>JAPWTK010000134.1:600000-1128008 GCA_029963805.1 Aromia moschata
AAATCATTATATCGAAAATCGGTATAACAAATTGGCGCAGTCGTGCGGATTTCACGCGTTATTAGAACACGGACATTGCCTAACTAGTGACGTGGGATTCCAATCCTTCAGTGAGAAGAAAGAACCTGCGGGAAGAAGAAACAATTTCAAGAAAGAAACCCCAAAGAAAAAGAAGAAACAAATTTTCAAGAAAGAAACCCCAAAGAAAAGGGAAGAAGAAAGAATTTTCAAGAAAGAAAATCCAAGAAAATTCCAAGAAAGAATTTTCAAGAAAGAAACAGGAGTAAATCACAAGTAGAACACGGCACCGGTCCTCACTATTTGCGGTTCTCTTGAGAAGAAAGCAGAGCATCAACCTTCGATCTTCGAGCATCAAAGCCTTCGATCTTCGAGCATCAAAACCTTCGATCTTCGAGCATCCTAGTCCCTCTAGAACAAGGAGCTGCCTAACTAGTTCGCCTAGAGAAGCCGAGACGGATGAAAAAGCGTGGTAAGTCAAAGAATTGTCTCGCTTGCATTGTCACGCTTTACCTAGTTTTAAGTTGAAAGAAAAACAGGATACAAACCATTCTGTTTACCCCTTTTACCAATTAGTAACCATTCTAGTCAGTAACAATCAAAAGAAAACATTTTAGGCAAGTTTTGTGAAACTAATTTTAAAATCAAAAAAAAAAAATTCTCTTTTACCTAGATATTTTTGTTAATCACATTTAATTTGTTTAAGTAAAATCAAAACAAAATGGAACACGAAACTGAAGACATTCCGGTAGAACCCTACAAACTAGCCGAAATATTTTCAATCGTTCCTGAATTTGACGGAAATCAGATTTTCTTACAAACATTCATAAATGCCGTAAGATGTGCGTTTGATATGGCAGTAGATAACCAACGAATACTTTTAACTCTCCATGTCAAAAATAAATTGCGCCGAAAAGCAGCGGAACTTGTAAATTCACGAAATACATCCACCTGGGATGAAATAAAAAATCTATTAGAAACTCATTTTGGAGATTCAAGAGATCTCACCTCTCTAATAAGACCTCCAACGAATTACCCAACATTCGAATGAGTCAGCCTTAAATTTTGTATCAAGATTACAGACACATAACGCAAAAATGCACGCCGCAATTCAGAAACAACACTTAACACCAGAACAAAAAACCGCACAATCAAACTTAATAGAAACAATGACACTAAACACCTTACTAACAGGTTTAGATCCAAAATTAGGCCCTATCATCAGAGCAAGTAACCCTCGAGATATGTTACAAGCTATTGACAGAATAAATCGCGAATTACAACTATCTTATTTCGAATCACAAAAATTACAACGAAATAAACAGGTAACAAACCAAAATTCTTTCAGGCCCAACCTACAAAAACCAAACATCCAAAAATCATGTTCAAACTGTAAACGAATAGGTCACACAATAAACGAATGTCGGATGAGACAAAACAATTCTCAGTATTCCCCATTTCAAAATTTTTCGAATAATTACAATCAAAATCAAGCATCATCACAAAATTTTTCTAGACCACAATTTAACCAAAATTTTTCTAAGCCCCAATTTAACCAAAATATGCCAACAAACCTGCCTAATTCAACACAAAATTACCAACAAAATAGACCTTTAGCGATAAGGCCTAACCCAAATTTCAACAATCAACAAAGACCACCGATAATTAGACAAAATCCAAATTACCAATCACCCAAAACTCATCATTTTAACACCGAAAATCAATGTTACGATTACAACTATGGTATTCCGATTCATGAGTATAACAACGTATACTACTTTGATGATACCGCTCATCAAAATCAATTCAAAACAAATAATAGCACATTTGATGATACCGTTCATCAAAATCAATTCGAAACAAATTTCAGCACATTTGATGATACCGCTCATCAAAACCAATACGAACATCATAATACATTTGATGATACAGCTCATCAATACTACGACGAAAATTACCAACATGAGTATACAAACAATCATTACGAAAACCAGGATTTTCACAAGCGTTTATCAGTCGAAAACCAGCCGCCAGATTTAACACCGAACTTAACCGAAATCCAATCCCAAATGCAAACACTACACTTGAACAAACAGGCAGACGAACAGATTTTCCTTTAGAAATTAAATCGAAAAAATCATTTTTAACCGTTAGCTCAAAAAATCTTTATTACATAAAAGACGCTACCGATAAATTCAAAATTTTAATAGACTCTGGAGCCGGACTTTCTATTTTCAAACTAGAAACATGCAAAACTTACTCTCAACGTTCCCCAGAAAATTTAGTAATACAAGGCATTACAGATCAAAAAATTTTAATACAAGAATCAGTTTTAATCCCATTTACATCAGGAAACCCTCACAAAGTGTACATTCATAATCTCGATATCGATTTCGACGGACTTTTAGGAGCAGATTTTCTCGAACATTATAATTGTGTCATAGACATAAAAAATAAACAACTAATCACAAATTTCAAAACCATTCCTTTATTTAAAGTAAAAGAAACCTCGGAAAAACAGGAAAACCCTCAAAACAAAAAAATTGCCAAAATTTCAAACAAAATTTGAAAACAACATTTCAATTCCACCTCGTACCGAACAAATATTTAAATTTAATTGCAACCTAACCAACACAGAAGCTATACTGGTAGCTCAAGAAAAAGAAAAAGTCAGATTACCAAATGCTATTGTCAAAATTAATAACAAAGGAGAATTTTATTCAACAGTTCTCAACGCAAACGATATTCCAAAATTAATAAATTTTTCAGATATCGAACTCGAACCAATCCAAAATATTTCAATAAATTGCCAAAATTTTGAGGAATCAAGCGATTCATTATTCCCTATTGACAGAAATTCAGAAATTCAAAATCAATTGAGACTTGAACACTTAAACGACGAAGAAAGAAATTTAATAACCGAACTTTATTTAGATTTCTCAGACATCTTCTATCTGGAAGGAGATAATTTAACTTTTACCAACGAAATTAAACATTCAATTGACACAGAAAACGCAAAACCTATTTTCACTAAACCGTACCGTTACCCTCAAATTCACAAAGATGAAGTAAAGCAACAAATTTACAAAAATGTTACAAGGTATAATAAGACCATCTCTTTCACCATGGTCGTCCCCTGTATGGGTTGTCCCAAAAAAACTGGACGCCTCCGGAAAACAAAAATGGCGCGTAGTCGTTGATTACCGTAAGTTAAATGAAGTTACCGTAGGAGATAACCCTCTAGATACCCTCTTCCAAACATTTCAGATTTACTTGATCAATTAGGAAAATGCCAATACTTCACTACTTTAGACCTAGCATCAGGCTTTCACCAAATCGAAATTGACCCAAAAGATATTCCAAAAACAGCTTTTTCAGTAGAGAACGGACATTTCGAATTTTTACGTGTTGCGTTCGGATTAAAAAATGCACCAGCTACATTTCAAAGAGTCATGGATAATATTTTATTAGGTATTCAAAATGAAAGATGTCTCGTATACATGGATGACATCATAGTCTATTCACCAACCATTCACGAACACATCGCTAGACTATCAGAAGTATTTAAACGTTTACAAAAAAAGCAAATCTAAAAATTCAACCTGACAAATGCGAATTTTTACGTAAAGAAGTTGCATATTTAGGTCACATAATCACACCCGACGGAGTAAAACCAAACCCCGAAAAAATTAATTATGTCGCAAATTTCCCAGAACCAAAAAATCAAAAGACATAAAATCATTTTTAGGACTATCAGGATATTACAAACGATTCATTCCTCAATTTGCAAAATTAGCTAAACCATTGACAAAATTACTTCAAAAAAGATATCACATTTAATTTCGATTCTGAGTGTCAAAAATCATTTAATCAATTAAAAGAATTATTAATCTCTTCACCAATTTTAATTTATCCAAAATTTTGATGAACCATTTATTTTAACAACTGACGCAAGTTCATACGCAATAGGAGCCGTCTTATCACAAGGCCCAATCGGAAAAGATCTTCCAATTGCTGTATGCCTCACGAACCTTATGTCATGCCGAAACCAGATATTCAACTATCGAAAGAGAACTTCTCGCCATAGTATGGTCAGTCAAACATTTCAGACCCTATCTTTTCGGACGAAAAAAATTCAAATTGATTACGGATCATAGACCATTAACTTGGTTATTTTCAATAAAAGACCCAGGGAAGTCGCCTCTCTCGCTGGCGTTTAAAATTAGAAGAGTACGATTACGAAATTGAATACAAACCCGGTAAAATTAATAAAAATGCAGATGCCCTTTCAAGAATTAAAATCAATAATTTCCAAAAATGTTCAGAACTACAAAACAAAATTTTCACCTCGAACTCAGATAACGAATCTAACACCTCAGATTTAACTGAAATCTCACCAGAAACAATTTTTACAAGAACTCGATACTTTTGTAAACTTATATAAAACTCAATCATTAATTGACTATTCGAAAATCAATTTTACAAATGATCAATTATTAGACAAATCACATAAAGAAATAATAACATTTTTCCAAAAAGACAAATTACAAGATTTACATTACAAAATAATCGAAGACATTATTGAGGAAAATCCAAATTTTTGTCATAACAAAATAAATATTGTCACAAGTAAAACAATCAAAAAACAGAAAATACTACATCGTCTTATTACCATTTGACCCAGACGAAGTAATCGAAACCATGTTCATAACACTCTACAGAGAGAAAGATATTTTCGATCATTCAAAAACATATTATGTCGAAAACAATTTAGACCTACCCATTCTAGAAATGCTTTCATTTATTTTTTCTGAAAAAGAATTAAAATTAACTATTTGCCAAAACTTAATTCAAATTCCCGATCAAGACCAAATGCCAATAATATAATCTTAGAACAATATCATGTAGGAAAAGCAAACCTCCACCGCGGAATAAACGAAACAATAAGAAGAATCAAAAAGCAAATACAATTGGCAAGGTTTAACTAAAGACGTAGAGAAATTCATCCAAAATTGAGAAATTTGTCAAAAATCCAAAATTTACGAAAAAATCTAAGCAACCCTCTTGTAATAACAGAAACACCAAAAACACCTTTCGAAAGAATCAATATAGACATTTTAGAAATTCCAACTAGAAATTACGTCCTGACAATAAGAGACGAATTAACAAAATTCACCCAAGCATATCCACTTCCAAGACAAATCAGCTAAATCGACAGTAAACACTCTTTTTACTCTATTTCCAACATTATGGTACACCTCTTCGCATACACTGTGATTACGGAAAAGAATTCGACAACACACTTCTAAAAGATTTATGTTCCCTTTTACAACATCAAACTAACATTTTCAAGCGTTAACCATCCTCAAAGTAATGGATCAGTCGAAAGATTCCATGCTACACTATTAGAAATGATTAGAGTGAACTTGTTAGAAAATCCAAAGGAACATCCATTAACAGTCATACCATATGCTGTTATATGCTATAACAATTCAGTAAACAAAACTCACGGTTTCACACCATATGAACTAATTTTCGGACATACGTCTAGTCATCCTCCTGAAACACTATACAACCAAAAAGAATTAATTTCGAAATACGTACGCGATTTAAATAACAAAATTTCATATTACTACAAAATCGCTCGAACAAAAACAAATTTACAAAAAGAAAAAGCTAAAACCAGATTTGACAAACACGTATCAGAAAATATTCCACAATACAAAATCGGAGATAAAGTCTACATAAAAGAATCTCAAATTAAGGACAAATTGAAAAACAAATTTAACGGTGCTTTCGAAATTATCGAAACCTTTCAAAATTCAGCAATTCTTTTATATCCCGAAACAAATAAAAAAACTAAAGTAAACTTCGATATAATGAAACCCTATTTGAAAGCTCAGGATACTCCTGCTGATCGGAACAGCAATTTCACAATACACCATTTCACCTATCAACAATACCATCGGAATATATTACCATCAAGACAGTCAAATCACGATTACAAACAAAAAATGGACTCTGCTAGTACACAAAAATGTATCTGCACTACAACTCGCATTCGAACACAATGAAAAAATATTAGAAAATTTAATTCAAAAACAATTGAACCAAATTTTGAAAACAAGAATTTATTCAAGGGACAAGTAAAAATACACGTTAGCTTACTAACACAAATTTCGAGATCAATCGAAGAAAAATTACAAGAAATCAACTTTGATACGAAACGTTACAAACGTGGAATTCTAAATGGCATCGGAACAATATTCAAATCAATAACAGGAAATTTAGATTCAGAAGATGGCGAATATTATGCAAATTGCATTAACAAATTAACAAATGATGAACACCAACTAGGAAACTTACTGAAAAATCAAATATCGGTAACCACAAGTGTTATCAAAAACTTTAACACAACCATACAAAAATTACAAATCGATGAGGTCACATTTAACAATTACATTAAAAATAATTTCAAATTCAATCTACAAAACGGCAGATAAAATAAAAATAATTGAAGCCAAACTTAAATTTTTAGAAAAATGCGAACTGCTCATGGAAAGTTATCTGTATATCGAAGATCAGTTAAATAAAATTTTAAATTCAATAACATTTGCGCGACTAAAAATAATACATTCTTCAATCATTAATCCTGAAAACCTGATAACTTCACTTCAGGAAATTTCTCAAAATTTACATCGAAACAATTTACCACTTATAATCAAATTATCTAATGTAGCAAGATATCTAGATATAATTGAATTAGAAGCATTCCAAACAAATTCAAATTTAGTATTTGTATTAAAAATACCCCTAATCGACCAACAACGCTACACCTTATTCAGAATTTTCCCAATTCCTATCTTAAACAACAGAACTGGTTTATATCATGTACTGTTAACTTCTCAAAAATATATCGCGCGTGATGACGATTCTTTGATGTACATTGCTATGTCGGATTTAAACAAATGCAAACCATTATTTCCCGGCACAAGGATTTGTTCAAATTTATTCGGATATCCAATTGATGACAACCTGGATGTACCGCATTCATCGGAGCAACAAAAGTTCAAGCCGATTCAAATGACGTCACCGTCGCTAACTACGACCCTCATCAGATTCTAATCCCTTTTGATTGTTGTGAAGATATCCGAGACAACATTCAAATCCCCAAATTACAACCTCTAAAACTAAACGACCTCAACGTTGAAGACCTCGATATTGCCAAGCACAAATTAGATGAATATTCCAAAACCCTCGACGACCTAATCAACGAACCTTTTGTCACCAAACACATTTCATGGTTTACCTATTTTACCATCATTCTATTAATTACTCTTATTATCCTTTACATTTTTTTGTAAATGCCAAAGAAAAAGGAGACTAGCCATCGCCCTTTCAAATTCTCCACCACCTCCACCAGGACCCTCAAGATTCAGCAAGCTGCGTTTCTCTTCAATACTACCCAGAAGGAGACCATCCATTCGTCCCGAAGACATCGCTGTCCCAGAAGAAGACATCGAATTTAATTAAAAAATCAGTTTAGTTCAGTGCCAGTGTACTAAAACCAAGTGAAAAGAAATTTTAAGACTTTGATTTAATCAATAATCAATTTAACCTTTTACTAATTATGTTCAACATATTAATTTTACAATTTTAAATGTTTCATATCCTACTTTTAATTTTGTATTTTCATATTTAAAAATATTTCGCTTTGTTAAAAGTTGCTGTACATATAACACCAACTTTTAATAATAGGGGGAGTTGTTATATAAGAATATAACACCCAGTATAATCAAATAAGCAACAATGTTGCATAGATAACATTCGAGGTTGAGATAAGCTCATATAACCCTTATCTTGAAACTGTATACAATTTTAGCTACGCGTCTTATCTCAACGCTGAACGACGCGACGCTTGTCTGTTAATGCAAGAACTGCCAACCTGTAAGATTACGATAAACGTCTCCAAGAAATCTATTGAAAAGATCAGCATCTAGGAAGTTATAAAAAGGCTTAAGCTTGCATCAACAAACGCCTGTACTGATAGTTTAATTCTGAAGTCAGACCAGTTTAGAAAAGTCATGAGACGCGTTCGTTCGTTAGCCAGTTAGTGCTATTCGGCAACGGCTCACTCTCGGTCAAAATTAAACAATTGTAATTTGAATCGAAAATTGTAAATCTAAAATAAAAAGTGTAACAAGAAAAAAATTGTTTTTAAAAAAAATCATTATATCGAAAAATCGATATAACATGTATAACGTGATAAAAATATGTAGGCTGTTCAACTTTGCTTTTCTTTATTCGCAGAATAACTTTAAGTTTAATTCATTAGTTCGTCGTTAGGTGGTTTAATTGTATGTTATTGTAGTAAAATTTAATGAAAACCATACATGTCACTTTTTTTATTGACAAATAAATAATTATTGATAACTGCTTAACCCTACATACAGAGCATTACAATATAGAGGGTGACTACCTAGTGCTTTTTTTTTAATTACATAGCATGTGTACTCTGTAAATGTTCTAAATAAATTATTTTACTATTTTCATTGATAGGCTATCATTTTTCTTTAGTTGAAACCATTACGAAAGTAAAAGTTGCACAATAATATTACATAGGCGCTTGCGTTATGTAAATAATATGGTATTACGAGTAAAATTAAATTCTAATCACTTTTTCAATTTTTTTTTTTTTTTGGTAGCTCAACAACTAATATTTTTATTGTTCCATCTCACTTATGCAATTAGCCGATGTATTACTGTAAAATACAATGTTTACTAAGTAATTTTAAATCAATCATTTGTCGAAGTGGCCTTTATTTATAAATTAACTGATAAAACAGATTATCAACAGGCGAAATGAAATATAGAATGGCTTTTCTGTAAGTCAAAAGAAGAAAGGCTACTTTAGACATGAACAAAAAAAATACCATTCGTAAGCTGAAACTTCCAATAAGTCTTATATAGGCTTAAATCAATAAAATAAATAATAATACTAAATTACAAAATTAGGTATTTACAAAAAAATCATTTATTGCCATAATTTTGACAAAATATGGCCAATCGTATACATTATAACAAGTTCGTTGTTAAATGACTAATAAGTATTGTTAATTGCATTGAAATTAAAACATTATTATTTTTCGGAATATACAAGGAAGGATTTCTCTAAGTGGCAACGTCGCAAATCGACGATATGCTAAGAAACTATAATAAATTATGAAAACTCGAAAGTATTGCAGAATTGTATCATAAAAAGGGAAATATAATAAGGAATGGACTTACCCTTAGCCACAGGGGTTCCTAAAGCTCGCGTTTCCTCTTGACCAGCCTTGAGGTGATGGAAATTTAAAGGTTATCACCGTTGTCGTAACTGAGCACAAGAAAATCACTATCTTAGCACTATTACACAACAGATGGTTATACAAATATTTTAGATAATAAATAAGAAAAAAATAAGAAAAATACGACAACCAAAACGTCTAATGGGGCCAGAATCGCAAATTGGTGGTTACGAAAAAATAATCCTAACAAATCCTAACGAAAAATAATCCTAACAAATTCAAAATGGACAGTCAGCTGATGGATTGAAGCGCTACAAATAACGAAATAAACATCGAAATTATTATCCGGACGGGCGTTAAACATCCACAAGGAGTTGCAAGAAAATGTGAAAAATATATCTTTTAAGAATACACAAATTCAAAGCCTGGATATTTGATTATTAAAGTGACAAAATAAACGGATTAGTATAATTATTATACAGGGTGATGCATACAATAAAAATTGAACGTTACATCTTATAAGTGCAAGACTTTTATTTTTGCCTGCATGCCAAGGATTGCGTAGTCACAGAAGTTTTCTTATCCAGAGTTATAGGGTTATGGTGTTTTGGGATTATAGTGTGGCTACACTATAATCCTTTTTATGAGTTATGAGGATTACATAAGTTGTATGATTCTGGGACGCATGATGCATGTTTCCTCAAAGTTTTGTGGGTTTACTTTCTCGCAGACCCTGGGTTATGGGACTATGGAGTTTTGTTGTTATAAAGTTGTTGGATCATAGATTGTTAAGATTTTCTCACCAATCTTTAAGGTACATGGTTGTTAAAGCTCAGATCTGCATATCCCAGGGGTATGATTTTATAGAATCTACATACTATAGGGTTTTCTAGAGATTTTTCTCACCTAGGAGAAAAACCAGGTACGATATCAATCGCTTTTTTTGTGGTCCTGTCTTCTTGAGGACTGCAAATATGGAAATCTTAGACATATGCACTTATTATTCATTCATTCATGCACGTACCACTAAACTTAAGGACTGGTTTAAACCAACACCTCAACTTGTAAATTAGGGCTCGGCATTTTGGACGATTAACCAATTTACGATTAAAACGTTTACGATTAACCGTTTAAGACCGTCACCGATTAAACGTTTTCCGATTAAACGTTTTTCTGACTAATACGTTTAAACGTTTATGAGACATTAAACGTTTATAATGCATTAAACGTTTAAACGCTTGTGGAACATTAAACGTTTTTTCGGATATTATACGTTTTTAAGCAAAATGTCTTTTCAAAATAAAAATCGCAAACGGACTCAAACCCATCAACTTTCACCAACCAAGATATCATTAGAGATGGAAATCGGGATGTAAGGATGCGCGAGGTACCACCACTAGTCTTTATTCGGTAAAGTCCGGAAATACGGAAAAGCCCGACCTAATATAAACATTTACGGCTCGTACTGACTGACCTGTGGTACTTCTAGTCAAACTAATACCCTTATCACATTCCCGGCAAAAGTAAGAGTGCGACAAACCGACTTCAGTATAGTCATAAAAGATGTCTGCAGTATGCAGTCGTTTTTCATTTATTTCATAAAATTCAGTGTTTTTTCTGTTTGTTGCCTATCCACCCGACAAACGGTCAGTCAAATGCGCTCTGCTGCACCGCTCGCGACTTCAGTTCTCTCTCACTCTCTTCGAAACGTAAACAAAGCGACCGGCTACCATCGCGAACCCCGATAGCCTGGCCGCCCGGTGCTCGGGCTCCGGTCCTCGGTGTAACTCCGTGCGGAGCTGCTGTTCGACACCTCTGGGCTGTACCACTATCAGTAATATCTTCAAATATGAATTGTTTCTTTCGACTGTTTACACGCAATCAAAAACATCTTAAACAAAAATATCGCTAAAGGGCCCGATATTCAGTCGTCAGCAAAATAGAGCTTGCCATATAATACGCACATTATTGACGAATAAAATATTTAAGAAAGGCACTTTTCCGAGTTTTTATGCAGCAAAACCTCAAAAAAACGTTCTGGAGGCAAAAGCGTTCCTTTAGATAGAAACATGAAAGGAGAAAAGAAAAGAAAAGAAAAGGAAAAGACAAACGTTACGAGCAAAAATAGAAATAAAACAAAAGAAACGTTTGTGGACAATAAACGTTTACAAGGAAAACAACGTTTACGGGGAAAAAACGTTTACAAGCAAAATAAACGTTTAAACGTTTTGTAATTTAAACGTTTAATCATTAAACGGGATAATAAACGCGTTTCTTAAATAAACGTTTAAACGTTTTGGCGATTAAACGTTTAATGCCCAGCCCTATTGTAAATAGCCTAACATTTACAAATACTCCTACGGTAAAAGTTTTTGTTTACAACAAAAAATTACATATAAATAAATAAGTATATTTAGAAAAAGTAGAGTACAAATAGGAGTAATTTCGCTTGAATTCAAGATTGTTTAAGTGGCTGTTTTGTGTCAAGTCTGACACAAGCGTTGATGAGGATTAGCAGTTATGCAAATTTAGAAAAAAATTTTTTTTAGAAGTGTGGGTCTCCAAATATTTTTTTCTATTTTAAGCAAAAGTTTAAAGTTTTTAAAACTTGGAATTGTTTTTTCATCTAGAATAATCATTCGTACGACTGTCCGATGCCTGGAATATTCCTTGCAAATTCCTTGTACGGCTAGTGAGAACAGACCTTTACCTCTTAGCAGGTCTATCGTAAGAAAAATTAGGTCAATTAACAGAAGCTTCATAGTCACCAACATACACGGTACTCATTTTGATTATTACTGATCCAGGCGCTAAAGTTTATAAATTTCAAACTGTGTCAGCTAAAATTTACACTACCTGCTGCACTTCCTTTAATTACTGCCAATAATTTACTAATGTTTATTTAATATTATTATTAAATTATTATATTTAATTATATTATAAATAATTATTAATTTACTAATTTCTTTACAAATCCAAATTCTTTTGATTACTAGTTTTCCTAAAATTTACCATTATAAGTAAGTGTATAATAATATATGGACAAAAGTATATTTTTAACTGGCAAAGCTGAGATTAACATAGATAACTTAAACAGTTCTGGACTTCAACTAATGTTACGGTATCGTAAAATGTAGTTATTAAACTGTAGTAGTAATTTTGGGGCCCATTTTTGCAACTCTCAATACATAAATAATAATAAACTCAAAACATAAAATATCACACATATGAAATAACTTAATTCTAATCTTTCCTGTATTGTTACAGACATCTTGTTACAAACATATTGTAAAGGCGTTTCCAAAGACACTATCCAATAAAAGCGTTTTTCAAGGATCAAGCCCGGACTTTGAGACAGAGACGGATTAAAATATATTTTATATAATTACCAAGGAGGGGAAGGTGTTGTACCTTTGATAATATCAATTCTTATATATTTTAAATTCTGAAGTTTTCTGCCTTTTTTTTCTATAGTTGAATTATGAAGTTTACCAGATAGCTTCATAAATTTCATATGACTAACTACAGAATAAAGCTTGCATTTCAAATAAAATATGCTTATCATAAATTTAAAAATGTAGTTGGACACTGGTACAACATACCGTTGTACCTTTGACTTATAGTCTTTATACCTTTGACCACAATGAAAAAAAAGGAAATATAAGACAAGAATTGCGTTTATTATTAAAAATAAATCAGTACAATGTGACTAGAAAATAGATCAAATATCAATTTTATTCTACATTATAGGATGATAAATCGATACCAAACGATAAATATTCTTGCTGTCGAGCTAATTCGCATATTTTTTTCGGAAATCTCGGAACCATTGTTCTCCAGCACATTTGTTTTTTAAAAGAATCAATTTTCGTATTATTTTTAATAGCGTATTCAAATATTAAATTCCTCACTTAGTAAGTATTGTACAAGGCTAGACCCCTCTACATCAGTAAAAACTTTTTTAAAAGGCTTTTATGCAAATAGGAATCAGCCTCTCTATTTTTTTGATGAAATTTTCATAAAATTTCATTTAACTAAATGGAACTCCATAGCTGTCTTTAAGTTCTCTTTCGAGATAGTTTCCTAGTTTCCTTTCCTTTCTTGCTTCTTGGCTCTTAATAATAAATAAAAATAAAAATAAAATATGAATGAAACATACTAATACGTTGTACCTCTGACCGGCCGAAGGCAAACTGGCTGTTGTTGGTCAAAGGTACAACACTAGCACAGTTTTTATTGAACGTCGCAAAAATATTGATATGTTAAGTTAGTTGGGATTTACGGCATTTAAATAGAAAACAATATCATTTGGCATATGCAAACAAGATAATACATAAATACAGAAAAAGTTATAAAGTATAATAAATGATGTAAAAACTTACTTTACAGGTTAATTAAATATAAACAACATGAACTGCCGAGAGGCCCACTTCATATATTTGATGTTAGACTATAGACGCCATATTATAGTAGTAAAATGATACCTTGCTTTAGTTTTGTGGATATATTACAATTACAATGCTTTATTTTCCATCCTTGTAAAAAATACAACTGGTCAAAGGTACAATACTGTACTTTAGTTACAAAGGTACGATAGTATTGTTTTTGTATAAAAGTTTTTTATTCGTATTCTTTTGAATGCCAATATTTGCGAATAGTTCAATTAAGACTATGGTATCCTATACAAAATTTTCTAAAATTAGGCTTGGATGCTGTCACTTAATAGGAAGCAAACATTTTGAACATTTGTTTAAACCATTTTTTTACTAAAATTGCTGTTTGATCGTTTTTTGTTTCTTAAAAATGTTTTTTATTCGTATTATTTTGAACGTCAATATTTCCAAAACATTGATATTTCGACATTTTCGAAATAGACCGCTACTTGGAACAGAATGTTAACACGAATTTGTTTAGCCAATCGTTAGCCAATTGTCAAACATTTAGTAGATGGGCAGGTGCGTTACTGAAACCTTTTTTTTGCAAATAGTTCGACACTTTTTTTATGTTGAAATCAATTTAACAGACATATGATATGCTATATAAAAAAGTTTCTAAATTAGTTGAGGGTTCCAAATAAGCAATAATATACTGGGTGTTTTAGTTAAGAAAATGACAGATAATACGATTATGATATGATTATTATGATTATTAATTATGATACAGAGTAGTACATTGCAAAACTAATAATTATAAGACTATATCCTCATGAAAAAATTTTCATTTTCATTTTTTAATGCTAATTCTCTTTGCAATAAATTTAATGAATTTAAGGCATATATTTTACGTGAAAATTATGATGTCATAGGTATAGGAGAGACCTGGTATAACGAAAATATTCAAAATCATATGGTGCACATCGATGGATACAATTTAATCAGGAATGATAGGGGTTCGAGAGGAGGTGGGACTGCAATTTATATTAAAACATCTATGAATTATAATGTCCTAGATGTTAATGTGACGAATACTGTTGAGCAGTTGTGGGTAAGCTTTAAGATAGATAATCGCAGTATTGCATTCGGAAATCTATATAGACCACCAGATAGAAGCGTGAATGACTTTTTAAATGCCTTTGAAGAAAATTTAGCAGATATATTCACTAATTTTGATGAAATAATTTGTGGAGGTGATGTTAATATCAATTTTTTAAACGAAACTTGCAACAATGTAGATAAATTTATCAAATGTATAGATTTATTTAATTTGAAGCAAATAATTACGGAACCCACACGGATTACGGAATGTAGTGAGTCGCTTGTTGATATTATTTTAATATCAAATCAGTATGAATCCTACAATCATGGTAATCAAGAACTGTACGTTTCTTCAGACCATCAGTTAGTATTTTGCACACTAAACCTTGAAGTTAAGAGTACGGAGCAAATAATCTCTTTTAGAAACATAAAAGCAATTGACATTGATTTACTGCAAAATTTCTTACATAGTAGTCCTTTTGAAGAAATATTTTGGCTTAATAATGTCGATGATAAGGTTAGTTTCTTTAATGCATTACTTATTAATATATTTGATATACTAGCACCAATACAAATAAGAAAAATAAAAAAGGCAAATCCACCTTGGCTTACAGACAACATTAAATTAATGATGAAATTAAGAGATAAGGCTCTGGCTAAGTATAAAAAAACTAAAAAATCCTGCTCAGTATCAGTATTATAAAGAATTAAAAAATTTTACAACTGTTGCCATTAGAAATGAAAAAAAAGGCTATCTAAAACACTGTCTTAATAATTTTGGTAGAAATAGTAGGATAATGTGGCAAAAGGTGAAAGAAATGAACATATGTTCGAGACTTGCAAAAACTGAAATACAGGAAAACTTAAACCATCCTAATGAAATTAATGATTATTTTTTATTAGCAACAGGGAACCAAGATGATGCTGATCCGGATTTGCTAGTGTTTTATGATAATAATGCTAAGGTGGATTTTGATGAGTTGTTGCATTTCATGCCGATTAGTCAAGATGCTGTATATAAATATCTACTTGAAATTAAGACTAAAGCAGTGGGGGTTGATAAATTACAGATTGACATGATTTTGTTATATTGTCCTTATATATTACCTATTTTAACACATATTATCAACTCATGTATAGAGCAGTCTGCATTCCCTAAAGACTGGAAGGTATCAAAAGTGTGCCCGCTACCTAAAAAGGCCACCATAAGTAGTATTAGTGAGCTACGACCAATTTCAGTGTTACCTGCTTTGTCAAAAGTTTTAGAGAAAGCTATTAAGAGCCAAATTGAAATGCATATTAACCAATACAATATTTTGCCAAGTAGCCAGTCAGGCTTTAGGCGAGGTTATAGCTGCACAACAGCCTTACTGGAGGTAACTGATGATATTTTTATGGAAATAGATAAAGGAAGTACAGCAATATTAATTTTACTCGATTACACAAAAGCGTTTGACACGGTCAATCATCAGCTACTTTACAGTATACTAAACTATATGGGTTTCTCCTTTCAGGCCATAAAATTTATTAAAAATTATCTTTGTGATCGCGTTCAATTTGTGGAAACTAATGCAGGAATTTCTGACACGAAATCTATTTCATGTGGCGTACCTCAAGGCTCTGTACTGGGGCCTATTCTTTTTTGCATTTATGCAAGCAATATCTGTACAGCTTTAGATAACTCTAAAGTTTATTTGTACGCTGACGACACACAAATATTGTTTACGATTCCTGATTTCGATATTCAACTCACAAATAACTTTATCAACTCAGAATTGTCAAAAGTAGTATCATTTTCAAAAAGGCATAATTTGATAATTAATCCTGCAAAAAACACAAATCTTGGTATTTGGAAAAAATAAAAAGGAAGTCTCAAAAAAAAATCAATTACCATTGATGGAACTGACGTTTCAGGTGTAAATGTTGCGAGAAACTTGGGTCTTGAGCTACATACTGATTTGAGGTTTAGGAGTCATGTCAACAAGTGTATCAAGAGAGCCTATGCAAATTTGAAAATGCTTTTCCCACACCGCCATATTTTAGATCACCAAACAACAAAATTATTGTGTGATACTATGGTTCTTAGTCATTTTAATTACTGTGATTCTGTATATGGACCCTGTTTAGATTCTTTGGATGTAAGTCGCATCCAGAGAACTCAAAACTCCTGTCTTCGGTATATTTATGGCATAAGAAAATTCGAACGCATTACTTATAAATTAAAAGATGCTAACTGGTTAAATATGAAAAATAGAAGGCAGTTGCATATGGTAACATTGTTTCATAAAATTATTATCTTTAAGTCACCACCATACCTCCACAACAAAATAATTTTTCGCTGTGATGTGCATAATGTACATACCCGGTTTAGGGGCCATATTTCACCACCTCTCTATCACACTGCTAAATTTCAGAGATCGTTTTCTTACATGATATTTAAATTTTATAACCAGGTTCCCCCACTCCTAAGACATCTTGCAACAAATAAATTTACAGAAAGATATCAAAATATTTTACAAGAGGAAATATAAGTAATAAAAATTCAACATAGAAAAATAAAATAATTTTCATCTTCTCTATTCTGTATCTATAATTTTCATTTCTGCTATTCTGTATCTCTCTTTAATTTTTTTTTCTTTTTTATGTGTCACATATCTACATATTTAAAATGTGATTAGGACACTGTTATCTAAGTGATGGCACATTGAATCAGCTATGCTGCTTGCCATCTCTTTTTTGTAGTAATGAATATTAATTTATTTAATATAAACCATAACTGTATAACTTTCATTCTGCACAGTAAACTAGAACAGTTTTAGCTGTAACAGACATCGGAAACCAGAATCTGCTATCACTTTTCGTTCGCCTGTAATTAAGCTGGTCTGTAACATTTGCCCGTTCTGTATACATTAGTTACTATGTAAATTTAGAAAATGGCCTAGAGCGTAGTACTTGGTAGGTCATAAGTCTCTTCAAATTTTCTTCATATGCATACTTTCCAGACATTCATGTAATATTTCTGATACTATTGATGAGTTTATTTTACCTAACAAAAATATAAGACGTAAAAGTACTGTCCTGTAAGGCATGTAATAATACCTAAAGAGAATTTATAATATGGTTGACTTGTGATAAGCTGTCTAATTGGCCAATTATGATATTGCAGTCTCTAATTGAAATATTTGAATTCCCACTTCTAATTAAATTTTGTTTTTTATTTCTAATATTAAAGACGAAAAAATGGCGTGAAAAAGTAAAATGCTAAACATTCTACTCTTTATGTATTTTAAGGGTTTTCTTTAAAAAGAAAAAAAAACAATAAAAAACTGACCGCGTTTAGTATAAAAAAAAAACAACATTAATATTTGTATTTTATACGAAAACATTTTACAATATAGTCTCATATAAGATGCAATATTTTTAAGTTAGGCTTAAAAATATTATATAACTAAACTAATATTATATAAAAATGTAATTTATTGCGGTTTAGTTATTTTTATATCTTCACTTAAAGTGAAAAAAACTAAATAAAATAAAAGGAATATAAAATTCATCTGCTTCAAACGTCCTCAACTTTGAACCATTGTACTCGAGACATATAAACAAGCATTATAATGTTTTATATTCATATTTCACAAATTTATTTAATAATAATCAAGCTGACAATTTTACAACAGACTCAACACTCTGACAACATTCATTCATTCATTTCACTGACTACCTGATATTATTTACAGGAAAATTATTGCATATAGCACAAATCTAGAACCTCTAATTTGTATGTGAAGGTGACAACACTGTTAAAAATATTTAATTTATTTACATATAAAACAATAATATTAAAATATGGCAAATAAAGTCTATTAAACGTATCCTTTAAAGCTATTAAAAAATATGCTATAAAACATACCGTCTTCTTTTTTAACACATACTATATATAAATTAAAACATTATTTACTAACAGCCTGTATTTTATCAGAATTAACCGTATTTTACATTTGATTTTCATGACACCTACTAATGCAAAATTACAGTCCGATATGTCGCAGTTGCAGACTGGCGAATGAGAGTTAAATATATGTATAGTACAATAAAATGCAAACGTTTGGAATAAACTTAGTTATTACTGATTTTTTATATGCCGACATAGTTTTATTAAATTTTCTTTTACATTTTTTGTATGTATACATTTTCAAAAAATTAATAAACATTGATGTATTATATTATTTTTTTTTGTAAATTTCATCGTTATTTACAGGAGGAAAATTGGGTGGAAATTCTGAAGTGAAGTAGGTAGTAGTGGTAAATGGACCAAGAAAAGATTTATACGTGGACATACCCCCATATTATGTGTCTCCATCCTTCAATACAAATCTGAATCTGAATCAAAAACCATATTTGTAACTTTCATTAAAGAAAGTGAACGAATGTTTCACATTAATGTTCATTTCGCATAATGATCGAAGGTTTTTTCGAATGTAGAATTTATAATGGTAGTTTAACCTAGTATAAAAAACATTTATATTTTCATAAAACATCAACAGAGAAAAGACTTATGGGAGATATCAATGCACCAAAGACAGCCATAAAAGACATCAGAACCATAAAGGCGTCCTCTACTTTTTCTGGCTCCACCAACCTAGAACAGATCGTGATTTCATTGAGTGGCTAACAATTACTTATTTAGTAACAGATATACTACTTTGCTTTCATTTGATGTATAATTTTCGATTATAATCACGTTAACTTGTTATCATATGATGTTATGATCAAGTTATCTTACTTGATCATAACCTTATCCTTGATTGTTACTTTTATTTCCAATGAAAACCAGATATGCTGCTTTTAGAGAAAATAAATACAATGTGAATGTTTCTATTGACTTTCTATTTTGGTTTCTAATTTTGGTTGAGTAAAATGCAATTATAGTTACCACATTTCAAAAAATAAAATTTCACCTTGAAACAATGAGTTTTGCATTAAAACAAAAACAAATGAAAATGCAATGCAAACCTCAAAACAACAAGTTTTATTAAATCAAATAATAAAAAAAATCTAAAATCCAATGGATACCTTTTCAACATTTCGAAGAAGGACAAAGAGGCTTCCTCAAGAGTTCCACAAAGGCTTAGTTAATTAATTCCACATCCACATAGTGGAGTGGAAGAATAGTATTCATAACATTTTTTTTTTATTAGCTCGATAGGCCTAAAATGTATGAAACGTCGAGATCTTAAGTTTAAGCGAAAAAGTAACTTCTGTTTATCGGTCAATCTGTCTGTCTGTTAATCTTTATTGTTTACACAATAACTCGCGTTAAAATATCAACTCCAAATTTGGAATATTTATCTATCATGACTAGGGTCCGGAAATGTGTGCCATAACCCGTGTTGTGCCATTACCCGGCATCATAAGACTCTATGATAATGAAAGTATAAACCGTATTTTTTAAGCGTCTTGTAAATTATATACAAGAGGCGGGATCGGAAGTTCAAAATCTAATCAGTTCAGACCTACATAAGTATTCCAAATTTGAAGTTGATGTCTTAATGCGTTCTCCAGTTGTTGTGTTCACAAAAAAGGTTAACAGACAGATGGACGAACGGACGGACGGGCAGACAGAATTTTTGTTCGCTTAAACTTATAAACTCGACATTTTGGCATTTTACACTCCACTACGTGGATGTGGAAGTAATAACTACTTTACTTTACTTTAATAAAATATTACTTACTTTCCTATATCTAAAAATATCACGTTAATAAAATAACCATTGCTGAAACAGAATAGACCTAAAACAATAATATACTGCCAGTCATGTGGCAAGAGCACGGGCAAATGGTTCCTAGGTTGAGCGTTGCAAAAATATATAAGTGGTACAAAAACCACCATCCTTAATAACATTATAAATGACAGAAGATAGCCATTAATAACCTACAAAAAAAGAATTATATATTTTTATTATAATACACATAAGAGACAATAATTATACATACTTTGAAATATGACAATTGGTAATATTGTTATACTAATGAATTAATAATCAGTTAATGCATTCGCAGATTTAATAATTATTGTCAAGTAAGCACATTCAATTGGGTTTTTTTCTGTATTGTTTCTCGCCATTACCTGTGACTATAACTGTGCCATTACTTGTGACTTAAACGAATATTAAGGTCGTTTCAACTTAATGGCAGCACCTACCTTTTTCAACTTTGAGGCAGCAACCCTCCCCAGTAAACTAGCCATGTCAGCATACAAAAACGTGATAATAGGTACGAAGTATTTGTCTAAAAATAAAATACATAAATTAAATGCCGTTGTCAAAACTTAAGCTGTTAACTTTTTCCCCAAAAATTAACCATTTTTGGAAATTGACAGCCCCTACTCAAATATCTCCTATTAGCTTGTCAAAAATATTATACTGGATGGAATTTAATGTCAATTTACATTGAATCGTCCAAATTTTAGTTTATTCGTTCAAAATTTCAGGCAATTATATCGTTGGTAATCTCATTTACTATTAGTAACGCCATCAGTTAAAGCTATGGGGCTTTAGTTGTCACAATATCTAGTAGAATCGTAGCCAGAAGATATGTGACACCCACTGAGAATTATTTGACACCCTCTGAGAATTATTTGACACACTCTGGCTGATATGACTCCGAAAATAAAACAAACACCCTGATGGGTGTTTGTAATATGTTATAAGTTATCAATGATAACATATTATCGTTGAAAAAAAATTATTGATAAATAATCTGCTTATAGGCGATCATCAGTATACCAATAACTCATTTCATACATCGTCATTTGTTAAATCAATCATCAGATACTTTATGCTATTGCATTATGCTATTTTATTAACGCCTATTATACCTATTACATACGTCGTGGTGTAGAGCTCATTCATTTGGGATATTCGTCTAAAAAATCTTATTAACGCTTTTATCTTTCTGCAAGATTGCATATTAGTGTGGTATCTGCCCTGATGTCTAGTCTGGTAACTTCACCAAACAAACGCCTATATCACGTTATGGTGTAGCGCTCATTCATTTTGGGCTCTCTTAAATGTTCTTATTAATATTCTTATGTTTGTGCAAGGTTGCACATTAGTATATTGTAACACACTTATTATTGTAATCAGTAGTTATCGTTATGTTGAAGTAAATACAGTGCGGGCCAAAAGTCCGTCCCCCCTATTATTTTTTGAACTAATTGTCGTATTCACTTGAATACGACAATTCATCGATTCAAATTCAACAATTCAAATCGAAACTTGGTGTGGTAACATAAGGCATAAAATACTATCTCATGGAGTAACTCTTAGACAATTTACCCTTAAAACAGGGGTGGGGGTGCAAAGGGGGAAAATCTTAAATTGGAACGGGTGGCATGCGGCACTTCATTTGAAAGGGATTTTTATAGGGAGTATCACAGTATATCATTTTTTATTATTAGGCTAATGGTTTGTGAAATAATGTACTTCGAGGTTTTATTTTCCCTAACAATACTCACCGTTTACAAGAAAGTTAAAATTAAAGATTACTCACCTTTTGTAGCGAAATTCCCACTTCTGCTTTATTATTAATGCAGCAGTTGTTCGAAATGTTCGCCTTGTACCTCCTGACAAATGTAGAGTCGATGTTTAAAACTTTACCAAAAAATTGTATTCAGTCCGCAAGTAACACAAATAGTCTAAGGACGTTTAAGAGATATTCCAAGCGGTCAACAGTGGTAGTGGCTACAATTTAATGAATTATGGTTTTTGATTTTTGGTTTAGGTTTCTACACCTCACCTCTTTGGTTTCTTTTATAAGGCTGCTATAAACTCATTAATTAATAACGTTCCTGGACTATTTGTGTTACTTGCGGACTGAATACAATTTTTTGGTAGTTGCTTTAGTTTAAAGTTTAAATGGTGAACAGTTACAGTTTGATCTCGACTTTAAAGTGGGGCTTTGCACTGTTTTTCCTTAAATTATGGATAAACGTACTTTAAATGATAAAAACAGAAGCTATATTCATTTGGGCTGAAGCCGGCCGGATTTACCATGAAGCCGAAAGGATTTTCAATGAACGGTTTCCGGACAGACCCACTTCTAGAAAAATACATTCGACAGCTAGTTTCCAAATTTAGCACAACTGGGAGTTTAGGCGATAAACCGCGTAGTGGTTGTCCAACTCTCGGTGAAGACACCCAAGTCCAAATTTGTGTCCAAATTGTGGCCGAAATGGTTGTCACACCCCACCGGCAACAACTCTGGACCATTATTATCGGAATAGATGGATAGGATTTGGATTTTTTTGGGGTACCTAAAATCTCATGTGTACAGTACGCCACCGCAAAATTTAGCCGATTTAGCCGAGGCGATTAAACAGCGACTTTACATTTATCAGGAGGTACAAGGCGAACATTTCGAACATCTGCTGCATTAATAATAAAGCAGAAGTGGGAATTTCGCTACAAAAGGTTTAATTTTAACTTTCTTGTAAACGGTGAGTATTTTTAGGGAAAATAAAACTTCGAAGTACATTATTTCACAAACCATTAGCCTAATAATAAAAAATCATACACCGTGATACTCCCCATAAAAAATCCCTTTCAAATGAGGTGCCGCATGCCACCCCTTCCAGTTTAAGATTTTTCCCCCTTTGCACCCCCACCCCTGTTTTAAGGGTAAATTGTCTAAGAGTTACTCCATGAGATAGTATTTTATGCCTTATGTAACCACACCAAGTTTCAAGTGAATCCAACAATTAGTTCAAAAAATAATAGGGGGGGACGGACTTTTGACCCCCATTGTATATACAGGCTGTCTGATAAAAAAACGCCGCGAGCCATAACTCCGTTATTTGTAGCCTGATGTTAAAAAACAAAAAACCAGATGAAATGGCTCTAAATTAACTATAAGGGAGACTACTGCAGTATTTTTCAACTTTTTTTTATTCTGAAACGCGATAGTCAACTTTTTTTTTCAAATGGCAATATAGGATTTTTTTTGTAAATTACTATGCAAATTTGTTTTCTGACTCCAACGATGTACAACAAATTGACTTTTGTGAAACATGTATTTTTTTTCTGGTAAGCTTATTTCACAAAAAAATAACCTAATGCAGGAATGGCATAAAGTAAAATGCGAAAAAAAGACTGGGACGCGGACGCTGAAATGACATTTATTTGCTTTGTTGTATTATTTTTTGTTTTCCACGGCATACGTGATTAGATTAGTCAAACTACGTGGGTACTGGAACCTTCGGCGTAGAAACAAAAAACTGGACGTTTTCCACGAAACACCGAACTACTACACTTTTCTCGACGCGCGTTTCGCCAACCAAGTTAGCATCTTCAGGAGAAGATTAAAACTAAATTCTAGCCTACACACTTGCACTATTTATACCAAATTTGTTGCCACGGTTCACTGAACCGTAACTGTCTTTGTTTATCAGAGCAAACAGTGGACTGGTGGGTATCGGACCATTGTCCTTATTCATACTATTGTTACACTTAATGATTTCTAAACTTTCAAATGCATCCAACTGTCTACATTTCTAATTAATTTTAAATTATCTATGTATATCCTATGGTTGTTGTCAAAAGCGTGTTGGGCAACACAAGATTTTTCAGTTCTGCCATATTTTAAATGAGCCATATGTTCTTTAAATCTAGTCAATATAGATCTTTTTTGTTTGCCCAATATCAATATATTATATTATAAACAGTAGACAGTTGGATGCTTTTGAAAGTTTAGAAATCATTAAGTGTAACAATAGTATGAATAAGGACAATGGTCTGATACCCACCAGTCCACTGTTTGCTCTGATAAATAAAGACAGTTACGGTTCAGTGAACCGTGGCAACAAATTTGCTATAAATAGTGCAAGTGTGTAGGCTAGAATTTAGTTTTAATCTTCTCCTGAAGTTGCCAACTTGGTTGGCGAAACGCGCGTCGAGAAAAGTGTAGTAGTTCGTGGAAACCGTCGTTCTTTTTTTTTTCTGCAATAAATGTTTCACAAAAGTCAATTTTTATACATCGTTGGATTGAGAAAACAAATTTGCATGATAATTTACAAAAAAATCCTATATTGCCATTTGAAAAAAAAAAGTTGACTGTCGCGTTCCAGAAAAAAAAGTTGAAAAACACTGTAGTAGTCTCACTTATAGTTCCTTTAGAGCCATTTCATCTGTTTTTTTTTGTTTTTTTAACATCAGGCTACAAATTATGGCTATATAGAGTTATGGCTCGCGGCGTTTTTTTATCAGACAGCCTGTATATTGATATCCTTGTTTATATTTAAGTACCCAACCTTTGTTTATCCATCCATTACTATGTCATAGTACAAAACTTTAGAATTGCTACGATATCGCAGCTGATGTTCCTGTAATATCATTCTACATACAACATGATCTTGAAATGAATCAGAACGAGCACGTGTGATTAACTATATATTTTTAACTTCAAATTTTCGAAAAATAAAGCCTATAACTACGCAATTGGTAAGCTGCCAAATTTTAAATACTCCTTTTATGGTATGGATTTGTTTTTGGATATGGAAAATTTGGAATCGTTTTACGGAAATGAATTTGGAACACATCCAGATAAAAAGTTTTTAATTTTTGAATTATAAATATCCAAAAGTAAGTAATGTTGGAGGTCTATTTTCTGTCTAATAAGTTTTTATTAGACAGTGTGTAATAAGTATTTTTTTCTGACTTACTAAATTCAATATATCCATCACGCAAGATAAACTAACCTGAAGTAGAAACGAACTTGTCAATAACACTGATTTTTTTCGAAAACGATTTAGTCAATTTTCACAAGACGATATATTTTTATCAAAATGTGATCGCTAAAACAATCAACCCATATAAAAGTTCGACACATTTAAAACGTAATCATTTTACAATGTAAGAGGTTACTTTAACCTATATTTTCTAAGATAATACATCTGAACAATGTAAACCGAAGAACCAACATCATCACCCACGTCATGAAGATATTAAAAAATATTTTTTAAGGTAACTTTAGCAGTCTATACCTCAAAAACTAAAAACGTTTTACCTGTCACTGTTTACTTGTATTTATTTGTCACCCTTAATATTTAATTTAGCTATTTGTCACCTTAATAATGTATCCCGTATATTTATATAATAATGCAGTTCTTACCATTCCACAGGCTTCCGTTGCCATGGTCTTCAGAAACAACTAAAGAAGTAACAGAATGATGTGTAGGCAACAGGGTAAGTTGTACAAAACCAAGAGCTACTACGCACGGCCAGATCAACCTAAAAGTGGACTGCATTTCTGTAATTGACATCAGGTCTCTTAGTATCTTCGGCAACGCTTTCAACGTGGTAGCGGTACAGCTTGTTGTATTTACTGAGATAAAATAATATCAAAGTTAAGGCCATGAACGACGTTCCTGTCACAAAATATATCATCGCAGATGTCGTAGTCGCCGTTCCAATTAGAAGAGATAATACCTGCAAGATGGAATTGAAGAGTCCGGCAAATCCCTGGCCCAGAAGATACACCTTCATGTAATAGTGAGGAAATTTTGACAGTATCACTAAAATTCCCACTTCCATTACCGAATTTGCGCCTATGGAAATTAGCAAGTACGTTTAGAACACATTACTTTAGAACACCCTTTAGAACGTTTTGAAAAACTCTGTTTTCTAAAATTCTTATTTTAGTACTTACCACTGATAAATGATAGAATGCTCATAGTTAATCCAAAGAATCCTGCTTGCCCTGTAAATATATGTCCATAATTTAGCTCTTCGGATGTTTCGACAAATTATTATTTGAGAATAATTAAAAATGTTATGTGTTCGCTTATGAATTTTGGACGAAGACTATATATTCTGAGGGATTAAAGCTTCCCACTTCTATAAAAGTAGACTTTTTTTTAAGGATTTTGACGCAAATATGTAGTTACTAATATCTGCCTTAATTTTAACGATATACTTACAAGAATCTGTATTAATTTTCACAAATCCACATCCGGTCACAAAGCAAACCGTCAGTACAACCAACGATGTCAAAATTCTACGTCTGGCTCTAATTTTGTGACCAAATGACGTTGAAGCTAGTATGCAAATCAACATAGGAACAGTGTCAGTTATCACAGTTCCTGACGCAAAGTGCGTCTGAAGACTTGTTCTTGACGATGCATCTAGTGTGCTGGCAGAAACGTTTCGAAACTTATACATCCAATACTAAAAATATTTAATACAATAATAATAAATTCAAGTTGGTGACAAACGGAAAATACTTAATTCAACGAAATAAAAATATATAGTGTGTTCCGTTTAACGTATATTTGCTTTATTCTGAGAAAGCGGACAATCGGAGGCAAGAACTGACTACGCCACTGGATTCTACATATTTTTTTATGGAAGTCCGTTTTTACATTTCCAATAAGGTAAAAGAAGAGTGAGTTAGAAGATGAGTCCGAAATGTGCAAATTTTCTGTTTCACGCTGCATGACGAAAAATTCGATAAAAAATTAACGAGGATCAGGGGTGACAATTGATGATAATTTGGAAGCTACGGACAGTTCTTAACTTCAGTTTCCAACAAAAAGAAAAACAAAAACAAGAAACAAATTAACCTAAACCTCAGATTAATCATATGTTGCCTTTATAGAATTCGGTAAAACATTTAGTCATATCGTCGCTAAACAAAGGTATTATAATTCTTATGAAATAATGATTCAAAAAATGTTTTAAGGCATAATATCTCTTTGTCTATTTTTCTTTATATTTTAACACATATATGTATGCCAATCAAAATTGCTACAATATGCTAATTTCATTTGCTAAAATTCATTGTACCATATTCAATAAATTTACTTAACCATTTCCGGAAAGCCTTTGCCTCATTTACTTCATGTTTCATAATTAAAGGGAATGCAAAATACAATACGCGAAATCAATTTTTAGCCATACTTTCTTTTTTATCATTAAATTCATGAGGACTACCGTACCGAAATATTTTTAAGAATTATGATATTTATTTTGTAGGTAGTTGCATTCGGTACATACATTATCCAGATTACAAGATACAAATTTGGTTTTCTGTGTAGTCTATTGTTAGTCCACATTAAACGTCGTTATTTTGAAGAATATAATTTGAATTATTTCGGAGAATTGTGATCTGCTTTATAATAATATCTTTAGACATGAGTACAAATTAATAATAAAATAAAATGTATAATTGAATTGAAGTAATTAGACAATGTCTTCACCTTAGGAGTGCATTCGAAAGTATACGAGGTGTGACAATTAATGAATAAAAATGAACTTTACTGTATTAATAATACAATCTAAGTTCCCCTTCAATACACTCCCCTCTCTTATCTGTAGATGGATTTAACTATATGCAACGGTGTACACATCGTTTTTTTTCAATTGTTTGATAATTCTTCCAGAAACAATTCTGGAAGTCTTGCTGCGAGGTAGTGTTGCCACTTGTGATTTTTTTTTCGATAATTAAAGATGGTGTCCTAATCGAATGGGCGCGTGAAGTCCAAACCGTAAATCAGGCGACAATCTGAAACTCTTAGTTTAAGGAACAAACTCCGGAATCTGTGAAATAACAATGCTCGGACTCTCCTCAAAGCAACAAAGCAAGCTCCGGCCCACATCGCTTTGTCTTTGAAACATTTTCTAGCAAATAAAAGATTCATTGTACTCGATCATGCACGTATTCACCAGACTTAGCTTCCTATGACTTCCAAAACTCAAAGATTGTTTGAAAGAAAGTTGCTTTGAGAACCTGGATCAAGTGAAAGAAAAAAGCCAACATTACCTCACAACATCATTCTTAAAAATCTACAGAATTATATCAAAAAAAAAAAAACGTATGCACTAGTACATAAATAGGACATGGGAGTAGTTATATTGAAGGGAAACATACGAGTATATAGTATTATTTATAAATAAAGTTGGCATACGTGATAGGTAACTGACGTAGCATGTGATCTCTCAATTTACCGACGACGAGAAGCCAGTTCGTGATTGATTTGATAGTCCTGTGTTCGTGGTGTGGTGCTGTTGTATTACCTTCGTTGTTTGAAATAATTTGAATAGTGTGATATAATTTCATATTAAATATTGTAACACTTAATTGCTTTTGTTACTACTCGTAGTTACTTTCCTGTATTATACTTATGATGCGTACCTTTCTGTGGCGCGTCCCGTTTCTGTCAGCTTCATTTATAATACAAAGTACTTTTTGATAATCAGACTGCTTATTTAATTGTCACACCTCGTATTTACCTACGTATCGCATTTTAGAAAATATGTGCTGTGTGGAAATTAGCGTCGATTCATGTACCTAAAACGTAAAACAAAAATTCTGCCAAGAATACCTACAGCATTAGCAGTGACGAAGAACGTGAATGGTAAGAAATGCATAAGTCCCATCAGGAGGAACAATATGTGAACGAAGTAGTAGTTGTCTGCTGGTGTAGTTCCATCTATTCGTTCTTCACATTTCTGATTCAAAGCAACTTGATACTCTACAGAAGTAATGGCATTTGCTGGAACATAAGGAAATATTAGATTAACAATACACAGGGAAAGATTAGATTAACAGAAAAATTAATAATACAATACAACCTCGATAGTCCAACCTTTCGTTAGTTTGAATATCCGCTAATCTGAACAGTGGGCGCTCGAAGTCATAATTCAAACAAATCTTGAATGATCCGAAAATCGATCGTATAGTTTAAGGATTTGTTAAGAATTTTAACTAAAATACTAATATGTACAGACTATGCATATGTCCTTTAAAATTTGCTTTATACTAATTAAAATATTGTAGTATAGAGGGTAGAATTAAACATACAAAGTGATATAGGTAACTTTTCATATAAAGGAATATATATATTTTCAAAAAAACCACCTGACTGATACATTATGTACAGGATGATTGACAGAATGGACCTTCCCTCTATCGTCGTTAATATTTGAGATAAAAATTTTCGTAAAAAGAACTGTTGATTTACACACTTTTAAATATGGTATTAGTTGCACTGTGTGTTAAAAAATCACGTTCCAGTGACAATTGACCCGATTTTAAATATTTAAATAGAACGCCCAAAAATATAATCCATTATTTTTTTTCCAATACAGCAATAGAAAACTTCATATTAAACATTTTTTAATTAGTCAAAATGTTTTTCGTAATTTATTAATGTCTCTAGTACTGTGCGTGTATTTATTATTGGCTTACCTGTGTATTTTAATACTCAAGTAAACCAAGTTCCTAATCGAATGGACACCGTATATGGCGGTAATAGTACTTTTAAGGTAGTACGAGTGTAAAAATCTCATCTTCGATCTGGCGCCTAAGCAAAAACATATTTGGTTGAAAATACGAATTTGTCAGTGGTATCATATTGCTTTCTAACTTCTGCTACGCGATGTAGACCATGTCTACACAGGTTACATGACCCATATTACGAAACTCTTCCTTTGTTTTTGTTGTTTTTTCAGATGAAGCCACATATTTTTAAACAGAACGGTTAACAAACAGAATTGTCGATACTGGAGCAAAGAAAGTCCTCGTTGGAAGATGAACGCTCACACACAATTTTCTCAAAAAAGTACCTATATCGCTTTATTCGTACCTGCAGACTTTCTCTTGATGTTAATTATACAAATGAAATAGACATGCCTATTTGGTATCAACACGATAGAGCTTCACCGCATTTTGCATGTATGCTTCAAAATTATTTAGATTATTAAATTTTCCTTAACAGACGAATTGGAAGACTAGAAATACTGAACGGCTTGCTCGATTCCGATTTAACTCCCCACGATTACTTTTTATAGGAATATTTAAAATCAAAAATTGACCAGCAAACAGTCCTCAGAATTTAAGTCATAGAAAATGCCATCCGAGAATTCATCGCGATAGCCTTGTTTATTTTAAATAGGCGACTGGAGGTCATTTTGAACATTTCAATTAATAACAAAATAATTTAGAAATACACTCTTAATATTAAGTGATACTCTGAGCTTCGTTCTAAAACAGTTGATATGGGTAATTTTTTAAAGATATTACTAATCAAAAAATGAAAACACTAGAGCCTTTTTAACTTTCTCCTTGGTTATAACTGGTTATACACAAGTATATTGTGGTTGGTTATACATAAGTAAAAATACCAGGGTATAGAAGAGAATCAATACTCCTTTCGAATGAGGTCCATACAACCTCCTTCCTAATTTATGTATAATAAGGGGTACAAGTAGAGGGATATATTTTCATGTTAAAAAATTATAACTTAAAAGTTATGTCTATTTTTTCAGGATATTTTCGAAAAGTTCATAATCACGCTCCAAATTCGTTTCCAATTTCGTACCTACATTTATGAACCACACTGTATGCAAATGTATTTGAAAGCCAATTTAATACATTATATTTACTATTTACACCACGGCTGTCTTCATACCTTTTTTTATCATCCATTCGTATCGTCATTGTCTTTGTCACTTTTATATGCTTCGTGGCACTATTGTTAAAATATTCTCTTGATTTTTGTACCTACATAATATATTGTATTTACTAACACCACACAATCGCTTATTTCCTTTAAGTACCTTTCCTTTATCTATTTCCATTCAAAACTTTTTTATCGTCTGTGATATCAAAAGATACTAATACTCAACTTGCAACACATTTTACATATGGAGGTCACGGTTCGATTAACACAATAAACCACGTTCCGTTTTGTTTATGACCACTTTAATGTTTGTAAGAATAATGATGGATAAGCTAATGACCTACCTGTGTAATGAGTTACCTGTTTTAAGTCTTGTAAACTACATTAAATTTGCAACTACATTTACGGTAAAAATGGTTGGTTTTAGTATCTTTTACTGGAAAACATCTAAAAATACTTGTCGGCGGCTGCAACAAAAAAATTCCACCCGCCTATGAATCCTTCCGTGGGAACCTAAAATGCAGCTATGATATTTATGTCACCACTAAAATGACCGTGTTTATGTGTGTGTTTCTTTGTTTATTTGTTAACCCCAAGTCATTACGAAGGTGATTTGTAGTTGTTTGGGCATATTGAATTTGTAGATATGCTTGGTACATATTTTTGTTTATATTAAGAATGTTTAAGATAGTCTTTAGCCAATAGGCGTTTAGGATAAAACACATTTCCTTATATGGGCAAAGTAACACGCTTATGAAGGGCGAACGGAACAAACCCGTTAGCCCGGGACACAGAATGAGGAGTTGAATTTGAGCTTTAGAAAAGAAAGCAGCACGCGTACGGGCTAACGGGGGCGGATCGTTAGTTACTTGTCTTATCGTTTCTTTTGTATTTTATTCGGTATTTAATTACTTGTTATTACTAACATTCATTTTAAATTGTGTATCGTAAACTGTCGTGTGTTCTACTCGGATAACCTGTGTTAAATTAATAAAAGAGTCATAGGCGTACATCATTTGTTTAATTAATATATCCATGCGGTCGAACCTGAGAAGTGCCCATACGGCTCCGACATACTGTTTTTCGTATCCCACATTTCGGTAGAATAAATATTTAAGTTTTAGTGGTACCTACACATTATTATTTAAAAGAAAGAGTAACAAAGTTACCCATTCTTAACCTATTAAGGTTGGGAAGGTATACAGGGTGGAAATAAAGTATGGAACCTGTGAATTATTTCAAAAACTGATAATTATTGTAAAAAAACGCTCGGACATGTCCATTGAGTTTTTTTCCAAGGAACATTTTGGTGGACTTAGTTATGCCGGGAAGTGCCGCATGGCGGCGCCACAGGTCACGACTCAATTTTTTAAATTACAAGGGGTATTGTTTGTAACTTTCTTACAAAGCTGACCTCATTCTGAGTAATTTCATGTGCAACTTGTATGGGGTTACTCGGGAAAGTTTTTGAGAAAAATTAAGAAAACCTATCCCGGTTAGATATTGAAAGATTCAAGAGTATGACTACCCGTAACTCGTTGAAGTGGGAATAATTCAGAGTACAAATGGTTTGCGCACGCACCTGTGCTGAAAAGTGGGTTTTAAGCATCGACATTAAGAATGGATTGGCTGTCTGAGCTGCGCGTTGACAACTCTAGTAGAAAGAGAGGGGAAACCTGGGCGACATCTCTGTCTTTGTTTACTAGCAGTAACGGCTCTAGGGTTTCGGGGCCCCGTTCAAAAATTCTAAATTTTGAAAACAGGAAGGTGAAGCGTTTAAATGAGTTTAAAATAAGAGTACAGATGAGTAATATTGATTGTATTAAAGGTTTTCAATAGAAACATAACTATGCCTGGACGAATACAATATTTTGGTCTCTTGTAAATAATTACTTCACTTTACATATAAGCCACAAACTTTCTAATACAGCAAATAACCTATAAAGTTTAATACTTTATAAGTGATAAACAATTGAGAAAAAAGCGGCACGATTGTTTGACCAATATTTCAATCTTTGTTTATTTTAGACTTTAGATCTAGATTTAGATCTAGATTTGTTTAGGTTCGTATAATTTAATTGTTATTCTGCTTGTCACATTCAAAATTAGATTTATATATAAGGGGTAAAAAGTATAAAATATTGTATAATTTTATTCAAATTAAATTAATTATATAATAAATTAAAGAAAAATAAATTGAAATTAAATAAAGATAAATTTATTTTAATAACATAAAATAATTGTATGATAAAAGTATAATATTATTGTAATAGTTGTTTTATTTAGCGGCCAGCCGCCAGTGGCGGAGCAAGGAGACCTAGGGCCCTTGTGGAGAAAAAATTATTTGGGCCCCCAAGTCACATTAAAAATACTTGTTTAACAAAAAAAAAATATTATACGAAAACAAACAAAATATGGGGTTTGTTTATTTTATATTTCACATAAAATAATAACATTATAAGAAAAACCAATAGACATTCTAAAGTATATTAAAAAAAATAACAGGAATTAGTACCATTTCTCACCAAAATTAAACATTTCGCAATAATAGGGTTGGAACGCCAAGATTTTAAAGCCGAGCATTAAAAGATAGAAAAGAATAAACTCTTCAAATAAAGGGATCTGACATAGAAATATTATATCCATAGTTGCCAGACTGATATGTGATTTTAAAACTTTTATGAGCGTTATTCTCTGTTTTTCGTGATAGGGTAGCAATAAAATATGTAGGCGGGACGCCCCGCCCATAAATTATAATCCACACGTGTGAATTGAATTATTATATCGTTATTGGTCTACGGAAAATAAGCACTTGAGTATTCCTGTGTGTAGGCAGTATCCCGAGAAGTTAAATGTTTGGGTTGGTATTTTAGGCGATTCCATCGTTGGGCCATTTTTTATAAACGGTTCCTTTGTTTGTTGTGCATTTAGCGAACAAATATTTAACAAACAAAACAAACTGTTTACCGACATGAACATGAAAGACCACGAAATTTAAATGATTTACGGGCCAGAATTGTACAAGCCCTAAATAGTATTTCCCCTGAAGTGTTAGAACACGTAAGAACTGAGTTTTACGTTACACTAGGTTTTTGCGATTGCACAAAGGGGCGACATTGTTGAACCACTTATTCAATAGGCATTTTTTCTTTCTTTCGTCTTATAAACGGGTTGATTTATTTTTTTTATTTTTTTATTTTTTTATAGAACTATTTTCTTGCAGACCGGTTAGTTAAGGAATACAAAAATTTGAAAATAAATACAGTTATGTTCGTACACTTCTTTTAAGTGTATGGAATAATTGTAAGTCAGAATTACGTAAGAATTTCGTTTCATACAGCTAAGTCGATGTACACCCTCATAGCTGCGAAAAAGTACCGCTCACTCAAATTCGGTAGGTGATGGGCGGTGTCTCTCCACTCCACTTTTCAGTTTCTATTAAGCGCAAGTCTCATACGTTTCTAATACGTACACAAGCATGAAACACTGCTGCATCTAACTGTCTTTGTCTGTCCTTACTGGTGTCTTTAACTTATTCTCTTCTACACATGTATGTAAAGGTAAACAGGCCAATATGTAAAGGTGCAATTTCCTAGGGTGTATATCGGCGAAATTATTTTATAATAGACTAAATGTAAATAAACTATCATGACTACTAATTGGTCAGACCAAGTCAAGTTCAAAAACAAACAAAAGTAGTAAACATTCCGAAATACAAAAAATAAAAAATATCAAAAGGGTTTCTTTCGTGCCTTCGCCTCGGCAAAATCATTAAGTAGTTTTTTATATTCGACTCTGACGCGGCTTTGCGTTATATTGCTAATATAGAGAGGTCACCCAATCGATTCTGAGACATAGAATTTCTAAGATAATTTTTTATTATATCTAATTTGCCGAACGACCTTTCAGCTGTGGCAACGGAAACAGGTAGCGTCGGAAAAATAAATAAAGCAGCATATGTGATGCGGTCTGTGAAAAGGTACTAGATGTCGGAAAAACTGTTTTCGGGTGGGGGTCAGATTTCAATAGAGCATATATTTCGCTTCATTTAAAAAAAAATGAAGTCTCTAGCGTTAATATATGTAGCTCGAACTGAAAGCAGGTAAAGTTTCAATATGTAAAATCGTAATTTTTAGAAAAAAAATCGGTATCTCATTTTCTATTGCTCCAATCCGGCTGAAATTTTGATATGATGTCCTGCGAATATGTACCTACAGATCCTACAGGTATGTGCGATATATTTCTATCGATATATATCTATTGTATCGCTAGTATGGGCGATACATTTTTTGACTTGAAACTGCGTTTTGGGCTGTAGCGCAAGATTCACTTTTCCGACATCTGGCACCTTTTCACAGACCGCATCACATATATTTCAGAAAAATCTTTCATCTCTTCATTCTTCCACTAATTGAAGTTAAAACTTTTAAGCTAAATCTTGGTCTCCAATGAAACACGATTTTATTATTTTTATTTTCCTTTCTTTCATTGTTATTAATAATTTAAAGTAATTCATTTAGTAACGGTTTTATAAGTTTTTAAATTTTATTTTTATACTTCATAAAACCAAAAAAAAAAAATTCTTCTGCAACTTTATTACTTATTTTTATTGGAAGATAATTTTGAAATTCGACGTATCATAGACGAACATGAGCTTATTTTGATATATTAGATAATTATCCAAAGAATTTCATATTTAATTCAACGAATTTCAAGTTTGTAAATGGAAAGCCCTGTATATTCTTACAAAATATTTGGATTCTTCATAAAATTTGCTATACGCCAATGAAAGCCATGGCAATGAAAATATATGTATACTGACATTAGTTTTTGTCAACATTGAAGTAATCGATTATGATACTGTGAAATTATTAAAGTTCATTATTATTAAAGTTCATTATCGAAAATTGCAGTGGCGAAGCGTACGGATAGACAAGGTAGACATTGTCTACCCAAAATTATTTCCCTTTTTTGAATAAAAATATTTATATATTTTCATTTTCCAATTATTGTATTTCCTGATCCCGACCGACCGAAATTACATAATACTATATTATATCATGTTATTTCAATGTCCTGTTATCTATTCTCTTAATTCTCTAAATTCTCAGTAACTAATCTAGTCCGACGCGACATTAAGTAACTAGCCGGGTAAACATTTCCGAATTTGTCTATCCTATTTGGCAGCGGCAGGCGATTGGACGTAGCACACCGCGGTGGCATATCCGCGGAAATTGGGCCGATATGCAGGTATAAGAGACAAAACATCATTTGTCTACTGTAGTCGACGAGCCAAGTATTGCGCTGCTGTCTCGTCTGTATACGGCGGAATTGGACGTATACGAATGCGCGAATGCATGTGGTCAACTGCAATTGTTGCAATACTCCGCTCCTCCGCTCACCGCGCGTCCATAGCTTATTCTTATTATATTATATTTTAACTTTCTATTTATTCTGGGTTGTGTTTTAAATTGGTCATTGCTTTAATTGTTTCGTTGTGCGTTGTGTAATAAATAATAAATATTGAAAATATGTAGGTAATAAAATGACAAATATAGAAGATCCTATCGTTTACGTTAAAGAACATGGTTTTTCTTCGCTATCTCTAGAAGAAAAGTTGAATTTAAAAAATTCCTAAAAACGACCTGACTTGAATCTATCGCAAGAAGACAGAAAAACCGTTCGTAAATTCCAAATAGGTTGGTGTGAATCTTTTACCTGGTTGACTGGAAGTGTAATCACGAATGCAGTTTTCCTTATGTTCTTTTTGGTGGAGAGGCAAGTCTGGGCAAAAGATGGTGTGAATATTATAAAAAAAAATGGTTCAAAAAGCTAACAAACATGCTGTCTCAAAAAGACATATTACATGCAACGAATTTTTTTTATATGCTGCAACATAATGAAAAAGTTGTAAAAAAATAGGCACATTGTTACACGATGACATCACGAGACTGCTGATTCAAAAAATAAAGTTATATATTGTATGTTTTTTTTTTTGCTAAATATATCGCGTATCATACGATATGAAACAAATACCCATTTTTTAGGAAATTATTTGGAAATACAAGATCTACTTGCTATGGAAGAGTCTGCTATGAAAGACCACTTGGAAAGCAGTTCAGTTTGCAAAGGAACATCGAGTGACATTAAAAATGACCTTATTGAATCTGTGAAATACGTAGTTCACCAAATAATTTTGGACGAACTGAAAATACTGATTTTGTTTCTTTTCCAGCAGACGAGACAACGTATATTTCATGTCGAGCGCAATTTAGCATAATTCTAAGGTACATTTACAAAAACGAAATAGTTGAGAGATTTCTTGGATTTTATGATGTCTCTAGTAATAAAACGGCAGTTGGACTTTACTTTAGACACTTTCACACAATATAACTAAGACGTTTGTCCAATTTTTATTTTTTATTCCCAATGTCTACCCAATAAAAAATCTCACGCTTCGCCACTGGAAAATTGCACATCTACAATTTCCAGAAATTTTCGTCCTGCTGGGCACCCTAGGCGAAATTACACTGGAAATACTTCTGTCTAATGTTGACGCGACACGAAACTGAAGTTTGATATTATTGGCGTCCTCTACTTTATTTCTACACGAGCACAACTTAAAAACAAATGTTATATCTATTACTTATGTAAATTACCAAATTCTAAGAGGAAAAAATATATTCGTGTTATATCAAACTACAAAAAATGTCATAAGATCACAAAAATACGCCTATACGCACAAAAATATGTCTATAGATGTTTTTGTTCATTTCTTTCGTATTATCTTCTATATGCCCCATATTGTCTTTTAAAAATGTCAATATTTCTTAAATGTATTAAGATGTGAAATTTTCTTACCAAATCTCCCATGTGCTTTTATGAATAACTGTATTTTTTTTCTCACAAATGTGCATGCAATTAATGGTAACATTCGATACCTCAAAAAAAAAATCCTTTGTAAATACTGTACTGTAATAGGTAGTTACCATTTTTGTGGTAACCCGATTTTCTCTTATACCATGGAATTTTGTACAAATAGAAATGGATACATTTTACTGCTCATGATGGTGATGTCATATTGGCAAAATTTATTTGCAGTAGTTTCGGAGGAATCTTCAAAAAGAAACTAAAAATAATTTTGTATTTTACAAAACTTTCAAACTGTAGAATCACACACTTGAGGAGGATTTTTCCTTATAATTTTCCATCTTTAAAAAATATTTCTTGAGAAAAGAAAGGTACATACAAAAGTTGCAGCATTTTTCCTGAAAATTTTTAATATGTTACCCAGAAAAACAAAAATACGATCGCAAAATGAAAGAAGGTTACTTATGTTATTTTTTAAATGGAGAACTCATTTCTTAAATCAACTTAATTTTCACTGTTTGATCTTGAATTTATTATGGATATAAATGGATTAAAATGTTGATATGTAAATTTTTCTAATATTTTTAATTAATTTGACAATTTGACAGCAAATGTGCTCTTAAAACCAAAAAATTATAATAAACATCTTGTCACGTCGTTACAGGTTAGTAGTCAATTTTAAAATTGTCGTAATTTTCAATAATCTTTTTCAGTCTATTCACAAATGGTAACGACTGCGCCATTATTGCAAAATCTACACAAATTCAGGTAATACTAATATGTAAATACAGTATACGAACTCACGAGTCACTAACTCGCGAGTTCGAGAACCGAAAATTGTTTTCAATGCGGCAGTCGACTCATTTACGTTGAATATCTCGCTGTTATATATAGAAAATGTATGTAAAGGTCCCGTGTTCCCGCACAGGAATTGGTGGACAGGAGTCCAGTGCGCATTCTAGGCATAGTCAGTGGCGTACGTACAGTGGCAAGAAATATGCGCTTAAAAACACGGTTTATACTTTAATTATTTATCATAGAGTTGTATCGTGCCGGCTCTGCATCAGACCACACTTTTCCGGACCTTAGTAATAACTCAAAAACGGCTGGTCCAAACATTTAGGTAGGTATGTATTGTATATTTTTGGCACGTGAAAATTAAGTTGATTTAAAAAAATGTGACAGATGTGACATTATATAGGGTGTTTAATTTAAAAAATTATTTTTTTATAAATGACAAAAGGCCCCTTTTGTCATTTATTTCCAAATTGAAAAATGAACTCACATTTTGCCATACTACAAAGAATAAAAAATTATAAGTTCACCTTTTTTTAGGTGTGATTGTATTTTAGCTTTCTGGTTAACATATTGAAAATTTTCAGGAAAAATCCTGCAACTTTTGTTTCTATCATTTTTTTCTGTCTCAAGAAATAAACAGTTTTTATTTTTTTTTAAATTATAAAGTTTTATTTATTTTTTATATTTAAATTGTAATTATTTTAAATTTTTATAGTTTTTATTCTGTTGTTTATGTTTATTTCTGTCTAAAGAAAAAGAAGTGGCAAAATATCAAAAAATCCCTGTACGTAACAACAAAATTGTTATATTAGTTATTTACAAATTGAATATCGAGCACCGGGCATTCATAAAAATGTTTAACGCAAGTCGATCACACCGATGGACCTATCGTTTCTTGAACGAATTTATGGCTGTGAATTCATTCGGACCGAATGGACTTGCCTGCACTGTATCGTTGCGAGGGCATTGTTAGTTTTCAGCAAAAAGCTTGCCTTTAGCCGAAATTTTGTCTAATTCGATATTAGTAATCTTTTAAATGGTGTGATCCGCTTTTTTTACGATTTTTCTTTCCGTAACTCTGGGAAATTTTGAAAATCCGAAAAAATCATAAAATAGTGCAACCCTTTACAAACCTAATAGACCACGAAAATTACGGTTTAGTTTAAGTTACCAATGCAACCCCTTTGAGAACCACCCCCCCCTCATGCATACGATTTTAAAGTGAAAATCCTATTATATTTTACACACTTTAATGCAATGCTATACAATTCTATCTACAACTAGTATTATAACAAAAATAATATGAGGTAGCTCTTATCGATGCTAATAAGAAACTCAATAGCGATTCAAAAAATGATATATGAAACAGTATTGTTTAAACCACTTGTGAAATGAAAATCAACAGTGTACTTCCCCAAAGATTAAACAACATTTAGAGTTTATACATCCTTCTAAATACCTGTTCAATGGAATTCATAAATAAAAAAATATACATCGAATAAAAATATTTTATTGATTCAATAATTACATAATATTGTATAACATATCATAGTCGACCAATAATCTATAATATCGTTTCTATTTACAATTAGGTATCCACAAATTCTACTAAATTTTTAACCATAATTTACCTAAACATACCTTGTATATTAACGCTATTCGAGCCAATTATTATAATTGGCATTTCTCGGAAAATATCCATGTAACTATGTATAAAGAATCAAATCACATGTAATAAAGATAGGTAGTGTCCTAGGACTAGGTTTGAGACTGATACGAGAAAATAATACAACGTGACCGTAAATGAAACAAACCAACTTTCAGGTGCTTAATGCAGTTTTCGAACAAATTGCTCGGGTACATAAATTTTGTTTTAGAGGGGGAAACATTTTGCACACATTTTCTGCCTTATCACTTCAACTCCTAAGGAAGAAGGGTAAGTTCCACCCACAAAATTTCAAATGACTCCAAGTGTTTCCTCATTTGAAAAATTTGTTTGATTTCCTTTAAAACGGTACCTCGTTTGTCGAAATTGGTCCAGTACTTCCTGAAAAATTAGTTTCCAAATTAAAAATCTCTTTGTGTTGATTGTTTCGCAAAATTAAATATGTATAAGTTTTTTTTCTAGTTAACTCGATAAATAGTAGTTGCCACTGATATTGACAATTGACACAGTTAGTCTTGTATATGAACTTAATGAAGATGACTTCGACCTGCGCTTTGACAATTTTGTGAAACCATATGCGAAATGTTCATTGGATATTATAATTGCACATTTATTTCTCGGACGTGTGCACATTTTTTCGTCATTTCATCTCCTTAGGAAATTGAACGTTTAGACGGGAATATCTGGTAACCATCTTGTTGGTTCATTTTTTATGTCTGGTAACCTGATGGGTCAAATGTTCCTCGATTTATTGAAAAACAGCATCAATCCAACAATAGCAAAATGCAAGTATTTTTCCAATGAGTTTTGTCCATTTAATATACGGGATAAGGCTTTAGACTTAACATGGCCGATTTTTTTTGCTATTCTAGGTTTAGAAAACATAGAAACACCTAAATGATAAGCATAACACCATATTAAGCCTAAAGCCGTATCCCAAAAATGGAATAGCCTATTCCGTTGAATAGCATATTCAATAAAACATTAATTGATACTCATTATTCACGCAATAACAAAATACAAGTAGAAAACTATGTTCGACGTCAATTGTAGGCCTAAAGCCATTATCCAAAAATGGTTAAAACTGATAACAGGTTTTAGACTTATCAAAAAAAAAATGTTTCCTTAATTTTGAACCCTCTAGCGATTAAACGAAGCAACTTAAGCTATACGCAAGTTAGTCTAAATCATTTTCTTTTGGGTAGATTAATCTCTTACATTACGTTGTACACACATTTCCCAGACACCCTGTAATATAAGAGATGGGAGTACTTAAATATTGCAGTTGCTGGACACTGGATTATCAGAAGAGGAGCTAAGCCTTTTCTTAAGGAGGACTTAAGCCCTCTTGACTACTTTTTGTGGGGTCTTGAAAAATACAATTTAAGCCTCTCAACCTCAAAACTTGAATATTTTACGACTTTTACGTCAATGTATAATAGACGAAAGCCAGAAATAAATCAAAAACCAAATGCTAAATAATTTCATAAATGCTTAGTAATGTTCAAGAATACTTTGATCAAAACCTTACTTATTGTATGCAAGCTGAATGTGTTCATTATCAACATTTAATAAAGTAATACTTAGATCATAAATATATTTAAAAAAAAGCTATTTCTCAATAACTAACCAGTCGAATTATAAAATGAGTTACTGTTAGAGAAAAATGAAACATGCTTTAAAATGAGGTGGCACTGGAGCCCTTGTGTCATTTGAAATTTTTGAGGTGAAACTTCTCCTCCAATTTCAACCCTCCTTTAAGGGTTGAAATGACAGGACAGAAAATATGTGTAAATTATTTCCCTCTTTAAAATGTGTATTGTATAAGTGCCTAAATAAAATCCTCTAATTTCTTCAAGCTTATTTAACCTTACTTTTCAAATTTTATTAACATTAATAATTTAAATAATATCAACATCATTATTAGTTTTTATTAGTTTTTAAATTTTATTTTCCTCTTGATTCCTCAAACGCTAATTTTCTCTATGATCAAACCAAATAAAATAATGATTTAACCTCATTAGTTCAAGCTTTTACTTCTCTTTACCGTTCCACGACCATAACGCTCTTTTTTAACCATTAGCACGACAACGTCAAAGACGTGAATAGCTCTATGATGGTATAAATAAAATACATGTTGAGAAAGGAAGTCAACAGGTATTTAATCCGGTTTTGGTGTTTTATTTTGGGGGGGGGGGGGCTATTTATCAGTTGCCAGCGATTTCTGTTTTGCTTTTGAAAAATAGCAATTACTCGAATTTATTATAATTATTAAACTTTCTTGGTTAGGGAAAAATAAATAGACAAAAAAGGGCGTTTTTAAAAGAGAATGAATGATTATTCGTTTCCTTGTTTTTACGTAACGATTTTACGTAAAAACCTCCTTCCTTGCTTCACTACTAACCTATTAATAGCTTTATCAACCATGTATTGCGCAATCCCATTTCAAATTAATCTTTTTCTCAAGGACAAAGCTATGTTAGCACAAAATTCTTGGTGTTCCCTTCGAGAATTTTGATCTTGATTACGGTTACTCACATTTTACTATGCTTATAAAAGTGCTTTATGTTATAACAAGTGTATTGTAAAAATAATACCAATCCCAAAAATTCAAAAATAAACTGCTCGTCAAAATTAGCGTAATACATTTTAGATTAGCGCCATTAGCGTTATATTCGAGATAGAGACTTAATAATTTTCGGTAGCCTATAGGTTTGGTACTAATGCCCCGAAGGCACTACGTTGTGATTTTAACGATTAGCCGTCACGCAATTCGCAAGATTTTGACTGCAATTTCAGAGACATACAGGATTGACTAAGAAGGACGCTGTCGGGTACAAACTCCATCCCGGCACACATTAAGCCCTCCTCAATATGTTCTGTGTATTTGGTTGTTGTCCCATTTCTTCAATCCATTTCCAGACCCCTAAGCCACCCCTTTGCATTTACACATACGTTGGGTTTTGTGTGGTTTGACCTCTGTTGGGCGAATCCATTGATCCTAGTGCTGCCTAATAAATTGGTGTGGGGTACCACAACTCTCTTTCACCCTCTAGCAACCCAAGCACACCTCCAAGCCACACTGCTCCTACCCACTCACTTCCTTTGGTTTCGCCCCTGTACAGGCTGCGTGGGAGGTCTGTTCGTTTCGAATTCATGTCATGTCATTACTTGAAGGCTCTTGAAGTTGACGGAACCCACTGTGAACGGCCTATTGAGCGCCAAAAGTGATATTACATCTCCAACCCTGAATTTTCTCCCCTCCCCCTGAAAATTTGCCGCGCTGAGGGGCACATTGTAAACTTGGGGTCTTGAGGCGTGGGGTGACTCTAAAAACCTTCCTGAGGATCCTTGAACCCTTTTAGGTCCACTTCGAATCGTTTGTCTCCTTCAAATCTCTTTTGCATCCCACCGTCCTCTTTTTTCACTCCCTCCAAAAAATTTTTTAGTAGGTGAAAATTTCTGAAAGGCTCGTTGGATGGGCGGAACCTTCCTTTGCGCTTATGTGCATCGACAATCGCGAAATTCGTGAGAGATGTACGCGCGGTAAGTGTTCACCTTGACTTGGGCTCATGTAGCCTCGACTGGGTTAGCGCCTACAAGGTATGCCACCCAATCTTGCTCTAGCTCGTAAATTTGGTGGACAAAGATGCTGAAAAAGGAGACAAATAAGTCTGGAAGTGGATTGAAGAAATAGGAAAACGACCAAATACACAGAAGTTATTGGGGAGGTCTTAATGTGTGTCGGTTTTTACTCGAAAATGCCCTTCTTAATCAATCCTATATGTCTCTGAAATTGCAATCAAAATCTTGCGAATTCAAATTTCGACATCGGGTTGCTTTTTGGGGGGTATGGACGGCAAACCGTTTAAGTCAGAGCGTAGCGACTTCGGGGCATTAAAAACAATCTTATGGGCTACAGAAAATTTAAAACCGCAGTCTCTAACTCGAATAGAACGCAAATGGCGCTAATATAAAAAGTGTTATGCTAATTTTGACGAGCAGTTTAGATATCTGCCAGGTTCAGGTTTAGATATCTACAAAGGGTCTATATAAGTAAATGATACATTGGTCGGTCAAAGAGAGCCTTTTTAACGAAGCTTGCAACTGTTGGTCGCTGTTATCAGATCATTATATGAAATTTCTATTAGCTATTTTAAAAATGTGAAAATTTGTTTCATGTCATTAGTAAAGTTGTAAAATTGTAACAATAAATTAGATGTAATACACCTTAAAATTTAAATTAGCCTTAATGAATTGATGATCCATTAATGCCTTATTATAAAACTGACGTCTTAGTTGATAAATCTATGAACTTAGTATCCATCACAATTTTTTTAAATAATCACTCAATTGTTTTCATAAATGACGTGATATATCATCATCAATGATTCACCGGTGGATTTCATCGATTTTACTAATTAATTTAAAAACGAGTCCCATTTTTATCATATCTTACCACCAATATCACTTGTCTTCTTAGACTTTTCTGATAAACATCATGATCAACAAAACAGTTTGAAATTGTGTTTAACAACAAAATCTTAACATATAGTAGGGTCAAAGACGTATCGTTCAAAGTTCAAACGGCATCGAAGTTGGCCGAGTCAAAAAATACGTATTTCTATTCTATCTTAAATTTATAACCTTATTTAGTTGTCAAGGCTGTCATATTATACGAGAGCCATTATTTGTTTTACAATTGTGACAGCCACTTGTCAAAAATTTGACAACAAAGTTTTGTTTTGAGCTCCGACATAACCGCTATCTCCATCTCTCTCGTTCATAGTCAGATTTGATGGCCTGTTTTTTTTGGATGGCTCAATATTTTTGATATCTAATTCTGATTATTACGTATGAATCGGAATAAGAAAACAAACATTTACATGACGCTATACTTCGCGTCATGCGTCACAACGTGTATAGGTGTAGTCCTATAAATGAATTATGCTTATAAGTGTAGAGTACATACTGTACATATTTCTTTTTCGAATTACCTCGTCCTAAACACATTTTATACTGTAAAATACGGCTACTGAGGTTATAAAATATGGACGCTGATTAGACTTAGAGGTGAGGAAACTGCCATCAATATACCAAACCAACACATCATTACCATGAGGCTTGCTTCTTCTTTTCCTGGTGCAAGTCTAGAAAAAGAGGAGAAACATAATAAACATATTTAAGTATTCTTAAATATGTCTATTCTTATTAAATTGTCATTGAGCTTGACGGTTTTACAGTTAAAGTGTGCATTTGGGAAGGTAGCTGTCGGATCTATTAGAATATGGTTAGTTCCGTATACATTAGAGGGCGATACCTCCTAAGCAACAGCAAGTAAAATATTTAATATTCACCGACACAGAATTCTCATCCATCACGTGGATGTGCAAGTAAATTTACTTATCAGCTACAACTACTTGTACATAAATAGAGATCTACTTACTGTGATACACTGAAGAACATGGTGTTAAATATGAATCCGTTGGTGAAAGATAGTATCGCAAGGATCAGTATATATTGCCAGTCATGTGGAAACCACACAGGAAGGTGATTCCTTGGTTGGGCATTGCACAGCATTATGAGAGGTACCATAACAAAAAATCTCCCGATGACAATTATTAACCACCAGTAACGGCTTGAGTGCTAGATTAAAAAGAATTAAATATTAGTCACCCCCCATAAAATGGATTATTTCTTGTAATCATTATGGTTGCATTATACGGTACACCGGAAGACGTTGGACATGTTGCACTATACAGTGTCTATTGTGAACTACATTACACATAGTCAAGACAAAGGTCCAATTTTCTAAATTTTTGACATGGACTAGTACTGATCTTATACAGAGTGACCCATTTGAAAGCGGGTCACCCTCATAACTTTTTTATTTATGGAGCGATTTTGACCAAATTTGGATAAAAGGGAGAAGGGGGGAAAGTGTACTTTGGGGCCAAGTGGCGCCCCATTTTTTTGAAAACCAAGGTCTCCTAGATCACTTTTGCAGACTGAAAATTTTAAATACCATATTAGCGATTTTTTTAGAATAAATCTGCGCACGCCACTGAATTGAATGAATGGATATTAATGACTTTTACGACTAAATGGCGATTCGGGCTGTTCATTATGAATTTTAGCTTCTTATCCAGTAATCCATGTAATAACAAATGAATGTTTTAATTTATATGTAATTTTCGATTAGGTCTAATAAAATACACATTGTATTTATTAGATACAAATTTTTTACTATCTATTTTCTTAATAACGCTCCTTTTTGTAACAAAATAATAGTAACACAACAATGAAAGAATTTACATAACACATAATATTCATTTCAAATTCTGGACTATTCATCCAAACCTCCGTTTAACTGAATACATTTATTATATCGTCTTTCAATATTAGCCATAACGTTATACACTTGATTTCAGCAAGTGCCTGTCTTATCCTTTCACGCAGTTCGTCTGCGTTGGTTGGACAGGTATCGTCAAGTTTTTTTTAATCAACCCCGATAGAAAATCTAGAGAGACTTGGGAGGAAACTCTCTTGATCCACTATTTCGTCCAATCCACCGATTATGAAAATGCTCTTCCAACCACGCCCTCACAGTCCTGGCATTGTGGATAGGACGGCCATCTAACTGAAACATTAGATCAGCAACTTCTACTAGTGGAAGTTCATCTTTATGGATGAATCGGAATCATCGGAAAACACATTATTCAAAAAAATTAAAAAAAATATGGCTGTACAAATTACCTTCGAAAAAGAATAGGCCAATTATTTTGGTATTTAATATGCCGCACCATACATTTACTTTTTGTGAATACTGTCGTCTACAATTTATTACCCATTCTGGATTTTCTTGTGCCCAATGCTTCGTATTTTGTGAATTAACCGTTCCATTAGTTGTGAATGTTGCCTCGTCACTAAACAATTTTTTTTTTAGAAAATTCCTGTCATTCTCCTTGGCACCGTAAACAATATTCCATTCGCTTATCACTGTCACCTTCTTCTAAGGTGTGCAGAAATTTCGACTTAAACGGCTTCATATTGTTGTACTTTTTAAGGTATCTCCTTATTGTTTCCCGTGGTAACTGTAGGTCCAAACTTGCAATTCTTAAACTGTTTCTCGGATTTGCGGTGAAATAATTTCAAATTCGTTCATTGTTTCTTCTTTGCCGTTGTAGATTGCCATTTTTTTAAAATGTGCTTAGATACAGCTCCGTATCTGTTAAAAATATTGCACACCCGCCCAACGGTAGACTTGCTAATGTTATGAAGCTCTGGATGTCTATTATTAAAAATTCGATGTACTTCCCTTTCAGACCTGTCACTGTCACCACGAAGTTTTACTATTTCAATTTTGTGTAGTAAAGTTAAATTACCAACCATACTTATTTGGTAGTATAGTGTACTTAAGGAACAATACCTAAATTTCACTACTGACCTAACAAATTTGACATTTCGTTTTTATAAAAACATTCATTTGATATTACATGGATTACTGAATAAGAATCAGTCTGTAAAAGTGATCTAGTAGCCCTTGGTTTTTAAAAAATGGGACGCCACTTGGCCCCAAAGTAACTTTTCCCCCTTCTCCCTTTTGCCCAAATTTGGTCAAAATCGCTCCATAAATAAAAAAGTTATGAGGGTGGCCCGCTTTCAAATGGGTCACTCTGTATAACGATACGCTCGTCATGAATCCATACTTAAACGCACTGTACATTTTCAACAAGGTTAGATTTAAAAAGTAGAAATATTTAACAGTCGTACACATTCTGTACTTTTCATTCTTCTTCATTCTTCTTTTCTTGCCTATTGGTTCCAGATGTTGGCGATCATCATAACTATGCGAACTTTGCTGGCAGCAAATCTGAATAGCTGAGTGGAGTTTACACCATACCATTTGCGGAGATTGGCTAACCAGGAAATTCTCCTTCCACCCGGACCTCTCTTTCCTTCTACTTTACCTTGTATAATGTTTTGTAGGAGACGATATTTACTTTCATTTCTCATGATATGACCGAAGTACTCCAATGTTCGTTTTTGTATTATAAATAAAAGTTGTTGTTGACATTTCATTTTGTTTAGTACTTCATTATTTGTTATGCGGTCAATCCAGGGTATCTTCAGGATTCTTCGATATACCCACATCTCAATAGCCTTGATTCGTTTTTCCATAGCTTCCGATATTGTCGAGCTCTCCATACCATACAGTAACACAGAGTAGACATAGCAGTTTACTATACGCTTATTTCATTCTATGCTGAGATCCTTGCTTGTCATCAGGGGATTCATATGAGTAAAGGTGATTCATGCATTCTCCATACGACGGATTCCTGATTTCCAGGGAATGGTCCCAAGATTCAGACAATATGGTCCCCAAATACGTAAATCTCTCAACCCTTTCGACGACTTTGCCATCAATTGTCAGTTCTGTGTCTAGGTGCTCTGCTAATTACCATATACTTCGTTTTCTTGGCGTTGAGTTTTAGACCGTATTCTTTGCTTAAAATTTTAACAGAGTTTACAAGTTCTTGCAGGTTCTCGAAACTATCCGCTATCAAAACCATATCGTCGGCGTAGAGGATGTTAATAATATTTTCTCCATTCACCTTTATTCCACTTTGACTTTCATCTAAGGTGGACCTTACACGGTCAGTATTATTGAAGCAATATTATTGAGGCAATATACATGTATACTCCAATATAATATATATATATATAGAGCCATCAAAAAAAAAATCGTCATCAAAGTTGGCCGAGAAAAAAAAGAGGTATTTCTATTCTTAATCGAATTTATAACCTTATTTACTTGTCAATACTGTCACATCATATGACAGCCATTGTCTATTTTACAAATTGTGACAGTCACTTGTCAAACCGTGTTTGACGACATCTTCGTCAATTATTGATATTCGATATTGTATAATCCACAAAAACAAGAGGTGACAACACACATCCCTGTCTTACAACAATCTACATCTCTACAGCGCTGAATGCCTGTCCCCCACAATACTTGTACTCGTCAAAGTGCTTCTTAGGGACAGAAATGCTTTAGTATATCCACAAAACATGGACGTCAACAATCTACATCTCTACAGCCCTGGAAAAAAACTTTTTCCGCCCAAGGGGCTCTCACGTGTTCCAAGACCATTGCGAAAGCCAAATTGTGTGTCACTGATGTTCAATTCACACTTTTTGGATATAAGAGCGTGGATTATTTTAAGGAATACTTTTAGAACATGACTCATCAGAGTGATTATTCTAAAATCCTCACAGGATTGGGCATTGGACTTTTTTGGCAAGGTGACGAAGATAGACATCAACCATTCATCAGTAATAATCCCAGCACCATAAATCTTATTAAAGAACCTTGTAAGTGTTTTAAGACAATTTTCTTCCATAATTTTCAGGACTTCAATTGGTATGTTGGTTGTTTGGTCGCGATGTTTTACCACTTTTAGTTGTTTTTATGGCATGCTCAACCTCTGAGATTGTTATATCTGTACCTTCAACATTTGTATATCTTGGTTTTGCGGGGCGTGTCTCATCTATTAATAGATTTACGATGTAATTTTGCCATATCATTAGTTTCTCTTCTATTTCGTAGACTATGTTTCCACTTTGATCTTTTATGTTTCCAGTCTGTCTGTTTCTATATCGGCCAGTTGCTTCCTTTATTTTTTTGTGGATGTTAAATATGTCATGACGCTTGTTGAGGACTTCGATTTCCTGGCATTTGTTGTTCATCCACTCTAGCGTACCTGATTTCGTTTCCAATGGTACGTTGTAGATTTATACATACTTCATGACTTTGATATTAGCTATTCTTCGTTGCTCCATCAATTCAATAATGTGTAGTTTCATCCGAGGTTTTTTGGCTTGTCGACTGTTGTCTTCTAGTTGTTCCTTGGCTTTAGAAGTGTATCCTTTAATGAACTCCAAACGTCTTTCACTTGCTCGTTGAAGTTGTGTTAAATTTGAGTTCTGATAGTTGTTTCGTTAAGCTTAGTGTAGTTATATCGTATGAACTCTTTTTTAGGTGTTAGTTTTTGTAGCCTAACTTGACAGCGGCATATCAACAAGTTGTGATCCGAAAAGACATCTGCTCCTGGGTATGTTTTTGCTGATAAAATGCTGTTCCTGAATCTTTGGTTTATTATCATGAAATCTATTTGATTTCTTATTACATTCGCAGGGGTATCTGCAGGAGATTTCCACGTATACAGTCGTTGTGGCGGTTGTTTAAAAAAATGTGTTTGTTATTATTAGTTGTTTTTCTCTGCAGAATTGTACCAGTCTGTCTCCCCTTTCGTTTATACCTCCGAGACCAAACTGCCCTACAATGTTTTCGTCACACCCTTCTCCGACCTTAGCATTAAAGTCTCCAATTATCATATTATTCTCATGATTTTTGGTGCTTCAAAAGACTTCGCCCAACTGACTGTAAAATGTGTACTGTACTTTTTATTACACCGACGAAAACCTTATAGAGCCTTAGCTGTGTATACAAAAGACTATCGGTTTTGACTTATTTTAAGAAATTAACGACTGTCAAATATTTTTTTGCTTACAAATTCAGACATTCTTACAAGATTCTCTATTCCATTTACGTGTTTAAAATATCAGAATTATTTATCTCAGCTGTTTGCTCCTCGTTTGATTGAAATTGATGTCTGATGTAAAATACAGGAGTACTTTCGTTTTATAGAAAATTGTCTTGTAAAAACTAAATTAAATTTACCTTTACCAAGAAAACGTTAATACTTATGTTTGAATCTAAATACAACTCACCGTAATGAGGCCTTTTCTTGCTGTCAGTCTTCCAACCAGTCCAGTCGCCTCATTGAAGAAATATGTAATAACAGGGACGAAATATGTATCTAGACAAATATCAACATGTAAAGACCACATTTTTTGTTGAATACTAAGGAATAGTAAGCTGGTAACTAATCTTGCATGTAATCATAAATTGGCGTTTGGTGGTGCACATTAAAATATAAATTCAGTACCCCAAATATCAAAATGATAAATTGAATACTGAATTTAATCAACTACTAACTATTTAACAAATTTTTAATACCAGAATTTAATAGGTTTCAGTGATGGGTGACCTCAATTCATGGTCTTCGTATTTTAAAATTCTAAACGAGTTTGAAAAAAGAAATAAACCAAAAGACAAATAATGTAACAGAAACGTCGATGATGTTTTTAGGTAACCAAAAAAAGCTTTCAATGAATAATAATTTCGAATACCTATTGGCAAATTGTATTGAAGAATATTGCCAAATTAGGCAGTTTTCAAAAAGATGATATCATTAGTTATAAAAATTAAAACGTATTTGAATTCAGGTTTTCAAAAGCTTATTATAAAGTGTGGAACAGCGGAATAGATTAAATTCAGTTTTAGATTCTGACAAGTCAATTTTAGATTCTGAAATGACATTCCGCAACTTAATTTTTTTAATGATGGATGCCGGATTTAATGACGTAACATTAAATCCGCCCCCCTTCGAATGACAGTTGCAACTCCCCAAATTTTAAAATTGGAAGTAGGTTATGTTATTTGAAAGGTCTTTTCATTTCTATATTCAAAAATGTTAAACTTAACAGTAAAAAAAATACAATTTCGTTCTTGATAATCAAGAGGCAAGCAAAAACAATTTCAGTGACCTTTTTTGACAGTATCAACTGAAAATGGGACATAAATATTTATCAATATAATTCATGGTTGTTAGTTTTGTTAAAAGCACTGAAGCCACTTGCTGTGTTATTGTGACCACATTGAATAAATGGTTGCCAGTATAATCAGTAATATGGAGAGGTTTCGTGAATTTGGATATGCCAGATAAAAAAGAACCCTCCAATGCAGTGAGTAACGATAGCAAATTGGATATAACGGTTGAGTATAAAGAATTCAATATAATTCGAGTCGAAGAGCAGCTTCAGCATTCCATTCCTCTATTATTCATCTATTATACTAAAATAAAATGCATCCCTATACATAAACCATTAACTCAGGAGCTTTATGAAGAATGGTTGGATAGAAGAACGTGTTTTTGTAAAAAAATAATGCAAAAATTAGGATGTTTCCCGCTGCCAAGACGTTCGAGACATGCATTTTGAAGATCTCTTACATTGATATTGTTTTGTTTTTTATTTTATTGCATTGTCAAAAACGAAACCGTGTTAATTATTAAATTTTTAGTTTTTCGTAGCTGATTTCGACAATCAGATGAATTAATTTCTTTTGTTGGTAATTTTTGCAGTAAAGTTTAAAACCATAGCCTTTTTTGTGAATTGCGAATGAAAAAACATTTAAAATGAGATATCATAAACCCATACTTCTATATTTCAAAATTTTTGGGTTGGAATTGTAACTCGAGGGTGGCTGATAGAGATAGAATTTTTACGTTGCAGGGTGTCATTTCAGAATTTAAAATTGGCGTGTTCGATATTTTGTATAAACATGCACAATAATTGCAACTGAATTTATTCCATTTGGCTGTTCCACACTGCATACTAAATTAACTTATAAATAAGAGCCAGTTTCCTTTTGCCTGAGATTTCAGCACATTTGGTTAAATAACAATTTTGAAAATTAATGCCATTTATCGTCATTGTTTGGAAAAATTGTCTAATTTGGGAGTTACCAAAACTTGCATGATTATGTGTATGTTATCTGCCCATGATTCCATGATTTTTTTAGTTATTTGACGTTATATTATAATATTAAAAAAATATTTTAACCATTCTTCATCAAGCACTTTTTTAGATTTCGATAGATAATTTCGACTTGTTTTTTTTTTTTAATTCAGTTTGTTGGGTCTATTTAGCTCCAGATCTAATTTTAAGAACTAAAAATTGATTATTAACAATACTTTAATTTTAAATTACATCTATCAGGCTGGAAAAGTAAAAACAAGGCAATAAGAAATTTAATTAATGGTAATTAACAATAGCACATTTTACATTTTCAAATTGTTGACCATCATTCGCTACGCGAAAATTCCCTCATAAATTTGAAACCCAACATTTCCAAAGTATGGCACACAAACCGCTAAAACCGAATCGTCCTTGTCTCTGGATGACAGCAGTTTTGTGATGGTTGACGTTTGACTACTAATGGTTATTATGCCGATTAAAAATTCCTGCGCAGCTAACGTAGATATCATCCGTCCAAATTATTTTTCTGTAGAATAAAGAATCTTTCATAAATTTTTGTTGATACGATTGACAAAATTCTAATCGTCTTTAACAGTCTCCTGGAAGAAGTTGGTGCTGCTTTCTTATAGCGTAATTTCGACTAGAAATTATTAGTGTTTAGTAGTTATTATGTCTGCGTCTTCGAAATTATAATTTTTGGATCTTACCTTTTTAAATGATCCACAATTAATAAGATTTTATTTCAATCTTTTAAATGTGTTACAGTTAATTTATAGTTCATCTTGAAAACGTGTTATAGTTAATTACCATTAGATACATTTGTTACAACGATCTTTTTCTGTTTTTACTTTTCCAGCCTACTAGATGTGACATAAAATTAAAATATTGTTATTATTCACTTTTTAGCTTTAGACCAAATATTCTCAACAAACTATGTATATAAATAAAATCAGAAAAATAAATGTTATTTCAATAAACTAAAGCCAACAACGGTTTATATTTAAAAAAATAAAACTCTATCTTATAAATCAAAAACTATAAATCGAAATTGATATCTGAAATCGTCATTGGAATCTACTCACAAAAGTGCCTTAAGAATGTTAAAATAGTTATTTAATATCTGTATTTATAACTGACTTACGAAGATGTGGCGAATTTTCGAAATAATGAGTTTAGGGCTATAACTCAAAAACAAAAAGAGATATCAAGTTTTCCCCAATTTGAGTTTCCCCCCATTGTAAATTATTCGAAAAAAGAAATTGAGACTTGAGTGTTAGTGGCTTTCTATGGTTTGTAGCTATCGAGACCCCCAATAAAAACACGCAATTTTGCCCACCCTGTACTTGACATCATAGGTAATTAAATTGACACTAAACTAAATTAGTAACTTGTTACACATTATATTATATTAATACAAATTAATACAAATTATTATAAATTAATATAATATGTGCCATAACGCATGGTCGGCACTATACAACTCTATGATAATTAAAGTATAAACCGTATTTTTAAGCGCCATGTAAATTATATACGCGTGTATTTCTTGCCCGTGCATATGTACACCACTGACTGTGCCTATGAACGCACACTGGGACTCGTTGTATGCTGTAGTACGCCAGTCCCATGCGGCAGCTCTGAATAGTTGAACGCAGTTTACCCTGCGTTATGGCACAGTTTCCGGACCTTAGTGATTACTAATTAGACCGTTTCCTGAGCGACATTTGTGGAATGCACTCCTGTGCACTGTGGTACATTCCTCAAATATAATTTGAGCCCATATTCAATAAGGATATAAACATTTTAAATTCCATCTACCACCAGGGATGTACACAAAAATATTTTATTTACGTGGCAGAATTTACTGAAGAAATTGTATAGTACTCAATGGCATTACAAACTGATACTCACCATTCCACTCGTTTCCTTTTCCATAGCCTTCAGAAACCACGAGTGATGTTACGGATGGTTGAAGAAACAGCAAATTAATTATTGTAACCATACCAACCGCTAGGCATGGCCACGTATCCTTTATAATATCCTTAACTTCTGCTTTGGAAAACATTCCCGTCTTAGGTTCTGACAAGCTGTTCTCCATATAAAACTGATAAAAGGCCATGTTCTTACTAATAATATACAAGGTCATCGTTATGCATATCAACATCGTACCGACCACAAAATAAAAAAGTGCGGATATCTCTATCGAACTTCCAATAGCGAGAGAGATGATCTGCAGTAGAGAATTAAAAATTCCTGCGCTTCCTTGGCCCATTAAAAAGACATGCATATACTGCATTGGAAATTTCGCCACTAGCGGAAGCGTGGTTACTTGAAACACAGGAAGGCTAGCTGCAAGTGAACAGTTTAACATTAATCTAATAGTATTAATTAAATTCATCAGTTATGTACTTTAAGAATTGAGGTCGAGGCATGAAAAATATTTGAGAGGAAATTGAATGCAGTTAATTGCTGAATGTTTGTCAAGAATATTTTGGTTTTACTTATAGTATAAGTATAGGAATGCCCAAATATATATTTTTTTTAAAACATTTTGTTCTGTCTTTTGTCTTAAAGATTCTCTGTTTCAAAAAATTGCTGCATATTTATATTTTTGTTTTCTATTCAGACTTTTATGTTTTAGATAGACCACATTAACAAATTGATACGCGGTTTTTACATTTCGTTCAAAATGTATGAAATACATAAGTTCAAAGAAATTACTTAGGCCCACTCTGGGAGTCAATGCCTCAAATATTGTTTGTAATTTAACTGTAAGGGAGTCTTTTGGTGAAGCAAATTTCTGAAAACTTCTGAAGGATCCTTTCCAAATGGTTTCGAATTCTTTGGGCCCAAGAATACAACCAAAGTATTCTTGATTCGATATAATGTAAGTTTTATTGTATACAGGGTGCTTCCAAATGAAGAAGCATAAATTATGCCAGTAAATATTAGAGGACAAAATAAGTCCTAAAATTTACAAGCAAATAAACATTTTAATTAATAAATAAAGAATCTAAGACCGTATTAACAATTACTATGTTATGTGAAAATAACTATAGTTGATTACTAGGTTCATTGCACAGCACCATGATATTTAAAATAAATCAAGCTTATCACTTATCACTTAAAGCAAAGGAGATGGTAGTGGTTTAGCAATTATTCACTTATCTCGAAAACCGTAGACCGAGGTAAAAAACTTAAGGTTATAAAAAAAAATCAGTTGAAATAGGTGCATTCAGATTTCTCAAAATATTTATAATCTGAATCGTGCACGATTAATAAAACTGAGAACAATTGCCATGTTCATTGTTAGCTGTGGCGCCCCCCTACAGGCCAATTGTATTTTTTTAATTATATATTTTTTTCTCCCAGAAATACTAACTACTACCACGAGAGTATCCTTACCAAATATGAACTTAATATAATTTTGCGTTCTTGATTTGTAAAAAATGTGTATTTCCTTCGAAAGCTTTAGAACTCTGCTGTTGCCCTATCACTCAAATGCACATTTCTAACAATAAAACAATTACAACAACAAAAGTCTAAAACGTATACTAACATAAAATGAAGACTTACTGTTTAATGCTGCTAATCCTATCATTGAAAATACAAAGAATCCGACTTGCCCTACAAATATAAAATTAAGTTATACTAGTATTACTAACAAATATAAATTACAGGGTTTGTCCGGAAAGTAATGTCAGTGAGCTTTGAAAAATGGTTTTTATTGGTTCTATGTGTACAAATCTTTAGAAATTTTCAAAATAGATTCCTCCTGCGTCCACACATCGTTTCCAGCGGGTCTTCCACGCATCAAAAGCCGCACGGTAGTACGTTTTCCGGAATCGCCTTTAAAGCGTCGGTGCAAGCCTTCTGAATGTTTTTAACCGACCCAAAATCCTGTCCTTTCATTGGGGTTTTGAGGCGGAGAAACAGAAAAAAGTCTGGGGGGGGGCACATCGGGGCTGTAGGGAGGCTGGGGAACAACGGTGATGCCTGCCTTGACGAGGTAATCGGCCACGAGGTAGCAGGTGTGCGAAGGCGCATTGTCGTGGTGAAGCTTCCAGGATTTTGAGATGTCTGGGCGGACGCGATTCACCCTGCGTTTCAGCCGCTTCAGCACCTCGACGTAAAACTTTCCGGTTACGGTTGTCCTCTGCGGAACGAACTCATGATGGACCAATCCCCGGCAATCAAAAAAGACAATCAGCATTGTCTTGATCTTTGACCTGGACATCCTGGCCTTCTTGGGGCGAGGGGAGTTCGACGTGTGCCATTCCGCACTTTGCCACTTCGTCTCCGGATCGTATTCAAAGACCCAACTCTCGTCCCCGGTAATGACGTCATCAAGGAAAGCGGGGTTGTCTTCGCAGGTGTCCAAAAGTTCTTGGCAGGTTTCAACGCGCCTCGCTCTTTGATCGTCCGTTAGCACTTTTGGCACGAGCTTCGCGCACACCTTCCTAATTCCTAAAGACTCCGACACAATTTCGTGAACAATGGTTTTCGTAATGTCTAATGTTTAGGAAATTAAACGGACACTTAGACGACGGTCAGTGTTCAATAACTCACGCACACGTTTCACATTGTCGTCGGAACTGGAGGTTGATAGCCGTCCAGCGCGGTTCTCGTCGTTGACATCTTCCCGACCTTCTGCGAAGGCCTTGTGCCACCAGAAAATTTGCCTGTCCGAAAGACATGCCTTCTTCAACATTGGAATGGTTTCCGCAGCACTCTTCTCCAGTTTCACACAAAACTTGATCGCCATCCGTTGTTCAAGCGAACGTTGCATTTTTTCTTGCACCGGGTCAATATAACGACTCTCAAAGAACGAGTGATGCGACCGCTACAACGACCGGTAGCCAACTGACGCTTGTTGGATCTTGTTGCCAGATCCACCCACCACAATCCCAGCACGTAAAGCGCGGGTTGGCGAGTACAGTCTCGGGAAAAAAATCATTGACATTACTTTCCGGACAAACCCTGTATGTCGGAAAGTTGCGAAAATAAATTGTTTATTTTATTGTTACTCATAAAGATCGTTACTTATAATTATCGTCGTTGCTTATAAATTATCTGTTGTTTTTTTTACTTTTTTTTTTATATAAATTTGGAATACGTATTTAGTTAGACTGCTATTTATATGAGATTAATAATATTCTACCTGGTCCCGAGAGTAGCCCCTGATATACCTCTATGGAGAAGGGATAGATCTTTTTTTTTGGAGCTACTTAAGATTATTTCTGTAACGTATCTTCTTTACAGCATTAAGGAAACCTCGAACACTCACAATCAGTACATTACTATGTCTATTGTAAGTACGGTTGGACTGACATAAATGCATTCACACATACACAGGTGTATTAGTTGTTGCATATCAAATGCTGACACACAAAATAATTCGGGCAGAGATATAACAAATAAATGGTAAAACGTGGACTTTATACCCTTAGCTACTCGGTACCCTATGGCACAATAGTTACATTATCCCATTACGTTTTAATACAATAAATAATCTGATAAACTACAATTTTTTTGATAAAAAAATTAAAATCTATCCATTATATAATAATTCCTCTTTTCAATATTTCCATAGCATTCTTTCTTTATTAATCAACTAAATTGTGTCTGACTTTAAACGAGAATTCCCATTTCTTCGGCGAATGAAGGAGCTTGTGGGCCTATATCCTGACTAGAGGAGAATACGGCAATGTTATCTAGGAGGTATCGTCATCTAGTGTGCGTAAATTGAACCAGTTTAAAGAGTCCTCTTCATAGCACATCGGAACACGTCTTGTCTCTTTTTGGCACACTAGAGGGCAATTCCTTCTAGACAAAGCCACCGAGTGTGTTTGACTTAATATGAAGAGGTGTAGGGGGAGAGGGAGGCACAATGATACAATTTTTTGTCGTGATTATGATTTTGTCCAAGACAAAATACTTGTCGTCATCTTCTTATTTTAGGCCTACAGGCTATGTATTTGTCTTTCATATGATACTCTATTTAAAGGAAAAATAAAAACAAGTTTGGAGTTTTTGCAACTTTTTTTAATGTCTACATTTGCATCAAACTACCTCTCTGGTGGGGTAAATTGATGCAGTGCTGGGGAACATTGATACACATACAATACAATAGAGAAAAAGGTAATATTGTAGTACAATATTTACTGAATTATAAGATTAGGAACTGTTGGAAAATAAAAAGATGTATTTTGGCGAAGTGTGCCACCAGCAGCAATGGATTTGGGCAGTTTGAATACATCTCCTCGAAGCACTAAACTGATGTCCTGAACGTTAGGAAAAACAACAGTCTTATGCCACTTTTTCTTTTCCGTAAAAAATTGACCTCTATTTCATGATCATTATAAATCGTGACAATTTGTCAAACAAAGTGTACGGCTGTTTTCCTTGTTAAAAACTTGACGACAACAAAATCGCCTACATTTAATTCATCATCATACAACAATGGTACTTAGTTCTTTCTTCACTGTAACTTTCGGATGAACTTGGAACATTTCGGACCGTTTCTTCAATATTAAATTTCACCTTCTTGGTTACTTGTTTAATTTTTTTCATATTTCTTTTCTTAGCGATGTCCTCTAATCGTGCATCTGGTGTTGTGGTGTAAATACGAGACTTTCACGCCTCTGCCTAGTTGTTGGTATAACTTGTATATTTAGAGTGATATATTCTGATTTGGTTTCCGTCCGCAGCTTCTTCTTCGTGCCCAGATGCATCTGAAATATCTGGATTCTCATTTTTATGATTTTTTCTATACTTTTCGATTCTATGTTGAAGTGTAGAGGGTTTTAAACCATGATCAGCAGCTGAAACTCTAATTGATTTGTGATTTTTAATAACAGGGGCGGTTATTGCAGTGTTCATACGAATAAAATAGTACATTTGTAAATTGCGGAGGTACATTGATACACTGTAGAGGCACATTGATACACTGCATCAATGTACCTCTCATACATATGTATCAATGTACCCAAAATGCACTGTGACAGAAAAAATCACTAGTGACATATTTAACCTTACAGTGCATACACTTGGTTGCAAACAATGTTTAAATAATACTTACGTTTAGGAATGGTGACACAAGCAGCACTCTATTGCTACGACGTTGGTAAAAACACACATATGTAAAAAAGGCATTAAAATTTACTTTCTCGTGCCAAAATAAACTAAGCACATGTAACTTTACTCTCACTCGTTTTTCCGTTACTAAATTTTTATGACAAGTAGCCCACACTAATGCCATCTTTGAGGTAATGGATGCATGGACTTCATGGATGGCGAAATTTTAAATGCGTATCAATGCGCCTCATGTATCAATGTACCTCTCTCCCCTACATTTTAACGATATAGTCCAAAACAGATTTGCATTGCTGCATTTTTTGAGCAACAGAACAGACACAGGTCCCCGAAAATAAGAAGTTATAAAAAAGAAGAGAGTATAAAAAAATTAAAAATATGCTTACAGGAGTCTGTGTTGACTTTAATCATGACCGTGAAGATAACAAATATGAGGATAATGATCATTAGTGATGCAATAATCCTGGTCCTGACTGGTAGCTTATGTCCAAGAACAGTGGTGAATAATGTGGAAATAATCACGGGCATGGATTGAGAGATCATGATCCCTGGAGCAAAATAGGTTTGAAGCGCAGTTTTGTTATTTAAGTCGATTTCTTCTGAAGATGTGTCCCTAAATTTGTACATCCAATACTACAAAAAACAAAAAGAATAGAAGTAGAATAAACTAAAAATAAACATTTTTGAAGGGGTTAGAGGTGGTCAGATTTTTTCAAAAAATCGTTTCAAAAAAGTTTTATTACCTGTAGTATTTGACCCAGGAATATATGACTCGGTGTAAGTAATTAAATAATTAGTATTTCTATACTTAAATAGAGTATAAAACTTTAAATGAGTTTTTCTCAAAACTACGTTGTCAAAGTCTTTTTGTGACTGGTTTATATATGTGTAATTTATTTTTTTCTTATGTTTATACAGCTTATTGAAAGCATTACAAACTAGTGCCTGATCGAAGGTTTTTTTTATTAAAACTTATATTTTTTATAAACAATAAAATAGTGCATTTTTTCTTGAAAATCCACGAGTAACTTATCAAAGGCAGCCATTTTGTTTATTAAAAAAAAACTTCACTCAGGCACTATGTAGATAACTATTATTACGTATTTCTCTAATTAATTCGCTTCTTCACTTCCACTTTTATTAAAACTCTACAACTCTGCGATCTTATCTCTCAACTAAATCTATCCTAGCAAGAACCCCATGTTCCAGAATATTCATTCGACATTTAGAATATTTAATATGTCATTCCATACAATTCTTTACTAACAGCTAGTGTATAAACTAAATAGACTGAGTATGTAGACTATAAGTCATAATAAACGTCAGCCATCACAAATGTCACTTTTACAAATGTCACATTGCTCCCCTCTTTAAGGTTATTCGTCCCCAATAACACTGTCTTCAGTCCTAGGCGGTGGATCCTCGACGACAAACCAATCCGACGGATTATGTCCTGTATATCTTGCGAGTCTTTCCAGATGGACCACCTTCGGCTTGCTTCTTGAAGATAGCTGGATGCGGTAGACCAGGTCGTTAACTTTCTTTATTATGGTGTACGGGCCTTCCGAGTTGCTCTGAAGCTTTGGACTTTTTCCTTTTGTCCTTTTTGGGGCGTACAACCATACTGCATCACCAGACTTAACGCAGTCTTTGTTGATGTAGTGTCGAGATGCTGTTTCAGTTTCTTCTAGTGGACGGCCAAGAATGAGGTCAGTAGGCAGCTTCATTTCTCTTCCAGAGGTCAGCATCGACGGAGTGTAGGTAGTTGATGCATGCTGGGAACTTGGATATGACAGCAAGAACAGAGGCACCAATTTGTCCCAGTTCCTTTTGATTTTCAGATACGAATTTAGACAGGTAGACACATATGGTTCTGTGGTAGCGTTCACCATTGCCGTTCGAATGGGGAAGAAGCGCAGTAGTTCGGGTTTTCTTGATACCCATTATTTTCATTACTTCTTGCCACAACCTTGCTTCGAAGTTTCTTCCTGGAATTGGATGGATCCTGGATTGGAATGCAGCTCGAGGGGTACTCCATGTCTAGCTATGACATTCTCGATGAATGCTTCCGCTACAGTTTCTGCTTCTTGATTGAAGAGGGGTACTACTTCAGGCCATTTTGAAAAGTAATCCATTACCACAATCAAATACTTGTTGCTACGGCCGGTTACAGGTATTGATCCAAGAATGTACATTGCTACCCTCTCGAATGGTGCTCCGGAGAAGTACTGCACCATTTACCACGGCTTCTTGTGTTTGGTCCCTTTTTAGCAGAGCATAGCTCACATTTCTTGCACCATTCTTCGACATCTCGGCGACAATTTACTCAGTAAAATCGGTCCCTTACCCGAGCCAAAGTCCTGGTTATTCCAAAATATCCTCCGGCTGGGCTGCTGTGAAATTCTTTTAGCACTTGGTGGATTCTTGCTTTAGGCAAGACCAACTGGTAGACTGCGGATACTCCATCGGGGCTCTCCCACTTCCGATGCAGTAGGCCATCGCGAAGACAAAGGGAATTCCATTGAGCCCAGTATACCTTGATAGTCATATCTGGAAACTTCCTGCTAAGTTGGTCGAACTCCATTCTTTAGCCAGTTCCGGATTAATTTCAGGTCACTGTCTTTCTTCTGGCTCTTCTTCAATACCTCCGAGGACCGTCCATCTTCGACTTGTACTGTTGTTTCCAACAGTTCATTGCTGGTGTCATTTGAAGATTCCTTAGTCTCGATCTTCTGGCAATAGCTACATTTCTGTTCTAAAGAAGATCTTCTTGATAATGTGTCTGCATTACCATGGGTTTTTCCAATCCGGTGCATTATTTTTAAATTATACTGTTGTAGTCTCTCCATCCATCTAGCAACTTGTCCTTCCGGGTTCTTAAAATTCATAATCCAGTGCAGGGCGTTATGATCTGTCCTAATTAAGAAGTGTCTTCCATAAAGGTAACTGTGAAATGCTCCAACGATTTGATGATGGCCAGTAATTATTTCCTCGTAACACAGTAATTTCTTTCAGCCTTGCCTAGTGTCTTGCTGAAATGTGCGATCACCTTTTCTTCTTCGTCTTGAACCTGGGATAAGACTGATCCAATTCCATGTTGGAAGGCATCGCAATCCAAAATAAACATTCCAGTTTTCTTAGGGTATGCCAGAATTGACGCTGTAATTAGGCGCTTCTTCAGTTCTATAAAAGCTTATGGCATAACTTTAAATTGATAAAGGCCGGTACCGGCACAGAATGTAGTTTTCTATTTATCATCGGGATGAAGTTTGACTTGCCAATATCCACTCTTCAAGTCCAATGCTGAACACCATTTTGACTCTGAAAAGGTGTTCAGGGTGTCGTAGATTCGAGGTAGAGTATAACTACCGTCTTTGCTAGTAACGTTGTTCAGCTTCCGACAGTCCACACAGAATCTTGTTGTGCCATCTTTCTTCGTCACTAAAACAACAGGTGATGGCGATGGGCTTGATGATTCCTCGATGGCACCTTCTTTCAACATTTTATCAATCATTCCGGTTACTTCATTACGTTTAGCGAATGGAAGTCTTCTTGGAGCTTGCTTTATCGATGGGTTATTGCCGGTGTCTATGCGATGTTGAACCAGACTTGTTCTGCTCATGATGTTTCCATTGGCAAATAAATCTTGATATCTGTCGAGGAACTGTCTAGCTTTTCTAGCTTCTTTCGGTTCCAGATGAGCAACATTTTTGAACAAAGATTATGTAATAGTTGGATCACGTATCCTTGTTTGATTCGTCTGAGCTTGGTTGACTTCCTCGCATTTAACTATCTTTTCGACTGGTTCACAACGCCACAATACTTTATTCTTCTTAAGAGTAATCTTTTTGTCCGATATGTTAGTAATCTGGAATTTAGTTATTCATTTGTACTAGGCTTCTTGCAACTAATAAGCCATCGTTCCGTTCATTGGCTTCGACTATTCCAGTACTTAAACCTTCACTATTTCAATCCAGTTTTGCAATGACGATGTTCTCCGATCCTTGGGGAATTTGGATGTCCTGTTCAACGATGATTCTTCTAAATTGATTGTAGTCTTGAAGCTTGGGGGCCATAACTATTTCTTAATTTTAATTTGTATAATTCTGTTTTTAATATCCACGACAAAACCATATTTACTCAATATTTCTAGTCCTAATATGCGGTCATCTCTGATATCAGCTGTTAAAACTCGGTGATACATGATTTTCGAACCCAGTTGAATTTTTACGTTTAGTTCACCTTGAACAGGAATCAGTTCTCCAGTAGCTGTTTCCAATTTCACATGTCTAGGTAATTCTTTTGGCGGTTTTGGCAGAATGTTAGGCCGCAGAATAGTTCTTGTGGCACCAGTGTCAATGATAAAAGAACACCATTTGTCGTCCAAGTATCCATGTACTACCAGGCTTCGTTCGTCGCTACTTATTTTTGAGACAGAAATCTTGGGGCATTGAGTATAAGTAGTCGACACGCGCGCCCCTAGCATCGACTAATTGTCATTTTCCAAATTTCTCGCTAGCGATCTAGAACGAAATCTTCGATCTGGACTAGAGGAGTGACTATTCATTTGCTGTGAGGTCTTCGGTGTCATTTTGTCTTCTCTACAGCTTCATTGATTTGGGCTCTTAGATCTGAATCCCTGCTCCGATTGTCGGTCTGACTGGGACTTAGATCTGGCTCTGCAAAAGCTTTGTAGTTGCCCAATTCTCCCACAGTTATAGCAGCTTCTTGTCTCCTTTTGTGGTGAGTTTGTCCGTCTCATTCCATTTAATGTATCCCGTATTATTTTCTCTATAATTTCTTTAAGTGATTGGACTCATCAAATGTAACTTGCCTACTTTTGTAAGGCAAGTTTGTAGTTTCTCGAGGCTTCCTTAGCCGCTTTAAGTTCTAAGGCAGCTACCAGTACACCACTGATCGTGATGTGTCTCCCAAGCCGCAAAGCTTGCTGCATTTCTGTGTCTAGTAGTCCATCAATAAAAGTCTGAATGCCAATTTGTTCGAGAAATTCTTTAGGTAAACTTGACGGACATATGTATGGCCATACCTTATTTCTAATGTTCCTACAATTATATCATAAACGTTTTGCTATTCTTCGGGGATGCTTTGTAAAATTTCTAGAGCCTGACCTCTGAGAGATATGACAAGCGACGTTGCCATTTCTTCTGAAGTCCATCCTATCGCCTTTCTGCCTCTTCACGGTCCTCTTCTCGTATTCACCATATAACTTTTTTTCCTCTTCGAATTCTTCTATAATCCCACCGCTGTCACCAAAATGTTACGTAATGTACGTATTTCTCTAAATAATTCGCTTCTTCACTTCTAAACACTTTTATTAAAACACAACAACTTTGCGATCTTATCTCTTTAACTTTACATAACAACAACACTATTTATAGTTTTTACATGTTCCAGAAAATTCATTTGACATCTAGAATATGTCATTAATAATATGTCATTAATATGCAATTCCACACAATTCTTTACTAACAGCTGGTGTATAAACTAAATAGACTAAGTACGTAAACTATAAAACTTAATAACTGTCAGCTGTCACTAATGACATTTAACAAATGTCACACTATTAAACTACTTCATTGTTTTTGTTTGATTGATGTTAGATGAACCAGTAAAATGTTATGATCGCCGGTCACCGCAAAGCACTGCTTGTGGGACGGAGTCCAACAAATATGGCGATAACTTGGTCTATAATAAATAATTTTTTTAATTTTTGTCAAGTATACTGACTACCCATAACCCCTTAAAATGTACGCCACGCAAACCTTGTATTTACCATCTATAAGTAACCCTTACAAAATTGCACACAACCGTTACAAAAATTAAAAAAAATACAAAATATTATTTTTTATGTCTTGCTAAGTCACAAGTTGAGGCGGCAAGGGACCTTGACTATGACCAACGTGATGAAGAGCTGTTTATTACTATAAATGACTTTGAGAGGAACTTTGAGAGGAAAGAAACATCAGAGGGGAAACGGAGCAGGAAGTCTGGTGTACTTGCGCTAGGAACTCCCAGTTCAGGAGAAGTCATAGGGAATTGAGTCTTAAAGGAATTCAGAAAATCTTGAAGAAGTCACGGGGAAGTCACACATGCTCAATGTTTACAGTCATAGCAGTAACACGAGACACCGGCCGCGCCGTAAGCTAACTAAAGTTAATAAAACTAAATAAACTAACTAAAGTAAATAAAATATATAACATTATTAAAATATGTTACATTCCTCATCATTTACATTTTTATTAAAATGTATCTAAGTGATGACGAATATTTGTATTTGGGAATTCAAGGAATCTCGGGGAATTGAGAGGAAGTCTTATGGAAGTCAAGTAATTTAGGCAGAAATCAAGGAATTCAGAGGTCAGAATTCAGAATTCAGTCTTGGGGATATCTCATTATCAGAGGAAATCTGGTGTATAAAATTAGGTCCGGGGTTTTCTCCTCGGAAACATCATTTCAAATCCAGAGGAATTACAACAAACAAATCCTTACGAAATCAGAGCAAAAAAAAAACTAGATTAAAAAATTTAGCACCATGTGCACCATGAATGAAACTTGATATAATATGTCCATTGAATACCAATTTTGATGATTTACTGCGGGGGACGTGTCACTATCTACCTTTAAATATACGTTCTAGGTACTAATTCTTTTTTTACGTTTTAACAGTAAGTAATTTTAACATTAAGTAACTTGAAATTGATAACCCGCATTTGATAATTTATTAGACATAATTGCAATGAAATTTGTGAGGATATCAGGTAGCATAATTTAATTTGAGTTATTTATTATTACGCGTCATTGTCTTACATACCCATTGCCAATGATTAAAATGCGAAAAGAATAATATGTATTAGAGTGCTAACCAAATGTTGCATTGTACATAATTTTTGCTGTATCGTGTCAAATTATTCCCCTAACTGTTCCCTGGGATTGAGAGGATATCGCGGTGTTCCCGTAACGTAATCATTCTCTGTCAAATCAATTAGACTTATTTGCCTGTTTAGCTAACAGTGTCCTATGCAGCAAACCTACCTACAGTACACCGAGAGTACCTGTGCCCTTAGTCGTTATAGACGAAACCTAAAATTGTGTTCATTTATTTTTTAGCTGCAGCCATGAACGCTCCGGGATGTACAGTCTGTTATTATTTGTTTGTGGGCATCTCTCTCGCGGGTATGGTCTTTCTACTTCGTACTACGTTCGCTGTGCGCAATTCGTGGGCAAAGTTATTCTGGTTATACTGTACCTACCTATTATTTCTTTTGATCCTTATTACGTGTACCGTGATTGTAGGCCACCGTTTTTTCAAACCGTTTCGTCTGACTTTATTCTGAAAAATTTGTCCACCATACCAGGGATATGTTATTCATTCACATATAAATGTCATGATATTTGATTCTCCCACACCGCAGGAAGATTCTGGTCCTATTGAGGTATCACAGCACTTCGCTACCTATCTTACCTGCCTTAGTAATCTTTATACTTATCTTGCTGTAAAACTATCTACCTCACATTATTTTGTAATCTGTATATTTTATATCGTTTTATGTGGAGTTCACATTGTACCATAAATATTATATCATACAAAAATAAATTCTCATAATATGCCAGGTTGTGGCCTAAATTTTCATTGAAACTTCTGATTTACATTATTTTACATTAACAGTTCTTAAATCCCATAGATGATTTATATATCCACAGGATTTATATATACATATATCTAAGTCAGGTTCCAATAATTCAGTCTATTATGTGCTATGTTGCAATAGCACCACAAGCATTTAGGTTTTGACATATATTATTTTCTGTAATGACTCATCAGTGAAAAAAATGTGATAAAATTTATATTGCATTAAACTTGTCTGTTCCTAAGTATTATTGTCAGTTTTCCAGTTTTCCATGCATATTACAAATTTGCAGAATTGCTTTCTCAAAAAATTGCCCTCAGGAAAAAAATCATGAGTTTTGCGCATTCTATATCATTTTATAAATGTTCCTCAAAGTTTTGTCAAATATTTCTCGGTATATTTGTCATATGCAGTTAATATTCTAGTGGATATAATCTTAATTTTATTGCAGAATCCAAAATCGTATATCTTCCATCTATCTTTATTGTGTGCTTTCTTTGAACTCGACCGTGTTTTGGAGAGTTAGTGACGATCCGTTTATGCATTTCACTGAATATAAGGTTTAAGTGATTTATCGAATAACGTAGTACCATTCTGATAAACTCCTACTTATTCCGAAATTGAGAAATAATTTTAATGTACTTTTAAAAGCCTTTACTTTCTTATCCTTTAACCAATATCAAGATAAATTAACTGATAAATAATAACGATACATTATATTGGAGATAACATTCGTCGACTATCATATATACTTTTTTAGCTGTGCGTAGAATTTCTACTGTACATACGAGGAGTATGAATTAAGGCGTATTAAGTCGTGTTACACAACTGCCTAAGTTGTCACAACAAATCGGAAGTGTATTTTAAAACGCACCTAAATAAACCCATGTGTGAAAAAGCCGAACGCCATGGAATTAGAGATGATTCATTTTTTTTTTTTTTTTTTTTTACGACTTATTTAGGAACCTTTTCACGAGGGTACAAACCCATTTTTGGTTTAACCGGCAAAAGTTTTGTCACGAATGAGCTTTTCCTTTATATTCGGGGTTGCACTAATTTTGTAGTTTTCATATACTCCTCCCGTGGTGAATGGTATGATGCACAGTAGGACAAAATGCTAATCTAGGAGTGCAAAAGGTCGAAAAACCAAAATATAGATATGTAGATCTTTGCTACTATTTTGAATGTCAAATAAATGTCCAAAGGAGCTGAAACCTACATTTTTACTTTTGAAATTGATTATTTTAAAGCACGGCAAGCGATGGAAACTGTTATGTTGAGCATAACGTCAAAATAGGGCATGACTTTTTCGCTTTCTATCTAACGTTTAAAAGCTTAATATGAGATTCCACTTGTGATAACTGTATCCACAGAACATATACAAATATAATATTCAAAAGACATATTTTTTATGAAATTTTAAAGTATTTATATCAAGATGGTTCGTGTAATTTAATGTTCTGTTTTTTTTTTTTCAATGAAATACGAAATTCGCATGTATTCGCGTTAATTTTTACATAATACATTAAGAATGAGGTGTATAGTTTTTGTTTTAACCAAATATACTTGCAGCCAACTGCACCTGAAAACGGTCTTTATTTTTTTCTGGAACAGTTCGTTGCAGAGAATAATTGCGATAAACTAAGATTGACGGCGATTGTTTCACAATTTACTATTCACATTGGATCCAGAAAATGAAAGTTGAAAATCAGCGACTTAAAATTGACAATTTTTTGGGAGTAAATCGCGTTTTTTCATATATTAACATATACAGGGTGTTAAGAAAAGTACCGGCAGAATAACAGCAGAATAACTCGCCAGGAGTGCAAACATTTGGAAAAAATGTTTTATACATAAGTTTTAGGATTTTCCCCGGCTGTCCATTGGTGATCTTGAATTTGACCTTGAATGTGACCTTCAAGGTCATTTGAAGGTCATTTTTTAAACGGGAACGCCTATTTTTGACCCCGGAATCGAAAAGAGCGGAAAAGTTAGAGTCGAATGCGACCTTGCATTACATTACCCTCATTTCAAATTGTGGAGGTCACCACACTCATTGGTCAATTTTGTACGTTTGACTTATTATCGTTGTCTAGAATTTTTTCCATTCTTCATTTTCGGGCTCAAGAGTATGCAGTTCCACGCTTATAAAAATGACCTTGACCTTGAAATGACCTTGAGGGACATGGTCAAGGACAAATCCGAGGTTATCAATGGATAACCAGGAATAAACCTTTTGTGACATTGTCTCTCTTGTTTGCGAAGAATCATTTTCCCACGATATTATGAGATTGACTTCATGGTGGTGACCTCCACAATTTGAAATGAGAGTATTCAAGGTCGCATCCGACTGTATTTTTTTCCGCTCTTTTCGATTCCGGGGTCAAAAATAGGTATTCCTATTTGAAAAATCAACCTTGACCTTCAAATGACCTTGAAGGTCATGGTCAAGGTCTAATTCAAGGTCACCTATATATGTCCGGGGAAAAATCCTAAAACTTTAGTATAAAACATTTTTTCCAAAAATGCACTCCTGGCGAGTTATACTGCTGTTCCAGTACTTTTCTAACACCCTGTATATCTTGTAATTTAATTCTGTTTCTTTTGAACAGAATTAAATATAAAAATAATCTAAATAAATATAAATATAAAAAAAAAATTAAAGGAGATGCAAATTTTGTCTAAATTATATTAACTCGATTTTTTTTCCTAACTGAAACTATCTCAGTAATTTTAAGCAAATTTAATGCCCTTCTTTATACTTATTTAATACATATACAACTCATGTAGTAACACACAATTATCTGTCATTATGAACGGACATAATTTTGCACTCCTAAATAAGCAGGAAATTTTAGGTGGTGATAATGCAGATATAATTCTTATTTACACGTGAGTTACTCAAGAGAAAGGGACGGTGGCGTACTAGATGACAGTTGCGACTAGAACTCATATTTTAGGGGGTGATTAAACCTAGGTAAAAGATACCTAAAGCCGGGTTCACATATCAGCACAAATGCGAATGGGGACAGCCGAGGAAGCATGACCATTCATATGTGCAATCTAAGCGACAATAAGGGCGAGGCGCAACAACTCGCTTCAACTTGTATGATATTCGGCCTAGCTTCGATCCATCGCTTGGCGGTACATCAAAGCAAGACATATGCACAGTTTGTGTTTAGTCTAGTCTGGACGGAAACAAAAATTCATCACGAGACAAAGGCAAGATATCACGTGTACTTTTATTATCGTTAAATAGTGACTATATTATTATATTCATTATTATTTTTAATACTGGAATGACTTTCGCAATAAAGAAGTGTTTTAGTAGATCCGATTATATTTTGATTTGATGTCAATTGTGTTATTCTATTAAAATATAACTGTGAAGACCATCTTTGTCGTTGCCTTATTTTTTTCTTTTTTGTATTGCATTTTTCAAAACTATAGAATACGCACTAAATTCCGCTATATCAGAATCTGAATCCATCATATTTACTCGCTACTGAAGAACGAATGCTCGCGTTATTTTAATGACCAGGTGCCAAACGAGGCTTCGCATGTCCATTATTCGGAACACCAAAATTGGATTGCACGCCGCGCTGCACAGCGCCTGTGTGCAGTTCGTCCTCGGCTTTCCTCATTCGCATTCGTGCTCATATGTGTACCCGATGTGTACCTAGTTGTAAAAGGCTGTAGTAGCAAAAACCTAAAAGACAAAAAAAAAATAAAAAAAAAGTGTGCCTCACCGGAAAATCCTGGAAACGGCTTGTAAAATGTTTGCGAAATATTACCAAGTGAATATAAAAACTATTTATTCCTGTGCTTTTTGCAAAATTTTCATTTGACTTAAAGATAACTATTGTGAAATCTCAGAAATGAAATTCTGGGGTAAAATAATAATTCAAAATACCATAATTTTTACTGATCTCGAAATTTCTAAAAATAACAAGTATAAGAATTTTTTTTTTTTATTATTTCTTTTGTAAGTTTAGTCTGAATTTTTCTATATAAGAACTATAATCTTCTACCACAAGAAGGTCTTCTACCTCTAGGAGGACCAACAAAACCACTATCTAACATCATAAGTACGGGCATTGCATGCTGCGCATCGCCCTCAGTAGGTAGGTGGGTCAATCGTATCTCTAACGCTATTGAGTGATCATCGACGGCGTAGAGACGTATTTAATAATTGTGTCTTTATAACACTATATTCATCATCATATTTACAGGCACGGGTAGCCGAGTGGGTTAAAGCACCGTCTTTCCAGTCGCGATACCTCTGTGCGCGTTGTTCGAGTCTTGGCCGAGGTAGAGGATTTTTAATTGTCTCGCTCTCTCTGTCAGGACTTGATATGCAACCACTAGTACATACTAGTATAGGTGTGGATGCATATATGCCAATCCAACCGCACATGCCCTAGATTTGGTAATGTTCTGAGTTTTGTGGGTTTACTCAGAAATGTAAAGCAAATGCGTTACCGAAATAATCTTAAGTCGCTCCCAGTGCGCCGTGGCAAATAATAATAATAGCCACCCCTTCACCGCACAGATCCCTGACAAGACCTCTGGTGTTACTCTTCGGAGTAATTATAGGGTGAGTATTATTATTATTATTATTATTATTATTATTATTATTATTATTATTATTATTATCATATAAAAACAAACCCATTTTTTTTATTCTTAGGAACTCTGATGGTAAATATGCCTCGTCCGGTTGCAAAATATTAGTACATGCGCACTGACCAATAATCCGAGGTCGCGAAAGCTGGCTTACTCACTTCAAAGCGCCGACAATCGAGTGATTTTGCTACTCCGTGATGTAAATACAAGAACTTCAAATTTCACCAGCTGCCATTACTAACTGGTCTTCACTACATACAAAGAAGTCGAAATCGAGACCAGAGTCTAAAAAGCTCGAGTTGGCGACAGCGCACAGCACTAATTATCTTTTTTTTTTTTCATGATATAGTCCTGCAAAGTTGAATTCTTAGAAATATCCACTTTATCGAATATGGAAAACCAAATGAAGTTGTACAGGTGCTAAAGGCTTCTGTTAATATAAATCTAATGAAAAGTGGCGATGAAGATGATCGTGACAGTGTGGTATTATCGGAGAGCGACAACGAATAGGAATCAAGTCTTTATTCCAGTCAAACTTTAATAATTGTAGTTTAAAATGTAGTATGTTAAATGTTTATTATAATACAAGTCTCAAAATAACAAATTATGTTGAAAAATAAATTAATATTTTTTTTAAACAAGCTTTTATTTAAATGCTCTAAAAATAAGAAAATAAACTTTAATTGAATCAAACCCATCAATGTATTACATTACACAATTTATATGATATAAAAGCTTGTCACGAGATTTACTTGTGTAGATGTATTTACCTATTTTATAAAATACATTTTTTTTCTTAGATTTTCTTATGTCAAGATCAAGTTACATAATTATTACATTCTTGTTTATCTAGACAAATTAATCTCGTGATAAGCTTTTATATCATATAAATTGTGTAATGTAATAAATTAATGGGATTTGATTAAATTTAAAGTTTATTTTCTTCTTTTTAGAGCATTTAAATAAAAGCTTGTTTTAAAAAAAATTATTAATTTATTTTTAATTTTTTAGTTATCGTCGTGTTTTTGTATCTAAATGTTTCTCAACCTGTTCATACTATCTCTAACCTATACCAAGTTATAACTCTTAAAATTAGTATGGTGGCCATCTTGTTTTTCGCCATTTTTTTCACCGCCGCTAGAATTAGCCTAGGGTATCGGTTGATATTAGTTACGACACGACCCCGCTAAGTCTTACTGTTTAGCCGGGCAGTAGTATACCATCTCCTCGAACGGTTGAACGCAGACGTCATTTTATTCGTATTCTTCTTAGCAAACCCTTTCATTTGATACCCACATTATAGGAGTGCTTAAAAATAACTAGTCCGCCATCTTGGGCGGTCCGCCATATTGGATTTAGAGGGGTCATTTTATTTTTCATATTCTTCTCAGCAAACTCTTTCATTTGATACCTATATCATGGGAGGACACAAAAAATATCTAGTCCGCCATCTTGGACGGTTCGCCATATTGGATTCAGAGTAGTCATTTTATTATTTTTTTTGTATTCTTCTCAGCAAACCCTTTCATTTGATACCCATATCATGGGAGTGCACAAAAAATAACTAGTCCGTCATCTTGGGCGGTCCGCCATATTGGATTTAGAGTAAATTTATTTTATTTTCTTGTTTCTTCTCAGCAAACCGTTTCATTTGATACCCATATGATGGGAGTGCGCAAAAAATAACTATTACGCCATCTTAGACCGTCCGTCATTTTGAATTTAGAATGACATAACTTAGCTAACCATAGATTGTCATCCAAACTAAACGTGTATGCAAAATTTCATCTCAATCGGTTGCGGATAACTACTTTAAAATTCAGTTGCAAGATTTGACCCGAACATACACATACAAACAAACATATATTGCAAGTTAAATAAAAGCTTGTAATAATTTAGCTCACCCAGATACAAATGTTCGACCACTGTACGGCGGACGGTTAAATTTTAAAGTTAATTTAATTTTATTATAATATTCTCTTTTGCAATAAACTTAGTGACTCCACAAAACAGCCCAATTTTTGTATTCTTGTATTAACTGCAATGCTCTTGCGAAAAATCCATTTTGTAAGGGAGGGTTCAGTTTTGCGCATTTCGGATGTCACTAAATCCGTCCGCACCTGCGCGTATATCCGTCCACATCTCAGTGATTCGGCGCGTTTTTTTATCAGCGATATATACATGTCTTTATATCTACTACAAATGAGTCGGATAGTTTCTTACGTTAAGGTGCGTATACATTTGCGAGCCGAACCGTTCGCGAACCGCTCGTGAACCGTTCGTGACGATCCACAGAACGGCGTTCGCAGTTCAGATTGAGACGGCGTCGTGTTCGTTAATATTTCTTGTGTTCGCGAACCGCGTGGCTCTACATATTTATATTATGTGCCCTTTAATAATTTGGCTGCTGCTAACTATAACTTCGTTTTGCATAAACTGTTTGCCATAACTAAAGCCGCACCACTCATAACTAAAATCGCGTAACTTTCCTCGCACGAAGACATAATTAAAAGTAGGCTCGCCGTGAAAGACTGCCGGTGGTTCGCGGTTCGTTTCTTCTTCCCATGGATCTAGTTCATTTTAGTAGATGTTCGCTGTAAAACTAATTTCAATGAACGGTTCACGAGCGGTTCGCAAATGTATATGCACCTTTATATAACAAGGTCTTCTCGAGTCCGTGTGTTTACCAACTATGCAACGATTTTAATCATAATTCAAAAATAGGATCAGCAAATACTTAAAAGTCAGCTTTGAACGGATGCAAATTCCATCATTTGTGAGGGTGACAAATATTGAGGGTGTGGTGAGGACAATTGAGTTACCGACAGAACGTGGCATTGTCAACCCTTGGGCCTTATTTAGTGGAGGTATCTAGTGACATGACATCTTACAGTTGGTAAATACGCGATTTGGTAATAGTAATATTTGGTAATAGTAATACGGTCTTACCGTATTACTATTACCTAAATATACTATACTTGTATTTTATTTGACAAATACTTTAATACACGCGAATACTTACGGTATAAGCAGTAATGAAAAATGTTATAGGAATAATATGCGTAGCACCAGTCAAAAAAGAATAAGACCTGCGTTAAGTGGAAAGTGTCCTTTGGGGGTGTTTTTGTCGGGCCAAGCTCTTTCGTGGAATAACTGATGCTCTTCTCGGCTGAGATGATAGAGGCTACAAAAAAAATAAAATCTTACATTTGTATACTCTGCAGAGAATATAAATGAATCCCATAATTATTTAAATAACAGATATACACAGATATCCATCCATCAACTGGCCTAACGAAGTAGAACTTGAACATAAGGAATAGTAAAAAAAAACTGGACGTTTTCCATGAAACACCGAACTATTACACTTTTCTCGACGCACGTTTCGCCAACTAAGTTGTTATCTTCAGGGGAAGATTAAAACTGAGTTTTAATAAAAATATAGTAGTTCGGTGTTTCGTGGAAAACGTCCAGTTTTTTGTTTCTACGCCGAAGGTTCCAGTACCCACTCCAATATAAGAAATAGTAAGAAGTAGACGAATAAATCAACTAGAATAACTAGAATTTTATAAGTTTTGATGACATTTGGACACATACAAAGTTGATTTATATACTTCTATAATTCTATAATTCTACAATAAAATTCTACAATCTATATTTCTATAATTCGTATTAGCTTTTCAGTATAAGTAACTTGAAATTATATATATACAAACTTATTTCAACATTTTTATTATGAATCATTATATATGAGGGGTATAGACGCAAAACTCACATTATCCATTTTTTTAAATTTTTCAGGAAGGAGAAATAACTGATTTCTCACTTTTCAAGTGGCTTGACGCTCTGAATTTTTTTTTTTGGTATTTGTATTAGAACTTTACATTTGCTTCTCAATTGGTGAAATGACAGCACAGCAATATTTGACTCCAAGAAAGTGAATTAAAATTTGGATAATGTGAGTTTTGATACAACTTTTTGGATAACGGTCGTTTTGCTCCAAATTATTCTACATAATATTAGTTTTTACACTATAATTCATGAAGTTAAGCTAAGAATAGGAACTTGGAAACAAACTCAATGGTATATCAATAAAAAAAAAAATGTAATATGGTAGTTCATAATCAAAATAAAAAGCTGCACAAAATACTTAGAATACGGTTTTATTATCATCATTGACTGATGAAGTGAAATATTTTTATAATATAATGAACCCAAAATTGCAAAGTACAAAAAATGTTGACAGTAAAAAGTTCTAACATTCTCACATTCTCCTTAGGAGAATGTGAGTTTTGAAACAATTCACATATTCCACAATTTAAAATAAATACGAAAATGTGAGTTTTATACCACTTTTAACATTTAAAATGGTGTAGTTCAACACGATCAACAAAATAGCGCCACTAACTCTATTTCGAAAAATTATGGATAATGTGAGTTTTGCATCTGTGCCCCTCATATATATACTTTCCTTGTATACATCCCTATTTCGTAGTTTCACAATGGATCACTGATTTAAAATACACATATTTTAAATATTACTCACCCCTTCTATAGGCTTCCGTCACTTCCATTGTGGTGTAAATTTAATGTGCGGGAGTTATGTTACAACTGCTATGGTAAACAATGTAACCATTGTTCATTATCGAAGTAATCTTTTGGTTTTATAAAAATTGACACTTTAGTTGAGTGGATACGTAATTAAATGAAAAGATCTGCGTATAGTTTCCGATACCGTATGTGCCAAAAAATCTCTATACTATTAGTTAAACATTTTCCGTTAATCGTTATATGACGTTACATTTTCTTTTTATTGCACCTGTTTTTGAAAAACTTGTACTATTTTAAATTGTATGACTAATTTAAATATTTAATTTAAACAGGGTGTCCCATAATTATGTTTTAAAATATGTGTTCTACAGGTGATTTTAAACGGGGTCTTCCATTTAAACTTTTCCATTAGAGGCCTCCCTGCAAAGTTATTCGCACATAAAAGTTTAGTCAAAAATTCATTTTTTCTATTATTTTTCTCAATAACGGAATAACGTAACAAAGAGAACCACAGTTTCGTTCGATAACATTTCATGAGATATAATAATTTTAGTGTCGTCTGAAGCCAGTAGATGTCGTTGGGTGAAGAAAACTGGAATGCCACGCTCCGTGATTTGTATGTATTGTCGTGGACAATCATGTATAAACATTTCAAATGTTAATTCTGCATGCACTTCAGATGTCTATTGAAACGGCAGAATTTGATATAATTAACCCTAACGATTTTTTAAACTGTGAGGTCTCAGAATAAAGTGATTGTAGTCTCATTCATAGTAGCATTTCAGTAGAATGAGATATTGAACACGATGTCGAAGAAGACGACCTGTCAACGAAAATGAGTAAGAAGGCTTAAAAATTTAACATATTTTTTCGAAAATAATGAGTAAACCTACTGGAATACCATAGAAAAAACTATACTGCACTGCAATGCTACTTTATTTCTTATGTGGTTGACACCTCAACCGTATAATGTAACAACAGTTGCTCATAGCCATCAGTATATGTTTTGCAGAGAATTAATTAATTTGCTAATTTTATTAGGACCTTCAAGTGCCGTTCGACGAATAGAAACTAAGATATTACCAAAAAAAAAAAAGATTTTCCCGACCTTGAATTACTTTTTTGCGAGCATATATACCTACATATACTATAACATATAGAACTTTTAGTGTTATTCCAAATGTTAAAAGAAAGGTACATACAAGAATTCACTCAGGTTTAAATTTGTGAAAGTGAAATTCAAATGTCACTGGACAAATAGACTAGAGGGAATAGACGGTAATACAAGAATCGCTAAAATTTATATTTTCCAGAAAAAAATGTGCCGCAGGAATAAAGGAATAAAAATTGCTTTTCACTGCAAAGTGAAAAGCGAACTAAAGTGTATAATTATAAGTATAACTAAGTGAATAAAATATATAATTATTTTTTATTATTATTATTTACAAAGAGGTAAGGCAGCAGAGCCGTTTAAACCTATCAATTTAAATACTACGTACTACATCTTAATATTACAGTAAATACACTACCTATAGCTAGTTTTTTTTTTACATACTTAACTAGAGAAACGTACTTAACTAGAGAAAAATAATCATATATAAATTATAGGTAAGGTACATCAGAGAAAGAGTGTAAACAAAAAAAAAAAAAACAAATTATATTCTGATCCTGTCAATAGCATTTTTGAAGGAATTAAGTGAAGAGGCATTTACTACTTCATCAGGAAGAGAATTCCCATGGACTCTATTACTTAAAAAGAATTGACGACACAATTTATGAAATCTATCTCGCACTAACTTGTAGTCATGTCCACGTAATTGAGAATTGTCACTTAAGGTAAAAAATGTTAACTGCACTGTATAATGATCGTGAAGAATTTTATAAGTTTCGATTAAATCACCCCGTAAATCCTTTGTGACAATGAAGTTAAATCCAAGATAGAAAGCCTTTGTTCTTACGGTAGATTCTTCAAATCTGGTGACATTTTGGTGATCCTCCGCTGAACCTGCTCGAGCATATGATTGTCGCTAACGAAGTTTGGATTCCAAACTTTTCTGCGTATTCCAATATAGGTCTAATATAAATTTTATATGCTTTTGATAGTAGCTCTGGAGACATATTTTTAAACGCGACCGATACCATGTAGGTAACACTATTCGCCTTCCTAACAATTATTCCAATGTGAGAAGCCCATTTTAGGTCATCGGACACAATGACACCGAGATCCTTCTGCTTTGTTACCGCTCGTAGTATCATTCCATTCAGGATGTACTGATTGTCTGGATTTTGCGATCCCAAATGTAGCACTGTACATTTAGATTCAATGAGTTCGAGAATCCACTCGGAACACCATTGTTGTAAACGCAGTATGTCATTGGTCAGTCAACTTGTCAAGATCTGTTAATGGGTTTCCAAAAAATTTTGTGTCGTCAGCAAAAAATGAAACCTTTGATTGGAATATAAAAGCTAAATCGCTGATGTAAACATAAGGGTCATATAACATAAATAGTAAGGGTCCCAGTACAGACCCTTGAGGAACTCCGCTTATCATCTCATAGGATTGTGAAGTTACTCCGTCAATTCTCACTTGGCACTTCCTGTTTCTGCCAAAAAGTCCTCTATCCATCTGAGAAGATTTCCTCTTACTCCAAAACATTTTAATTTGTATAAGAGTCGCTGGTGTGGTACTCGATCGAAAGCTTTCTTAAAATCTAAATAAATGACATCTACAGGTCGACTGTTGTCTAATTCATCCGTCCAACAATTTGTGCATTGTAGTAGATTCGTTACGGTGGACCTACCTGGCAAAAAGCCATGCTGTCTTTCATGTAAAATCCCTGCATTAAGAAAGAATTCAGTTAGTTCCTGTGAAGTTATCCTTTCTAGACATTGGCATTAAGTTTAGCTCCATTTTTGTAAACGGGTACGACAATCGATTTTTTCCAATCCTTCGGAGTTTTTCCTTCGTTGATAGAAGTTTGCATCAATCAACAAAATGTTTCACTAAAGATTCTTTGGAATTCTTAATAAAACTGGCGTTAACATTATTTGGACCGGAACTAGAATCGGCTTTAATTTTGTCTATAGCATCCATAACTTTTTGTTCATTTATATGAATGGTATTGATCGTATTTGGGTTTCTTAAATTTTCTGGGAGAGTAGGCATATTATCTTCAGGCTCATTGTTGAACGATTTTGAAAATTCCAAAGCAAACAGTTTCGAAACTTCTTCTGGGTTACTTAGAAGTTCGCCAGTGTCAGGGTGTCTTAGCAACAATGAACTTACTTTAGAATCAAGCGAGTTTTTAATGTACTTGAAAAATTACTTGTTGCTTCTGCTATTTACTCTTACTATTATTACTATTTACTCTTACTATTTACTCTTACTTATTACTTGCTATTTACTCTTACTTACTATTACTTACTATTTACTCTTATTACTTACTTTAAAATCAAGCGTCGCGTTGCCTCGAGCGCTCGGGTAAGCGAGTGAAGGGGAAGTGGACGCGTGGTAGGGAAGCCTCTCCCGCCGTAAACTTCTGTCAGCGCATATGCGGCCTGAGAGGCTTCCCCCACCACGCGTCCACTTCCCCTTCACTCTCTTACCCGAACGCTCGAAGCAACGCGACGCTTGATTTTCAAACACGTTTTTCAGCCGATTGAATGAACCTCTCCCACAAGTCACGATAATGGATTTGTAAGGAATTTAATAATGAGTAATTTAAACCCAGGAAAAATACTCTACGACGATTTTTCGGCATGTTCAAGCCGTTTTTCGAAAAGACCTTTTTTTTCGATTTATGCAAAAAGTTCTTATTATTTTTGCATTAAATTTTTACTGCAGATAGGCACGACCAAAAGCTACAATATAAACCAAGTAAGCAGAAGTTTCTGCGACCATTAAAACCTGTTGTAATTCGATTTCAAAGAATGGGCATTGTTCATCGGTTTTTATTTTTTTGTGCAGAAACTTCTGAATCGATTTTGATCACCAAAAACTCATTTTTTTCGTTTTTTTTCGAAAAAATATTTTCGAAAAAATATTTTTCGTCCCTTAATCCGCAAAAAAAACGGTTTTCGTCACTCATTTTTTTACTAAGGTTCCTACATACCGATTTTATCCAAAACATACACAATCAATTTCTACTATTTTTTACCTAATTATCGCGTCTAGAAACCTTATTCAGGACTCTTTTAAAAGAATAAACAATCTAGCCTGGACTATAAAGTAAAGTATAGTGTATGTAAAATTGTAAAATAGTAAACTACGTATAAAATAAATGCGTATACAATAACAAAATATATGTATAAATAGATGTAATTACAAATTACATTTACTGTTGCTTAAATGTTTTTGTAAGTAATTTTTGGCAAAAGCCAGTTTATAGACCCCAGTTTTTAAATTCTTTTTTACGAAAAATATGTCGTGATTTTTTTATACTTTTGATAAGTCTACCACGCTTAGTGACCTATTAAATATTTTGGGAGAACTATAATATAATAGTGAGCTGAAAATGTGTATTAGGAGGTTTTCAGTAATACTTTACACACGTAAAACAATTCCGTATATACCGGAAGTGAATATTAACTTAATTAAATTATTAAAAGTGAAATTTAACTTGAAATGGCATGGTATATTTTTATGCCATATTTCTGATTTATACTCATTAATTTAAAGTCACTGTCTATCTTTAAAATAAACGGTTTCGAGATATTTTTTCGAGACGATTCGGTTTTCGAGACAATTTTAAGAAAAAAAAAACTGAAATTGTAATCCTGTAGATAAAAGCAAATAAGTAACTTTCGCAGTGGTAGAGTTTTATGTTTAATTTTTTTACCATGTACATGTGTGAATGAAAGGTTGAACTTAATGCCAATAATTCTAGTTATATTACGGAAAAATCTACAGGGTGCTCAAAATGAAGGGTTTTAAAACATTTTTTCTTTTATTAAGTCACTTATTTTAAATAGAACGTACTACAGTTTATAATTTTTTTCGTTTCCTTTCTTTATCCTCTGTCTTAGCACACACACTAACATCATAGCCATGTCCAAAATGTACCGTTTTCGAGTTATTTTAAATTATCGGACAAAGTGTTTAGATGATCCAATTTTAACAAGTTTATCTTTTCTTGAGTCAATTATTTTAAGTAGAATGTACTGTATTTTATAATATCATTCGCTTCACTCTTTCATCCTCTTACTATGTATATTAGTATTCCTTATAATTGTGTGGTTTTTGAATTATATTAAGCTGTTTATCAAAATTATTAAAGTGAAAATTACATCAGGTACACTGTGCCACGGACCACAAGTAATGTATTATAACAATACTAGATTTTTTCTATGAATATGTATGTAGATATCAAATTAATTCAATCGTACCTCAAAAGTATGTATAAAAAGATGATAAAAAGGAAGCGAATGGTAGTATAAAATACAGCAAGTTCTATTCAAAATGGCCGACTTAAGAACGAAGACAGTTGTTCAAATTTAATCCCAAACTCACTTCACAAATATATATAATTTTTCATAACTCGTACATTTTAGGAATAAGTAATGTTAGTATGTCTTGAAGGAGAATAAACAAAAGGGGCTAAGGGAATTATAAAATGTAGTTTTATACGTTATTACGTTATTACATTATATAATTATACATTATATTTAAAATAAGCGGCTTTTAATTCGCATAAGGACAAATAAGGACAAATTTGTTCACGTTTGGCCCTATATTTGGAGTACATTTGGTCGTACATCTAGTATGTTTTTAACTTTTGTAATTAATTTAATATTTTAAATTAACCAAAGAATTTTACCATACCGAGAATTATTAGTATATTTCTACGGGTTTACAATGCCATTTTTTTTAACTGATACATCTCGAAGAGGTAGATTAATTTGTGACTAGAAACAAATTGAAAGAAATTAGCTATTTCAATTAAAGTTTTGGTTTCACTTCCGGTGGAAGTGCCAGAAAATCGCCATTATTTGAGTTGCATAGAGCATCCCCGAAAATCCCTATTTACAATTTTTTTAGCTCTATATCATTTATAGTTGTTCCAAAACATTTAATAGGTCACTCACTGTGAAGCACCCTGTATGGGTCACTTGGCCAAAAATTTCTTCCTGAGCTAGGTACGCAATCGTGGCATTTACGTGTATAGTAGCATAAACTGTATGTATATAAGAGATAGGCAACTCTCTGCATCAGTCATATAATTATTATCCTTGCCCTATTCGTATGGCGGTCAAAAAATCCAATATGGTGGCCGAATTTTTGAAAATCAACCTATTTGCACCAAATTTGGTATACGGGGGTATTGGGGATCATTGATCAGGAAGTCAGATTTGCCAAATTTAAGAAGGGGGATTCAATATGGCGAACGTCTTTTTTAAAAATCAACAGATTTGCACCAAATTTAGTCTACAGGGGTGTTTGGGATCGCTGATTATGAATCTGAATCAAATTTTTAAAGTTCAATATGGCGGAAACTCAATAATCGAAAGTCGAACTTCGGATCCGTAATCGGTGATCCAAAAATCCCCCCGTATAACAAATTTGGTACAAATCGGTTGATTTTCGAAAATTTCGTACGCCATCTTGGATCCGCCATCTTCAGTTTGGCAAATCTGACCTCGGATTCGTGATCAGGATCCCCACTACCCCCTGATACCAAATTTGGTGAAAATCGGTTGATTTTCAAAAAATTCGGCCACCATATTGGATTTTTGACTGTCATATTAGATCCGCCATGTTGTATTTTGTCAACCTATCACACCAGCTTTTTAGAGGCATCCATCAGCTACAATTTGAGCCGAAAAACAACCCGGTTGCGAATTTTTATTTTCACAAGCTTTTTTTGCTGGACACTCGATTTTTCTTCGGCTTCCGGCCGCCATATTGGAGCCATCATAATGAATTTTTCAAAGGCGCACTCGGCATTTGAAAGTAGACGCTCTAACCTTTAAAATGAGCACTTGGTCGATTTTTTTTGGTTGCTTCTAATTTTGGTCGTAGCTCTGATCCGGTTGACGCGGATTGTCCCATACATTTTTTCATTTATGTCAAGAAATATCCAGCTAGAAAATTGCTACCCGGTCATATATCATTTCTTTGAGTGCACCTACGTAATTTTTATTTATAGTAGCTATATTTGATAAGGTACTCATTATTTATAATTTAATAACAAACATAGAGAAAGTGAAATACACGGTGGAGACTTTAACTGGAATATATTCGCTAGCGGGGTGGTGAATGATTTTTCAAAAAAATTCCCGAGACACGTCAACTTTTAAATGTATTTGCCTACATTTTGCAAGTAATATGAAAAATATAGCCCTTCAGGGGTGGCTGAAACCACCCTCGACATGATTTTTTCAAATGCAACCCTATGGCTTGTGACCCCTCATAGTAAAGCTGGTGGAAAGAGGAATCCAACGCACTGATCAAATTGTAGTTTTTAGTATGTTTGCAGGGTTGCATACAATTAAAACAATTTAAAAATTAAATTTATTTCCAACGTAACAATTGTTCAAAATGTGCACCATTCACTTGTTGGCAGCATCCCAGTCTGTGCTAGGTTTCGTCCCTTACATTATGCAATATTTGCGGTGTTATTTTTCCGATTTCCTCTCTTATCCTTTCCTGCAGATCTACTATGTTGTTGGGTTTCTGAATGTAAACCCTACTTTTAAGATGTCCCCACAAAAAGAAATCCAGTGGTGTAAGATCTGAAGATCTTGCTGGCCACTCAATATTACCTCGCCTTCCAATCCATCTACCGGGAAAAATTCTGTCCAGATACTGACGAACAATGCATTGTGTGCATAGCATAGTGTGGTGGTGGGGCCCCATCTTGCTGAAACCATAACCTCTCGTCGGTCAAGTTAGGGTTTAAGGGGTTTGGAAATAAATGACATAGCACTGGCATTAGTTCGTGCTGGAGTAAACGCAAGTATCTTGCTCCATTAAGTGTCATCAAAGAAAAATGGTCCTACAATTCTAATCTTGTATTATTCCGGCCCACACATTAGTTTTCTATGGGCGCTGAGTATGAAGTTCCCTGATCCAATGGGGGTTCTCTTCAGCCCAGTAACGACAATTTTGGCGATTTACGTGCCCATTTAATGTAAAAGTAGCCTCGTCAGAGAAAACTATCCACTCTAAAGATAACTGGTTTTGATCAATACAAGTCATCAATAAATCGCAAAATTCCACTCGTCGATCTGGATCATCTTCAAGTAGCTCTTGAACAGCTTGCATTTGATATGGGCGTTTTTTCTCATATTTAAGTATTTTTAAAACTGTTTTGTGATTAAGATTACTATCACGGGCCAGTTGACGGGCTAGAGTGATTGGATTTTCTTCTAGAGCAAGCAACAAATTCAACTTCGTGTCGTCATCAACAATAGCCTGCCTCTTTCTCGGTACTTTCCTGACATGACCCATCTCTCGATATTGTGCCTCAATTTTACTAATGGTACCTTGATTTAGTGGTGGCAAGTCAGGATGCGTTTCTCGAAACAAGCGAACAACTTCGCATTGAGTTCGCGCCCTATCACCATATCCAATCATCATCAAAATTTCGATTTTTAGTGATTCAGTTAAATAATACATTTTCACCAATTTGAAATAACACTTCGTTTCAAACTCTGAATACAGCATACAAATTAAATTACTCTTTGCGGCCGTAATGCTATTGCATAACACTAGCAAAAAATAACAAATATCAGTTGTGGCAAAAAATTGCTTGGAATTTTTTGTGGGGACATATGAAAAGTAAGGTTTACATTCCAAAACTAAACAACACACATTTTGAGTACGAAATTGTTGCGTTAAAAATAAATTAAACTATAAAATTACGTTTTAATTGTATGCAACCCTACAAACATACTAAAAATTAAAATTTGATCAGTGCGTTGGATTCCTCTTTTCACCAGCTTTACAATGAGGGGTCACAAGCCATAGGGGCATTTGAAAATCATGTCGAGGGTGGTTTCAGCCACCCCTGAAGGGCTATATTTTTCACATTACTTGCAAAATGTAGGTAAATACATTTAAAAGTTGACGAGTCTCGGGAATTTTTTGAATCATTCGGGAAATCATTCACCACCCCGCTAGCGAATATATTCCAGTTAAAGTCTCCACCGTGTATAAACTACAAAATATATGTGGTAAGTTGTTGAACATCCGTCGATAAGCATAAAGTCCATAACTTCGAAATTCGATGCAAATTGAATTTTCAATTTATAGGTATACGATTTTACCAAAAAATGCAGCGTTCTTTTGTTGTTGTGAACAGGGAAGGAATAATTTGAACAGATATAAAAAACATATGATTCTAGTACAGAAGTTGCAACTGACCAGATCTGCAAAATCATCCTCGAACATTTATCTACACTTGATACAGAGAAGTGGCCTGAGAGTGGCACTTCTTTCAATTTGTCAATATCACGTGTAACAATTTAATTTATTTTATTTTATTGTCGTATCGTTATTTTCCAGTAGGTACGAGTAAGAATTTAAGATCACTTCTAGATAAATGGTAGTAGAAAAACTAGCCAAGGTATTTTTACAAAACTAGAAATTCGTAGATGACTGATACGGTACCCAATGAATATGAAATAAGCGGTCTGGCAACCCTTACTGGTTTGCTTGTGTTATGTTATATTGCTGTTATGTTTAACATAATTTTAAATGTAAAAAATGCCAAGATATTTCACCGGTTAGAAATACCTGGCAAGTAGCCATGAAATTTACTTGTGCAGAGTGTTCAGTATGGGATTTTCGTGTTCATTGAGTAGGAAATACCTAAACAGGAAAATACCTAAAAAGCTAGGCGGTTTTAACAGTTGAAAGTGTCCGCCACGCGACTATAAAGTAGCTCACATTACGTAATATGAGAGTGTTACAGGGACAAGGTTATACGGGTGCTATACGCATACTCTAAATAGTATAGTATTTCCAATCTCAGTTTAAAATATTTCCCCTCCTGTATAAGATGTCGACCTGATCAATAACTGCACCGGTGCAGGCGACTGGACAAGAACACAAACTGATGTGCGGAACGACGTGAAGTTTCAGTTGTTTGAGTTATATTTACTAAGAAGTTGTAGTCTTCTTGGCTAGAAGGCAGACCTATGTACTGAGGACCTCAGATTCGATCACAGCGCCCTAAAAATACATATGGAAATGGTAGGATTTTTTCGGGAATTTTAAAGGTGTTTTTTTGAGGTTATGAAAAAAATTCTTATCTGATCAGCTAATTCCGACCTCATATTTAGTTTCAGCGCCTCAAATTACGAATAGGTATTGTGATCAGTTCATTTAAGCTTTTTATTTATTTGTTTGAGATTTTTCGGGTATTCTTAAGGTATTTACTCCTTTACCTAGGGAGTGACAGGAAAGGGATATCATATCTCTGTTGAATTGCTTTCGTGTTGCCTCTGTGCGGACGAGCTAATACTTAATAGCATAACCAAATCTATTTATTCCAAATATTTACTTCTGGCGCCTTATAAACATGTACTTCAGCTTTATTACTTCGTGTCACATGTTTGATATATATCACGGTACGTCATGAAACCCGTACACCTTTTGTAGATATATCTGTTTTAGAAAAACAATAGCTTAATTAACTTTAACTGATCGATGTTAATTGCTTATTGTCTACATTTTCGTTTTATAAGCATCACGCATATACATATATATATATATATCTGTCCCTGTTACCTCACTTCAAGTGCTTAGTTTAGAAAACTCTTAGACAATGCCCAATTAAATTTAATAAAATTGTTGAAATTCTTTAAATCATCATTATCTCTATCTTGATTTAAATATAGGTGTATAGATTACACATCATTTTCGAGGAAATTGTTTTGATAACTTCTAAACCGTAAAAATGCAGCGTCATTTAAGTTAGAGAAAAATTGGGCGTTTTGTAGCATGAAGCAAGGCATTCAGATTTACAAAAAAACCATTAGTTGCTTTTTAGTTATAATAAAAATTTTGTCTCATAATTTTCATTTCGAATTTTCTCTATTTTTTTTTTTTGATGCAGTGTTAAATTTTTTTGCCGTCATTTTAAATATTACTAGAATTACCATAGTTAACACCAAAAAAATACGGGACTGTCATTTGAAAAAATTGAGGATAACATCTTTCAAAAACGATGTGACAGTGATATAAAAATTGCAGCGAAATATGATATGAATTTTTTAATTAAAATTTAACCTGTTTCGGATTTTTTTCTTATTTGTTTCGATTTTACTGAATTTGTGCAGTACTTTTGCTACTCTGTATATGTAAACATCTTATATATACCTCGATGGACAAAAGGTGTCCTATTTGTGGTTTATTACGTGTATAAAAGACAGGGTCGTCAAATTTATTACTTTCAATAAATTATATATCGATACATTTTGATGGAATTTAGAACATTTCGTTTTTATTTTATAATACCAACTAATTGTATAACCATTATAATACCAACAAACTGTCTGTGGGATTGAACAGTTGCGGGATTGAGAAAGGGCCAGATATGAAGTTGACCCTCAACAGGATAAATTTCTAAACAGTGGCGGCCGGTAGAATTTGACATGCTACGGCGTTTTCGTAAGGAGACATGGGACCCACACCATATTTTAGGGGTGTGGTTACTAGACCTAAATAGAACGCTATAATGGCAAAAAATATTCAGGGAAAACTTGCGATTTTTTTTTCCAAAAACGGCTGCCTACCCTGAAAATCTTGAAAACGACTTGCAAAATATTTGTGAAATATTTTTTTCATAACCGCCGAGTAAATACAAAGTATTTTTATACTTGTGATTTTTGCAAAATTTTCGTTTTTCTTAAAGATATTTTAAAACTATTGCAAAATCTCAAAAACGAAATGCTGGGATGAAATAAAAATTCAGATTACCATAACTTTTGCATATCTCAAAATTTAGGGAAAATCACAAGTATAAAAGACTGATTTTGATTTCCTTCCAAGTGTGTACGTTGGTGGGCAATGTTTGTGACACATTTCATTACTCCCGATTTACATTTAAGAATTTATTAACACGAAATTTATCAAGTTGACATTCAATTTATTTTTATATGTGTATAATAGACAGTGTCGTCAAATTTATTACTTTCAATAAATTGACAATAAATTATCGATACATTTTGATGGAATTTAGAAACATTTCGTTTTTATACCAAATTAATTATTAATAGTCAATGGGATTGAAGAGTTGCGGAGGTTGAGAAACAAAAACAGTATAAAAAACTACACTATAAATTAGGTACCTAGACTGATGCTAGATAAAAATTGAAAATACTATTAAAAATATTGCTAAACTTATAATTAAATGTAAAACAGTGCCACAATTCTTCAATTTATTGACAAAAGAATTTTTCAATTCTTGTTCAATAAATTATTAAATGTGCAACATAGGTGAAAAAGACAAGCCTGGATTTTTCGCATGTTTGAAAGTGTTCGTTCCTACATTATTTTCTATAACAGTTACTAAATAATCTCCCTTCTTTTCTGGAACTGTTACCATACAAACTGTTGCCTAAGAGCCTTATTAATAGTGGTAGCCGATCATAATCAGGGACTATTCAAAGATTATCATCGGTCATTTATTGGATCAAACTCTATACAGTGCTGTTAATAATAATTAAATAAAGTACAAAAATTTAAAATAGGGCCCGTAGACATTTTCCGAATTCGCCGACACATTAGCCGCTCGGAACAAATCGGGTGATGCGAATCGCACATTCATTAAGTCCCGACATATTAGACTCATGCGTCGACGATTTATGTATGAAATTGCGCATCGTAAACTAGGCATATCTTTTCGTTGTGAATCAGATTGGTGTAACTAGTTTCTTGAGCTGTTAAAAACATTAATTTCCATCAAGTAAAAATAAATAATATTGTATTTTGTATTAAAATTGATTTCATGAAATGGATCCAAAGACATTGCCAACTGTATGTTACAAAGATACATCCTCTAATACTATTAGATTGGAAATAAGTGAAGAGACGAGTTTGAGGTATGTAGATTTTTAGTATTTTTAGGTTAGGTTTATGCCGTTTAGGTTATATTTGCGGACGTGTCTGCTCGAATAATTTCAGTAATTCGCCCGTCGGACGGTTATTTACGGTGAATAATATGCTCTCCCAATTTCTAAACTCTATAACCGAGATATGAGATTTGAACATTTAAAAAAAATATATGGGCTACCCTTTTGAACAAAAAAATCTTTTTTTTAATGTTTACTTTTTTCCATGTAAATCTTGGTTGTTAAAAAGAAACAAACTAACCGGACTTTTGTTTGTTGTAGAAATGGTTGACTGCATTGGAAAGTGTTAAAAAAGAAACTTGAAGAGTTTTAAAAACGTTTAAGCTTGGTACTGAAAAACCACGTATAATATTCAAAATATTATACCACTGTCATTTTAACGTAAAAAAAAAAAAAAAAAAAAATGGTAATTGCAAGTACGTAGCCAGGGGGCGACCGCCCCCCCCCCCCCCAAATGGTCAAGTAAAAACCAAAATAGTCGGGGGGATTGCGCTTGCCGTTGCCTCCAATGACCCTTTTTTGCTTTTTTGTTTAATCTGCATTGGACCGCCCCCCCCCCCCAAAGAAAAATACTGGCTATGCCCTTGGGAAGTTGTAGAAAAGGACTTCTAGAAATATAGACTGCCCAGCTAAATTAGCGGTAACTATAAAACGATATATTCCAGACAAAAAGTCAAAAAATAATGATGTTTTTATGCCAAAATGGCCGTGTATTGTGGAGTTTCGGGATGATCATAATTATAATTTAAATTCTGCTGCTGCGCTTAGAGAACGACCACTTGCTCTGAGTGTGAAGACTCGTATTAGTGAACTTTTTGAGAAAGGTCACTCAGTCGCCTCTGCGTATCATTCATTCATTTTATCAATGATGGAGGAACATGGCACTTTACTCCTACTAAGACTGATGTAGAATCCATATGGAAAAGCCATTTAAAAAAAAACTATTGCGAAAGAACTGGAGAAAGTATGTTATTTCACTTAGATAATATGCTTAGGGCGTTATCAGACAAAAACGGTACTCTCTTCTCTCTTCAAAATAATTCGAAAACAAGACCATTATGCCGTGGCACTCTGCACACCAATTGAATCGCTTATTTGAAAAACCCTATATGTCCAAAAAGCACGTTTTGAGAAAAACAAAGAAAACAGTTTTTTTGACTTGTTACTGAAAAATTGAATTCTGCGCTATTACATTTGTTTTAAACATAAATGATTACGTTATTTTTAATACAAATTAAATGCATGCCAACAACATTTTTTTCATTTTTGGCAGAAAAATATTTGGACATGTTGGGTTTCTCAAAAAAAAAAATGAAATACTCCATTATTTTGCATCTTTATTACACATTTTAAAAATATTGGATAATATAAAATGAACTAAAACATAAAACGAGGTATAAATCTTCAGAAACTTCAGAAAAATAAATCAAAACCATCATCTTCTTATTCAGTAGCATCAGTAACAGGCCAGGAAAAAATTTCCTCATAGAAATGTTTTATTTCTTCTGATTCCATGTCAAGATATGGTCGAAATTTCTTGATATTCCTGTCATGTCTCATAATTTTGCGCTTTATTACACTAAAATCGCGATCGCATGCCACATAGGAATGTCCACGAATAGGATAATATTTATTTACACCGGTAAATCGCCCAGTTTCAACCAGTCCAGCGCACATTCTCAAAAGGCAATGATTCTTGTTTTGTCCACCGCATCCATCAGAGAAAATATGCAAATGCTGGACGCAGGGCCGCGCCACCCCTGTGTGCGAAGTGTGCGGCGCACACAGGCGCTAAGAAATAGGGGCGCCGGATGAAATGCCAACGCCAATTATTGAAATTATTTTTGTTACACAACATACAAATTCGTTATAGTTGAGTATCAATAAGTAAGTAGGTACAAGTCTCCCAAGACAATTTTCATATCTGTGGTGGAAATTCTCGAATTTATATATTTGAACAATTTGACAGCCGAGTGCCCAAACATCATCATAGCATTACGAACTTTGCTAACTATGCCAGTTACAGTAGCAAGCGCAGAAAGGTCGTTTTCTAAATTAAAACTTATAAAAAATTACCTGCGCTCAACTATGAGCCAGGAAAGGTTAACAAATTTAGCAACAATATCTATTGAGGAGGCCATATTAGACCATATATATGTACACGAAACTATTAAGGATTTCGCAAACAGAAAAGCGAGAAGAGTAGAAATAATATAACTATATTTATAGCTAATATATAAATAAGATGTTCTTCCACATTTTCAACTCTTGTTGCTTTTTTTGAAAAATATAGCATACCTACGTAATAGATAAATTAGTATTATTAGGAAAAAAGTCAGCTATTTTGTTAATATCTATACAATTAATATGTATCTCAAATAAAGTATGTAAAAATTTAATTCGCGATTTATTTTTCGCAGTAATTTCCAAGCGGAAGCGAACCGTTTTTACCTAGTTAGGAAAATACTATATAAAAACTGGAGAACATATTTCAGTCAAAATTTGAAAAATAAAAAAATATTCATGTCAAAACACGACGACAAAAAAAAAGGCGCTTCATAGGTTTCGCACACAGGCGCTGCCGGGGGTCGGCGCGGCCCTGGCTGGACGTCCTTGGACATATTTATCTCTATATAGTTTGTGTAAAGGCAACATCGGCCAGTTTTGAAAAAGGACAAACAAAGTGAGACGACAGATACCGCATACGCATCGAAGGTTGTGGGAAAATAAGACCGGTCCACTCACCACCTGCCGCTAGACAGAGAGAAGTGTAGTTGAAGTAAACAGTAGTTATTCTTGTTAAAAATGTTATTAAAATGGTTTATTCACGCGAAGAAATACATATGTATATCAGAATGTCGTATAGCATGGCATCATAACGGCTATCCTGAACGTAAATTAAAAGATTCATTTTCTAACATGTGTTCCCAAATAGGCCAACACTTTCTAAAAACACTAGGTATCCAAAATATTACGCATAATCTTAGTACAGCAAATAAGAGCCTCTTATTTTCCCACTACCTTCGATGCGTAATGATGGTTGCGTCTTACATGTCGTTTTACATGTATTTGTCCTTTTTCATAACCGGCCGATGTTGGCTTAACACACACTGTATATGTAACTGCTGGCTGATGGTTTATTTGAGAAACCCAATATGCGTCATACATGTTGGCTTTCTCAAATAACCGAGACAAGTGCACGTTCACTGTGCAGAGATGAGGGCTGACTCTTGTTGGGTTTCTGAAGCAAACGCCAGGAAATGGTCTCAAAGCACGATTTTTAACAAAATGTCAAAATTACATGATTTGGACATATTGGGTTTCTCAAATAAGCGATTCAATTATGCAAAGAGTTGCAACGCTTTACCAGTCGACAGAGATTATGTTTGCTGATTCCACGGGCAACTGTGATACACAAAATCATAAAGTTTACTATTTTATAACACAGTCCGCTATTGGAGGATTACCTTTGGGCTGCATCCTAAGTAGCAGCCAAGAATCAAATGTATTCTTAGAAGCCGTACATGCCCTTTATGAAATTTTTCCCATTAAAATTAAACCAAAAGTTATTCTTACGGATGACGATTTAGCCGAAAGAAACGCTTTAAAAAAAGATATGGCCTGATTCATGTTTCTTGTTGTATACTTTCCACGTTTTCCACAGGCAAGAATAACATTTCTTCAAATGATGTGCAACGCTGTTACAAATATTTTCGAAATATTCTCGTATCCAAATCATATGAAGATCTAGAAAAGTCTTGTTTGGAATTTATTAAAAATTGCAAATATGATAATTTCACAAAATATGTACCTAAGTAATATGATGGAGAGAGCTGATTGCTGTCTTTTATATCGACAACATTTACCACTAAGAGGAACTGATACTAATAATTATATAGAAGTTATATTTAGGTTGCTTAAAGATATATCCTTGGAAAGGACGAAAGCATTCAATTTACCTCAACTATGTGATTTTATTACTACCAACTTTGAATCTTATTATAAGCAACGAATTTTAGATATTTTGCTAAAACGAGCATCTAAAACGGTTATAAGTCGTTATTTGCCTGATGAAAAAGACGTGATTGCTGAAGATATAGTACAACTTAATGATTTGGAATTTGAAGTAAAGAATGTCCACAGGGATTTACTGGTAAATACTGTAAGCACAAGGAGGCGGTGGTAAAACAGTTTAATATACATTCAGTTTTTAATACGTTATCTTTCAAAGTTAAATGTCATCTTTACCAGATTTCAATTAGAAAGCAGGCAGGTGAGAAGCTATTTTCGCCGATTGAAGACACTTCAATGGAGCAGAAAAGTGATGAAGATGTTGGTACAGATCGAGTTTCTTTACAAAATTTTAATTCTGCTATGAATATTGATGCTGATAAAGATATTATTGTTAACATCATCACGTACGAAAATCACGATATTGCCGAAATAAAAGAAAAATGGAAACAGCACTCAGAAAAAATAATGGGACATTTGGAAAAAAGCCCATCAATATTTTATCCTGCTATTAAATCATATTTAAGGAATTATTATAGGGTTTGCACACAGCTTTCAAATACAAGGGCGTAGTGTGTAAAAGAAACGACCGCAAGCTACATGAAAACGGGGTAAGCATATCTCTGTACAGCCTACATCAATTGGTCGTAGAAAGACGGCAATGGGAGGAAAGAAAGCAATGTGCAGTTGAAGAAAGTCACATCAAATTAAAAGAACAGCTAGAAAGCACCCCACTCCTTAGCGGCATGTGTTGCAAATAATGTGGGTTTGGGGGGAAATAAATCAAAAAAATGAAAATACCATTACTGACTGCGTTACCTAATATTTTGTATTGTTCCACATTTATTTACGAAGTAGTTAATAAACGTTGCAATGGATTTTTCTGTTTATTTTTACTAATACTCACATGTATGTTTTGTATGCCCATACTAAAACACGTTGGGTTAATATTTAATAATACTAGTTTGCACGTTTCAGGTAATTCGTAAATCGCCGACGCGTTAAGTCTAATACGTCGGGACTTAATGAATGTGCCATTCGCATCACCCGAGTTGTTCCGAGCGGCTAATGTGTCGGTGAATTCCGAAAATGCGGCCCGTAGTCTGAAATATACATATATACTCATATATATAGAGACATCCAAAAAAAGTCATCAAAGTTGGCCAAGAAAAAAAGACGTATTTCTACTCTTATTCGAATTTGTAACCTTATTTACTTGTCAAAACTGTCACATCCTATGATAGCTATTGTTTATTTTACAAATTGTGACAGTCACTTGTCAAAAGTTTGACATAACCGAAAAGCGTAGACATGACCGCTATTTCTATCTCTCTCGTTCATAGCCAGAGTTGATGACGTTTTTTTTTTTTGGATGTCTATATACATATATATATGGTCTGTAAATGCTTATATGATACATAACGTATTTACCATTTCTAAAATGTAAATACCTAAATGTGACAATTGTCCAGTGTACCTACAAATTTTTGTTGTGTAGAAAGTAAAACGCATATATCTTAATAAAGTGAAACAAAGGATTCACGTAATTTATGATTTTATAGGGGTTATTAGAGTAATTCAAATATTGAACGTTTAATTCTGTATTAATACTTATCTGAAATTATATCTAAAAGGGAGCCGAAGACAGGATTTGTATAATCCCTTAATCACTCTGTGGCTACTAATCGAGATATAACAATATAATTACGTATGTACAGGGTTAGTCTATAATTTGACAAGTTATTGCAAGTTTGTTATTAAAGTTTGAAAAAATGTTCCTGAGACAAAAGTTATAGGTTTTTGCAAATTTTTTGAAAAAAAAAGAATTTCTCAAAGAGCATAAATAAAAATAATCACAAATGCTGTAAGTAGTTTGCTGTGCTTCGTATAGTCCTCGGTAATTTTAAAAATTGCATTTGCTTATAAAATTAGCATTAAGTTCATTAAAATTTTATATGAATTGTTCAATTTTATCTTAATGCATCTACATTTATATTATTGTCTTTATAAACTTCGTCTTCCAAAGAGCCCCATTGAGAACTCCGTACAAACGGGTAAGATTGCGATAAACTTATTGTTTAAACAATTTCCTTACTGCTGCAATGCTCAACACTTTTTAAATGACATTTCTGCTGTTTTCCCCGACCTGTCGTCAATGGCAGCTGCGATACGTTGTCGCTAACAAGTTATTCAATAATAGGTACTTTTAAATTAAATATGGTGACCGTCTCAAAATGTATGCAAAAATCAATAACTATTGTCTGAGAAACTATTTTCTAATTTCAATAATAAACTCGCAATTACTTGTCAAATTATGACAACTATCCCTGTACATAAACTACCATATATTCCATTGTTTAGTTAGCAAATAAGTAGGTACTTTTACATACATACAAAATACATGACAATGTATCAGTTTCAAACAGTGACGTGTGTGTTTCAAAATTATATAAAATAATTTTTGACTTTTTATGAATATGATGATATATCATATCGTAATAAAACTGATAATTAAGGACCAGAAATGTGTGTCGTAACCTAGGCACTATACCACTCTATGATAATTAAAGTATAAACCGTATTTTTTAAGCGCCTTGTAAATTATATACTCGTGTATTTCTTGCTCGTGCAAACGTACGGCACTGACCGATCCTGCTAAGGCGCCGGGACCCGCGTGTGCGCAATAATACGCCGGTCCCGTTTCAGGAGCCCTGGATAGTTGAATGCAGTTTACCATGCGTTAGAGCAAACTTTCCAGACCCTACTGATAATGCTTACTATAAAAAAAACTTGATCGGTCACTTAATTACTTATACTTGCTTCTTTATAGATTACAGCAATCAGAATAGTGTTGAAATAATTTCCTATTAACGTTCAAAATAATTTAATATTTTTCTAGATTACGAATTATTATATTCTAGAAAATCATGATCATCATTTTGAAACAAATTATTTATAATAGTATACAACACTCTATAACACACAACATTAGTTTTTACTTTTACAGCAATAAATAGATACATTGATGACATTTATATTATAAAAATATTTGCAATTGTAGGTACCCAAACAAAATTAGAAAAATTGCACCCTACCGTACCTATCTATATATCTGTATTTAACTTAAGGTTAATTTTATCTTATCTCGTAAACAATAAACTCACTTAAACGTTTTTTAATTTGACACTATTAATGTACTAAAATTTATGAAGCAAAAAAACAATTGACAAGTATTCATATCATTACTAGGCCTTGTGGCAGATTCTCTTAGGCAGTATTATACAAGGTGTTTACGAATCAAGTAGCATAAATGATAGCAATAAATGTGGAGCTCAAAATATGTTAATCAATGTTACAACTGTTTTGAGAAACAGAGTCACAAAGGTTTCTAATACAACACATAGTTTCAGTGGTAAATAAGGTTACCAATCATCCTTTGTTTCAAACGACGGTCCTATATTTCTAATAAAATAAAATAAAAAATATCCCATTAGCGCCTAAATTTAGTATTTCATTTATTTTCTTATTTCCAAACTGTTGGCAATAGGTATAATCTACCGGTGCTTCCCCACCCCAATCATCGTTTAACTCGGTGAATTCACCTTTGTTGAATTTATTGCTTCATATCTAATTAGTGTCGACTGCGGAATACATCTGGTGTCCCAGAATGACGTTAACATCTGATATTTCCGTTATTTGCAAAGATACGAATGTGAACAAAGAAAATTTCAAATGTCACGAAAAATTCCGCCATACAAGAACTACCCCAATTACAGGGTTGAATGTACGTGAAATACATACTTCACCTGAACCTTTCTACTATTTTCAACGTGTAGATTTCACTTCACGTATAGATTTCGGGAACACATTATATAGCTGAATGATCCTTGAACGATACGTAATCATCATTAGAAATGATTATAAAAACGTCGTAATAGGCCTGTAAGATCTTTACGTTGAGAATAGTAGAGAGGTGCGGAAAGGTTCAGGTGAAGTATGTATTTCACGTACATTCAACCCCTGCAATTCTTAATTATTGTATGCCGGTTACTTTCTGTACTCATTGACTTTAGTTATTATTAATTATCCTAGAATTATTGATTATTCGTTTTTGAACTATCATCGTTACTGTGCTGATTAATTAAAAACCTTATTACCTGAAGTATAAGAATTTTTAACATTGTCCTTTGTCGGCCTGTGTTATTAATAACATAAAAATACATTCAGTTGGCTACACTAAATTCTCAACATGACCCCCGTTTACATTAATACATATTCTTATTCGTTTGATAAAAGTTTGTCTAATATTAAATAGTGTTTCTTCATTTCTTATTAAACTGCTAGCATTTCAAATTGACTAGCTCATCCCGTGTAGTTTATAGGGCATAGTAAACATTTGATTTTAAAATACCCCCAAATAAGAAATCCAATGGATTTAAATCTGGGTCCGTGTGGGTCATGGAAACGTGCTGCCATGACCTATCCACCGTTGGGAAAATTGTGCGTTAAGATAGTTTCGCACTTGAACAGAAAAATGGGCAGGAGCACCGTCTTGCATTAAGAACATATTGAATCAAAATATGTCGAACAGACCGGTAATTAAATATCACGTTCAAGTTTGAAACAAAAAATTGTTACAATTAATAATTCATTGTGTGTCCGCCAAAAAAATTTAACAACCAAATACAAGTAAAAATTAGTGACACCATTCTGATATTTTCATAATGGAACACAATATGTAATCAAAATGATATACTATAGGTTGTAATTAGAATTGTTTATGAACTACACAGATTGTTTCTATGTCCCATTCACATTCTGTGAAAGCAGACTATAAAGTGAAAAAAACTAGTGTTAACCGACATATGTGTAAAATGGTCGTATTCATACAAGTATGCTTTCAGTCTAATTAATAACAGTTATATTATTCGGCTTTTTATTTTTTTATTTTAGGTAATTTTGACAAACCCAAATGTAAAAAAGACCTTTTTTTTGTTCGAACATTTATCTACTCATAATGTAGATGTCTCCATTTTTAACTACTAAAGTAATGATTTGACCAAGAAGTCTAGAACTAAGGAGACCGAACTGCGGCTTTTCGCTGTACAACGCGACGGGCTCGAATATGTCCGCCTTCAGAGGCGCTGTAAACAGTTGTGTACTCTGGTTGTTATGGTATATAAACAGATATCTATACGTATACAGTGGTTCTGTACTAATATGTGTGCATTAGAGGTTAGAGTCCGTGTGAATGTCCGTGGTGCGAATACATTTGACAGACGCTCGATATTTTTCGTTAATTTGTTGTTGTTGAATATTATATCTACACAATATTGAATCTACACAAGTAATGTCTTTGCAATTACAAATTTTCGCAATGATCAATATGAAAATGTACTCAAGATATTTCATGTTATGTGCTTCAACGTTAACAATACAACAAAGGAAAATATTTCGTTTCATACATACATCAGTAATTTGAAATAATGTCCGGTTATTCGGACCGCTTCTTAAATCACACAATGCAACACAGCACTTTTGAACCATATTTATTTTTGTATATATTTTTGTTAAAGCCAAACGGCATGTAAGCACCCGCTTTGACAGCTTAATGATAAACGTCATATAAAACCATAGCATGGTTTTCTATGATAAACATTCACATGTGGACCGCTGACCGCTGCTCATCACGTGACTCGAGTACATTATTGTTTACAGCGCCTCCTTTAGGCGGACAGATTTGATCGGTCTCCTTAGTTCTAGTCTTCTTGGATTTGACATTAACTGTCTATGGTACATAAACTAAATTTACTAAACATTCCGTAAATTCATCAGAATGATGTACATACTACCAATTATTGCTAACGTTAAAATCCACAAAATGTGATCGTACCGTGTTAGTTTCTAAACAAATCGTCAACCAGTAATTGTTCTGTCAGAATAGTGCTAGTATTAGTTTTAATGTTAATGGATGTGTTACGTTAACAATAATGTTAGAAAACCACAAAGTCTTTGAGTTTCTCGCAAAATTGAGATTCAGCTTAATACAGTTTCACTTGAAGTTATGGCAGTGCGTATTGTACACAGTGCACAGTGCACATGGACGTAAACTCGTCATTGGTAGATGGTAATGAATATATTAAAAGTCCAAACAATCTTTGGAATTTGCTATTAACATAACACTAACATAATTGTAAACAGATGATTATAATAATATATAATTTGGGGTTTAACTTTACCATTAACATTAAAACTACCACTAACACTATTGTGACAGATCAGTAATTCAACTAGAATTCACCATTTTGGTGACATCCAGTGGCTGCTCGTAGGTAACTAGTAACCGGTTAGATAACCGGCTCTCTCTACTAGTAATTTCTACCTAAATCAAGACTACGTACTTTCAAACCAAGCTGACAATTCGTAGCAACGAACTGAAATTTGGCCGACATCTGTTGTCTCATTCACCACAATAGCAATACATTTCTTTAGTAATTTCTTCATAGTATACATCTAATATTAAGCTTAATAAATCGTTTTGATTATCTTTGGGTGTATCTTCAAAAAAGGTTGTTTTTTGCAAATATTCGTGTAACGTCGTATCAAGTTCACCAGTAAAATTTGTAAGCCCGGAAATGAAATAAAAGTAAATTTGTATTTCCGGATTTTCAGAAGAGTCGGTCCACGTAATGCTAATTCAAAAGCAACATACAACGATTTTTAGTCACTTGCTCATTATGTTTGTGAATATGAGTAAAATAGGCACTGTCAAGCTGAGCTTGAATATGTGTTGTACCTATCATATCTAAATGCATAAGATTTAAAATGTATTGCTTGTTACTTTCGTGGGTTTTTATGTGCTGTTACTGAGATTAACAAAATTGTGAATATCCACATTTGACAATTTAAACATCCGCCAAATAAATATAAGGAAAGCAAGAGTGCATTTTACACAGCATCCGCATATTCACTTATTTCTTGAAAAATGTGTCCTATAAACAAAAAACATGTACTATAAATACAAATGTCCATTAAAATATTTCGATCATAGGAAAGGTGAGAAAAGTTTTCATAATTTGAACAACATCCATTGTCAATAAAACTGTCCACTCTCGCATAAAAGTGTTACCACAAAAAAAATACAACTAGCAGAATGGATACAATACAATACCTTGTTGTCAGTAATCAGTACAATAATATATGTATATCATATTATTTTGGCTCAACATCACATATATTGTCAGTGAACAGAAAAATACAATGAAAAGAAAGGAACGCAAATTCGAATCGTTTCTTTCTGGACTGCAGAACTGAAATGCCGTTAAAATATGCGTTTCTTGTGATGTGTTACTTGTCGCTGATTGGCACAAGCCATTAAATTTCATAGTTCGGTACACAGACCTGAAGCGTTAGAGAAGACAATGCAATTAAACTTGACACCACACGACACACACCGTAATGCGGGTTGCGTAAATATTTGGGACCCATTGCAGAAATATTTAAGCATGGGATTCATTATTAAATAATTTTAAAATAATGTGTTATACACGATAACATGAATGAAATACGGCTGTCTTCTAAAAAAATACCGGTTCTGCAGAACTGCAGCTCCTATGGAGAAACCGCTACTGGTGACATCACACAAGAGTTTTGAATTTGTTAACAGACGGATAATAGAATAAAGGTGGAGATTTCGACAACCGATTAAATTTATTTAGCATTTGGCCACCAAATAAATCCAACATACTCTTGGTTTCACGAAAATGCATTAACAGTTAATATATGTATATATTCACTTAGAAAATACTCAAAACGTCCACCTGCATTAAAAACATTTTTCTTTGACTATCTAATTCTGCCCTGTTAACTAAAATTCGTATCTACATTATTGGTCCATTTGAAGTTAACGTATTTGTATACCATAATCAATTTTATTCTGTTTAGTTATACGGTCGTGTCTACAAAATATAAGGATTGTTTTTGTTGAAAATCTTATGTCGTATAGTCGTATTTACAAAATGGGATGCATTGTGTAGTCAATAGGCCAATAGAGGGGGGAATAACTGATAAACGTGACAATAATAATTAATATTCACTACTTTTATTTAGTTTGACCTTTCTACAACGCTTTCTTAGAATTGAATACCCCGAAACTTAGGTCACAGCACTCGGTCCCCTAATGCTGTGTTTATATTACTCTCAACACCCGTCTCATATTACATGACACTAACAAAATCTTATCGGCTTGGTTGGGGTCTACAACACAGGGTGATCATGTGCGTCCGCACGGCCATTCTGCGAGTCAGTCGTCCTCGATCTGATTTCTTTGGGTAACCAGTGCAAGTGTACAATCCTTTGACTGATATATATTGGATGGAAAGCTAAAACAAAACAAAAAAAAAATTGTGTTGCATCCATCCATCTTTGCCATCTAGGGCCAGCTATGCCATCGAGGGCGATCTTTGCCATCTAGGGCTATCTATGCCATCAAGGGCTATCTTTGCCATTGAGGGCTATTTATGCCATCTAGGGCTATCTATGTCATCAAGGGCTATCTTTGTCATCAAGGACTATATTTGCCATCGAGGGCTATCTGTGCCATCGAGGGCTATCTTTGCCATCGAGGGCTACTTTGCCATCTAGGGCTACCTATGCCATCGAGGGCTATCTTTTACTTTATACGTTACTGACTTATTACCTTAACATTTTTGAAACTCAAATGGTCTCATATGCTCTACTCTATACCAACCATGCCTTCGTATGGGCGACTAGATCTGTCGGTGTGTTGGTCTTCCTTAACTTTATAGGGGAGTACTTCGACGACTTTGAACGGACCTCTGAATTTGGGTACAAGTTTCTTGCTTTCTTTGTTAGCGGATACACTAATGACTTTGGTTAGTACTAGGTCTCCGATCTGATTACGTTTTGTTTGTTGAAGCTTATGTCTTGTTTTATCATATTCTCTTCAAGTTTGTTTGCTGCGTCTTTGAGAATTCGTGTCACATCTAGTATATCTTCTTCTGTGGTATCAATAATATCTGTGTTAGTTTTCAGGTGAAACCCCAGGGAAAGTTCTGCAGGCGTGTATTGTGTGATGCGGTGTTTTGTGCTATTTAGCCCTAGGTGAATCTGGAAAATCTTGGTGTCCTAGTTGTATTTAGCTGTATTGGCGCCTGTAGGAGCTATGGACTCGAGAATAGTTTTATTCATCCGTTCTGCTTGTCTGTTACCTCTAATGCCTTTATTCCTAACGAACTCCGTGAAAGCATTGGAAGTAAATGCTTTTCCGGTGCCAGATATGAAGCGTAGAGGGATTCCAAAAATAGCGAAAATTTTGTTTATAGCTTATCTATCACATGTATTGCTGATGTATCGGGCACTGCCCTGATGACTGTGAATTTAGAAAATCCATCCACAATTACCAGCAGATATTTGTTTCCAGTTTGAGTTTCCACAAAAGGGCCTAGGTGATCTATATGGAGGGTGTGGTGAGTTCGAGCGTACTTGGGAATAGAATGCAGGTAGCCAGGTTTTTGTCATCGTGTTCTTTATGGTACAGGCAATGCAAACAGGAATTGATGTATTTTTTTTTTCTTATGAATCTGTTCATTTTTAGGAACCAATAATTTTGTTTACTCCAAGCATTGTTAACTGCGTTACAGTCTGTTATTACAGTAAATTCGTTTCCTAACAAATAATTTTAGAATTTTTCCAGAGTTTTTACAATTGCAAGTAATTCCTATTCAAATTAGTAGTTTTTTTTTGCTCAAATACGCAATCGGCTTTTCTTTAATACCACACCTTTGAACTAAAATTCCTGCATATTCTTCGCGATTGGTAAAGTACGTATAACCATTGAGATTGTCAATAATTTTCTCAATAATTGGCATGGGAAAACTATTTTTGACAGTTATGTTATTTAACCTTCTATAATCGACTATCAAACGTTTATTACCATTTTTTTTATTGACAAATAAAGCAGGGCTTGAGTATGGAGATTTACTTTCCTGAATAACGTTCGCATTTAATAATTCTCTAATAAGTTCTCTAAATTTTAATTTATCTTTCTCAGGACATCGATAAGCACGATGAGTCACGGGTTTATTAGTTTTAATTGTATTGAGAGCGTTACTGAATACGCCTTACCTAGAGAGGTTAGATTTTGATACACACAGGATTCGTGATCTTTTAAAATTGTAACAAGATAGGTTTTTTCGGTTTGTGACAAATCTCCTTATTTAACGTCAAGTAGCCATTGATGAGTATTGAACTTATATTTAAAGGATAGTTGGTCATCTATACGATAATATATAATGTTTTCATTTTCAGTGAAATTTCTACCTATTATCTGTATCTGTATCTAAATCTGTGTTGTTAATTACATAATACCTGACTTTTAATTCGACTTCATCGATTTGTGTTGAGGTTTCAACATACTCTGTAACAACTGTGCTATTCCTTAAAAATCCAGATAAAGAAATATTTTTTTGGCAATGGTTTTGTATCTAAATTTAAATTATATGCTATGCTACGTTTTATTAAGGAACAATCACTACCCATGTATACAAATGCCAAAATTTCCCTACCATTAATAGAAATATACTTATGGAATTTTCAATGTTTGCCATTATTTGTTATTAGGTTTACATTTTCGTTTTTTTTGTGTGCTTATTTTTTTAAAGTACTTTCTAAAGTAAAGCATTTTCGGTTTAGTACTTAGCATTTTGGATCTTTCTTTGCATCATTTTTTCTGTTTGTGTAGACAGTTTCATTCAATGTGACCTGTAATTTTACAGAACTTGCATATTTGTTTTCTGTGTGGACACATGGAACGATCATGTCCTATGTAACCACAAGCTACACACAGTAGGTTGGGATTAGCTGATTTGCTAACTTTGTGTGGATGATTACCACTCGGTTGGCAAGACATATTCTGAGATGTGTTATGTGGGATATTATCTTGTTTTCTATCTAATTTTATTTTTTAAGTCAGTTCCCAAAATACTAGGATTTTTAATGTCTGATGCTTCGACTGCTGCACTTATGTGGCTATCATTGATCCACCAATAATTAAAGAGACTTTGTCAGCGTCAGAAAAATATAGCTTTAATCTGTTAATCTTAGCTAAATGTTCAAAATGAAAATCGTACAATGAACAGCCTTCTGTCCTGTTCTTCAATATAGTTGTCCGACCATCCATAAAATTCGTGCATTGTATTCAATTATCTCGATCCAATCGGCAAGTTCCATTGATTTAGGATAAAAATCGGAAATTATGTTAGGCATTGCGAGATTGGGTGAGGCTGTACATGGTAAAATTGACGAGACTTGGTAGTACTTACAAGATTTTTTTCTTTTCTTGACCTCTTTCGTGTTACTTTGTTGCGGCGATGTGTCTTACATTTACTGCTGCTACTTGAAGAGGAAGTTGACGTAGAGATGCTAGATGATGACGACGACGACGTGGATTGATGTTGTCTTGTTTTTTTTCTTTTGTTTGGGCATTTTTCTTTTTGCACAATACACCGATATACTGTTCAACCACTTCTGATGTAGTCAATAGGCCCAATCGAGGGGGGAATAACTGATAAACGTGACAATAATAATTAATATTCACTACTTTTATTTAGTATGACATTTCTACAACGCTTTCTTAGAATTGAATACCCCGAAACTTAGGTCACAGCATTCGGTCCCCTAATGCTGTGTTTATATTGCTTTCAACACCCGTCTCATATTACATAACACTAAAAATGTCTTATCTGGAACTGTAAAAATAGGTCATATGCCATTCATCAAGGTTCGAATTCAGCAAGCAGACAACAGATTTCTTTCCCCTCTTTTTTCCAATTTCCTCCTCTTCGCATTCAAAATGCTGTCGAGCCCACTGATTCGAAGGCTGACGTAACCAACTGGACCCCTGCCATCACCTGGACTCGACGAGATGTTTGGCCGAACAGCCCCATAATGGGAGGTCAGTGGGATTCAAATTGCCCGGTACATGTCTCCATGACTCACTTGGGGTTAATAAACGTATTTCCAATACTCAATTTCCCACAAAAGGAGACCAATCATCTTTGCGACATATCCACGAAATGACAGTTGAGGAGTCGCTCCACAGAACAGCTTCTATCTTATTGATAAGATCATCTTGAACAGATTTGCACAGTCTTGCTCCGATGGTGGCAGCCATTAATTCGATCCGAGGCATAGTCATCTTTTTTAAAGGGGCTACGTTCGCCTTAGCTGCTAACAAGTGGATGGACACTTCATTGTGTTGTTCTTTTCTCAAGAATACAACAGCCGCGTAAGATTTATTACTGGCGTCGCAAAAAAAAACATGGAGACTCCATTTTTCTAAATTATCCTCGGGGTCGAAACCAATCAACCTAGGAATTTCTATATCAAACAAGTAGTGTAGCTCCCTAACCCAGGATCGAAAGACATTTTTCATATCGGCATCTACTGGAGCGTCCCAACTCAGCTGCTGTTCCCATCTTTGCTGCAATAGGAGTTTGGGTGTCAGAGTGACTGGGCAAGTGAAACCAATAGGATCGAATATCCTTTATGCTGTGGAGAGGATCAATCTTTTTGTTATCAAATTGTCCCCTAACTCAGAAATTCTTTCATCGACACCTTGCTGATAGCTAAACTGTCTTGCACAGGATTCCATTTCAAACCAAGCAAGGGTACAATGGTATCTTCTCGTTTAGGATTGGTGTACTCCCACCCTCGCAGCCCGAATTTGGCTTCTTCCGTAAGTAGGTAAGGCTGCTTGATGAATTTCTCAAGTGCCTCCATATCTGACACACTGATGACACAGTTATCCACATAAAAGCTCTTGGACAATTTCTGAATCACATCCCTAGCGTAGAGTGTTCCTGGTAGTTCACATTTCTCTAATGCCTGTGTCTATCAAGGCCAGTACTTCTTGGGAACCAGTTTGGCTAACCACTTTCACACGTAAAGTTCTAGAAATACATACATACCCACCGGTATTGTTTGCAAGCGCCTGTTCTGAAGTAACGTTCTCACTTTCAACAGTCTCCACCGGTTTTGGTTCGACAAGTTCCTTGTTGACCGATAGTTCAGTGCACATCAAGGTTACATGTGACTTACCACCCACTATGCACTTCAAGCGTCCTCTGCACTTCTTAGCTTGGTGTCCGATCTTCAAACAAAGAAAACAGGCCCTTTTCTTTGTCAAAATGTCCTTCTTATGGTCAAGCGGGCATTTTTGAGCCTTAAAGCAGGTGTCACTGCTGTGCGAGCCATCACAAAACAATCACTTGCTCCCATCACAATTTACTAATCCCACTGCAGTAGGCAGTGCCTCTGTCGCTACATGTTTTGCTCTTTTCTGTGATAATGAAGAACTGGACGTTAACCCGAAGCCCTCAGAGGCCAGAGAAATCCTTTGTTCATTTTCAACCTCAATCTTTAAGAAATGCATAAGATCTTTCAAACTCACCTCGAGCGATTGGGCAGAATCCATATCCTCACCTGGTTCAGTGGCCTTAACACGTCTCCCCACACGCTGCCACACTCTTATTAAATCCTCAGGAAGGCAGGACTCTATTAATGGGAACAACATAGCTGCGCACTTGTCAGAGGTAATTCCTAGTGTTTCTAGTGCACGCAGCTGTGTTTCGATTTTGTCATAGAGTGTCGACAAGTCCATTTTATTCTTAGACGTCGCATTGTTTAGGATGAGCTTTAGTAGTTCCCTGATGTACACCTCCATTTGCAGATCCTCACGTCCGAAGCGAGATTTTAGCCCACTGACTATTTTATCATAGTTTTCTCCCATCGCGTGGAAACTCTCCACCAGTTGCCTGGCCCTGCTACCTGGCACTGTGGCTTGGATCCAGTAAGCAATATTGTCCTCCAAGTTAATGTTTGAGTCCTCATGTACTTTTTTGAATTGTGACCAGGGCAACCAATGTGCAAAAGGACAACCAATCACGGATGTTACCGTCAAATTTCTTAAACTCGATCCTGGATAGCTTGAAATTACGTCTCGTAACACCATTGGTCACTTACACATTTCCTATCTGGCGCCACTAATTTAGTATCAATGCATAAATGACTGTCACAGCGAAATCTGAGATCGGTGAACGTCTTTTCATAAATGTCACACGATTCCATATCAGCTAATAAATCATCTTCGGTAGCATCGGCCTGTAGAAGGGCTTCATAAATTTCCCAGTCAATGGATTTTAAAAAGTTTGCTTACTGATTATTAGCTCCCATGTTACCTGAATAAGTCTCAAATCTTCCTCAGTCCGGTCTTGACTCGCAAGTAAATTGTTTAACTCATTAGCTACTTTTGTAAAGGCCGTTCGAATCACCTTACGTTGCTTTTTCTTAATATCCATTTTGCCGTTGAGTTATGTCACGGTCGCCACTTAAAATATGTCGCGTCCAGCTGAAAGCTACCCACTTCTCCGGACAACGACGATTTGCCCCAAATAGCAAAATAAGCTCTGTAATCAAAGCAACAACTTTATTTTCGTATCACACTTTACAAAACGCCATTAAACAGAATTATTAGTTAACAAAAAGCACAATGCCACATGACAGCATTCTTATATCTAGCTTTCTATGATAGTGTTGCCAACATAAGACAATGAAGAACTTAATAACAAAAAAGAACTAGTCTCTGACAACACAGGACATGATCGTTCTATCTGCCCACACAGAAAACAAATATGCAATTTCTGTAAAATTACAGGTCACGAAACTGTCTACACAACGGTGAACGAAATTGTCTACACAAACAGAAAAATGATGCAAAGAAAGACCCAAAATGCTAAGTACTGAACCAGAAAATGCTTTACTTTAGAAAGTACTTTACAAAGTACCACACAAAAAAACGAGAATGTAAACCTAATAACAAATAATGGCAAACGTTCAAAATTCCATAAGTATATTTCTATTAATGGTAGGGAGCTTTTGGCATTTATATACATGGGTAGTGATTGTTCCTTAATAAAATATAGCATAGCATATAATTTAAATTTAGATACAAAACCGTTGCCAAAAAAATATTTCTTTATCTGGATTTTTTAGGGATAGCACAGTTGTTACAGAGTATGTTAAAACCTCAACACAAATCGATGAAGTCGAATTAAAAGTCAGGTATTATATAATTAACAACACAGATTTAGATACAGATACAGACAATAGGTAGAAATTTCACTGAAAATAACAACATTATATATTATCGTATAGATAACCTATTATCCTTTAATACTCCTCAATGGCTACTTGACATTAAACAAGGAGATTTGTCACAAACCGAAAAAACCTATCTTGTTACAATTTTAAAAGGTCACGAATCCTATGTGTATCAAAATCTAACCTGTCTAGGTGAGGCGCATTCAGTAACCCTCTCAATACAATTAACAACTAATAAACCCGTGATTCATCGGGCTTATCGCTGTCCTGAGAAAGATAAAATAAAATTTAGAGAACTTATTAGAGAATTACTAAATTCGAACGTTATTCAGGACAGTACTCCATACTCAAGCCCTGCTTTACTTGCCAATAAAAAACCGGTAATAAACGTTTGGTAGTCGATTATAGAAGGTTAAATAACATAACTGGCAAAAATAGTTTTCCCATGCCAATTATTGAGAAAATTATTGACAATCTCAGTGGTTATACGTACTTTACCAGTCGCGAAGGATATGCAGGAATTTTAGTTCAAAGGTGTGGTATTAAAGAAAAACCGATTGCGTATTTGAGCAAAAAATAATTACTCATTTGAATTGGAATTACTTGCAATTGTTAAAAGTCTGGAAAAATTCTAAAATTATTTGTTAGGAAACGAATTTACTGTAATAACAGACTGTACCGCAGTTTTGGAGTAAACATAATTACTGGTTCCTAAAAATGAACAGATTCATAAGAAAAAAATACATCAACTCCTGTTTTCATTGCCTGTACCATAAAGAACACGGTGGCAAAAACATGGCTATCTGCATTCCATTCCAAGTACGCTCGAACTCACCACACCCTCCATATAGATCACCTAGGTCCTTTTGTGGAAACTCAAACTGGAAACAAATATCTGCTGGTAATAATTGTGGATGGATTTTCTAAATTAACAGTCATCAAGGCACATACATCAGCAATACATGTGATAGATAAGCTAGAAAAAAAATTTCGCTATTTTTGGAATCCCTCTACGCTTCATATCTGGCGTCGGAAAAGCATTTACTTCCAATGCTTTCATGGAGTTCGTTAGGAATAAAGGCATTATACTATTTATGATGGCTGTAGGACTGGCTAGAGGTAACAGACAAGCAGAATGGATGAATAAAACTATTCTCGAGTCCCTAGCTGCTACAGGCGCCAATACAGCTAAAGACAACTAGGACACCAAGATTGTCTAGATTCAGCAAGGGCTAAATAGCACAAAACACCGCATCACACAATACACACCTGCAGAACTTTGCAGAAGCGTTAGGAATGACTGCATCCCGGAGTTTTCGCAGTAAAGTAAAACACTAACTGCCCAACAATGGCCAATGAAAATCGACCAATTTAGATTATTGAACAAGTGGGATGACATAACAACAATATATCACATGCAATCACGACTTATAGGTATGGCAAAAAGTTGGTACCACGGTCTCCAGAACTGCAACTTAACATGGGATGAATGGAAAGCTCTGATAAAAAAGAAGTTTTCCTGCTCATACGGATTTTGCAACGCTGTTGGAAAACATGTTGAAGAGGCGCAAAGATCCTGCTGATACCATGACAGCTTATTATTTTGAAAACATGGAACTTCTGCGTAGCTGCGACAAAGGGGAAACAGGCAGTGTCGTGCCTCATACACGGCATAGACGATTTGGTGGTGCAAAATGGAGCAAGGGCAGGACGCTATCGGACACCGGAGGACCTATACGAAGAATACTTGTCCGTTTTACACGCGGCGACTCCTTCCACTTCGATGGAAAAGGAAAAACAACACAGTGTCACAGACGACACTGACTTAAGAAACAATTTAGGAAACAAAACAAGAAACAACGGTTTCTTGACTAAATGTTTCAACTGCTGTCAACGTGGCCATATCGCATCGAAATGTAATAAACCTAGGATTGAGTGCAAAACGTGTAAATTGTTAGGACACAACGAGAGCAGCTGTCCCAAAAGCAAGTAGAATAAGGCCAGTGGTAAGTCACAATCCATTTTAAGGCTATATTTGACCAAGAAGGATCAGTACACGTTATCAGTACACCAGTACATGTCATTTTATTGATTGTTCCATAACAGCGCTGGGGACAGATGGGGATCCCGTCTGTCACTACCAGTGCCTATCTTGGTCCATTCGTGAAGAGTAAAACAAACAATTATTTAATCGTAGTTGTCGATGCCTTTACGAAGTTTGTTTTTCTTAAAGCGGTACCTAGCGGTATCGTTACACTGGAGTCTCCAAAATTTGGCCCTCCAAAATTCGTTTACCTCCACAATTTGGCGAAAAATCCCTCCGCAATTCGGCGTTTTTCTATCCCCACTATTACCACGAGCTCTTTGCTCCTGCGCGGCGCGCTATTTGAAATCCTTGCAACATTAGTTTATTGAATAGGAAGCAGAATTATATATAAAAACGCGATATTCCTTTATATTATGGGATCCTTTATGTATATTTTAAATAACCTTCATTATCATTATTATTATTATTAGTGATGTGTAAATAGTAAATGAAATTTGAAAAATTAAGAAAATGTATTTTTTGTGATTTATATGTGTGATTGTAATAATTGAGAGGAAAAAAAATTATTAACGTTTTTTACTTTTTGTTAGTATATCAAATGTTATATTTTCACTACTTTATAACAATGAACAGAAATAAGGATGTGGACAAATTAATTTGTGTGCAGTCTTTACTTTTATAAAATGTTCCATTAAAAACCTCGAAACCTTAGTATAAAATAAAGTTTATATTATTTATAATTAATAATCTTTATTATTAAAGCCTTTATTATATACAAATAATAATGCTTTCTATTAATGAAGCAGTCTTATAACGTTTAATTATGAATGAATTGAAAATATTAAAAAATAATCTTTGGATAAAAGTAAAATAAAGTAACATTTGAAATCACATTAATTTTGGCAGAGTTGTTGAGAAGTTTACAATACTGAAAGGAACTGTAACACTTTAAATATTATAAGCACAGAGCAAGGTCTCATTTCGCCATTTTGTGAACACTCGAAAATCCTCTGGAGAGAATTTATAGTGCTTTTCACTCCATTTAAATATTTTTAGAACCGCATCGAATGCTTCTTAGGCGGATGGTCCGGGGTCTGTATTTTCATACTGATTTTCTGGTTCTTCTTCGAAGTTGTTATCGGATGCTTCTAAGGTCCCAGTAGAATGCGAATTACGGCAACGGTTGAGAAGTTCTGCATCTGTCAAAACTCGAAAAACTTGTAGTTTTTCATCGAGCCACTGTTGGGCTTCCTGGACGGAACATGCATCGCCTCCTGGGATTTTATTTAACAGAGCAGCAATATCCCCGTAGGTTACACTTCTTGAAGATTCATTACGTAAAACATGTTCAAAAACGTTTGTCACGTGACTTGGAATAAGTTTTTTCCAAGCGTTAGCCAATGTACTGGTGCTCACTTCGTCCCATGCAGCTTTGAGTATTTTAAGACAGTCGAGCAAAGACCAGCCTTTGTAAAATTTAACGACTTCCTCGTGGCTACTGTGCCCATGTGAGAGAAGGCGATACAAGTACTCTCTCATGTATTGCTTTTTTATCGCACAAATTACGCCCTGGTCCATGGGCTGGATTAGGCTGGTGCAATTGGCAGGTAGGTATTGCACTAAGACCCTCTCATCAATCAGAATCAATTCATCTGCTGAGGGGTGTGCGGGAGCATTGTCCAGCAGCAGAATGAATCTGGATAAAAAATTATAATTATACAGTCATTTTTCTGATTACAATAATTAGTACATTACGTTACAAGGAAAGAAAAACACAATTTCTACGAGTGTGGCGTTATAAATCCAAGCTGAAGGCGTGGAATGATGTCACAAAAGTGAAAATTGTATCTTATATTTTACACGCTGAGAGCAAAAGTGGCATATAATTTTTTTTGTGAGCAAAAACGGAATAAAAATTTTGCAGAGTAAAAACGAAATAACTTTTCGCTCTGAGCAAAAACAGAACATTTACTATCACTTTTTATTTCATGCAATAGAAAGAGATAGTAAACGTCTCATTTTTGCCCGGAATAAAAAGTTATCTCGTTTTTATTGTAAACGATTTTTATTCCGTTTTTGCTCCCAGAAAAATTATATGCCACTTTTGCTCACAGCGTGTCATTTTTCATGCATGAAAAATGTATTTTGCTATTTACCTTCCATTTGGATCACGCTGTGTAACATGTGGCACGAACACGTTGGTGAACCACCTCCGGAAAATGTCTTCGCTCATCCAAGCGCTGCTTTGCGCCTCATATTGCACTGGAGGTTTATCAACACGATTAAAACACCTGGGCATTTGATACTTTCCAATAGCAAGCAATGGTATGTTATCTGTTCCAGAAGCGTTTGCACAAACCATGACTGTAATCCTTTCTTTGACAGGTTTGTGACCGGGAACTTCTTTTTCATTTGGCAATACTAGTGTTTTCTTAGGTAAAGATTTGTATTGCAAACCAAATTCGTCTGCATTGTAAATATTCTCCAAAGGGTAATGATGTTGCTCGACGAAACAACAAAAAGCGTCGACAAAGGCTGTGCTGGACTGACTATCAGCAGAGAGTTTTTCCCCTTTTTCTTGCAGATATCGAAGACCATGCCTCTTTTTAAATTTGTCAAGCCAACCCTGACTGGCTTTAAATACATTTTCTTTATTTCAATCATTGGAGTGAAGTTCAGTATAAAATTCACGTGCCTTTTGCTGCAGCAATTTTCCTGACACAGGAACTCCGATTTCTCTTTTCTGGCAGAACCATTTGAAAACAACATGGTCCAGTTCATCGTCCACAGATTTCCCGATATGTTTTCTTGATGCACAATTTCCCTGCAAGCGTTCAATTTTGACACAGGCATGTTTGATTTTATCCTTCGTTTTCAAAATATGTTGTACAGTTGAACGAGGTACTTGATATTCTTCGCACAATTGACTTATTTTCATCCTGGCCTCATGATTTGCAATTGTCAGCAGTAGATAGCGGCCTATGACTCAAGTGGACCCGCGCGAATGTTTGAGTTATGGTGTGCCTGGAAATAAAACAAACATTCGCGAGGAACCAAGGAAACGAGGAAGCGGGGATTCGGGAGATATTTGTCGGAAGTGACAGATCTGTAATATATTTTCCGTAATGTTCCAATAATTGTACATTTGTAATGGTTTTGCGATTTGTTTTAAATATAATTACCATAAAAAGCTTACACAATAATTTTCCTTTTTTTCCTCTAAAAATAAAGAATTGTACTTTCTCTGAAAATAAACAGCGTAAGGTTAGGTACACTTACGAAATTCTAAACAACAACAATAATTACACATTTTTATAGAACCCTTACAATTTTCTGCTTTGGCTCCATTACTAAAAATTTACTAAAACTTTGGTCCGCGCACTCTACGTACATTTTTCACGCCGGCAAAACAACAAATAAGTACAGCCTCACTTGACAGTTGACAGTAAGCACAATGCCGTGTCTTTTCAGTGGCTGTGGTGGGGTACCCCTCTTAAAGCCAAATTCTGGAGACATTCTGTTCCCGAGCTACGCCGAATTTTGGAGACTCCAGTGTATTAGGTATTAGGTTAGGGCATGTTAGGTTAGGTAAAGTTAGGTTATTTTAGATTAATTTAGGTTAGGTTAGGTTATTCAGTATCATTATTAGGCATTAGGTGTCAAGCGGGTACTCTGTGCTACGGCTACCCCTCCAGCCAACGACCAAGTGGTAAAGGTATACAGAATTGTATTATCTGCACTAATGACCAGCGTAGATAGCGATGTGCATTGGGACACGTCCTTAGCTTCTGTTCGATGAGACATTAATACCGCTGTCAGCTAGCTCTATGACAGAAAATTCTACGAGAAAAGAGGTACCTAAAAGAATTGCTGAACGTCAGCAGAAACAAAAGAAATCGTAGAATGAGCGGCATACCAAGACAAAAAGCTTTTCAGTGGGACAACAGGTCCTAAGTTGTCCAACGAACAACGTGTTCAAAGATTGGACAACATAAGAAGCTCGAACCACGTTATCAGGGGTCCTGTACTGTAACGACAGTGTTAGATAACGATCATTATGTGGTTTTGTCGAGCTTGCGAGTACAGAACGCTGTCAAACCACATATAAGGGAATACCTTCCTCAGATAAATTAAAACAGTTGTAAGCTCTAGCGGGTCAGACGCTGTCCGCGAGGAGGTACAACTGTACTTGCAATTTATGTGATTTTCTAATTTGTTCTGTCGTGTTACAGGTAGGTGAAAGGACAGCTTCACAAGGACATGAAGGATGTCAGGTTTGGCCGACTGTAGAGTACTCGATGGGACCCTTCGGCCGAAGACTAAAAAAACGCCCTGTACGAGCCCGAGCGGCCGGAGCTGTCAACCGGGGCAATTATAGGCGTGATTTGTTTTAGGGGCGTGCTTATTTAAGATTTTGCTCGCATAAGGGATTATTTGTTTGTTTGTATATTTTATCGCAGATTAGGTTTTTTTAAGGACAAGGCAAGCTCTCGAGGGGAGAAATTGACAACATATTAGCTAGTGTAGTTCAGACCGCTATAATAAGCCTTTCTCTAGCTGTACTTGATACATTTATTATTTATTTTCCCACAAATACACAGAGTTCTTTACAAAGTTAGCGACCATAAACGTTTACAGATTCAATTTTTGTTCAAACAAGAGATACAATTTTAAAATTTGGCACGTCTCTTGGCATCTACGTTGTGGCTAAGAAAGGATTTCCTTAAAATGCAATCCTTAAAAGTGTTAAGATCGCGGTGGGAACATTGTATGGGAATATCGAAATAGTGTTCAATATTCCAGTGATCCTTGCTAACGGAGTACCAAGTACAGCTAGTGTCAAATACATTATACGCGATATCCCACATAAGAATGTACTTTATGAGAATTTGGAAATAAATGAATTTTGGAAAACCTTTTATATTTTTTCTGACTTTATTTGAAGTATGCTACCTTCTCAGAACCGCTTTTTGTCCTCTTTATGATGGCATCAGTAGATCTTTAATGCGACATTTTTTCGAAACCATCCTCAAACCATTTAATTTTTTTATATAGTCGGAAACTTTTATTCTATGACATTAAATTCCATTTTTTATTCTGATTTCTCTGTACGACAATTAGTGTTTTTAATACGTTTCGGACTAAAAAAAGATACTCACCATAATTGCAAATAAGAGTATTTTGTTGTTCTCTTTTTCACTTAATTTTTTTCTAATTCAACCTCCATCGTATCTCTTACAGTTTAAAAAATTCTCATAGAATGCATTCTTATATGGGACACTGTGTATATAAGGAAGTATATATTGGACAAAAACAAAGATTCTCATTCTGAGAAAGTTAAGTTTGACAGTGTCAGCAATAGTTTATCCGTGTAATATACATACGAGTATCACTTCATTTATTTACATTCTCTTTTTTCTAGTTAGTGGTTCACAATCAACAAAATTCAAATAAAACATACTGAAAATAACTTGAAGGAGTACATAACTTTTTACTTTTGTCCGCCACTACTGTGTGCTACAGTTAAAAAAGTTTCTACTAAATGACTATTACAGAATGAATAATAGAAAAACACAAACATAGAAAAAATGTTGACTAGAACTTCATAAACTTATATATCACACTTGGAATAGCACTTCCACATTATCCTCTCCACACAACTTTACCATATACCTAGTTTACTGAACTTTACCATATACCGATTATAATAGCTTGACAAAAACTAGACTTATAGGTGAAATTAATGCGTGATATACTGTCATGAAGGTTATTGTTGAGAGATATGCTAATTCTTCATTTCCAGCTGCATACCTAAAAAAATATACATATTGTGTTGTTTTCTTACTTTAACCCCATATACATAGCTTGATACTACGTTGTACACTATTGCACTATTACAAAAACTATTATTAAGAACCTTTATAAACTCAAAAATAACCATATCGTTTTGCATTATGTCAGCTTTGTTTATATATCTAGTTTTAAAATAAAAAATTGCTTTTAGCTGTAACTAATTTAACGATGTTTTTACAATGTTGAGCCCTTTATATACTTTTTTAAAAATATTCACTGAACTGGTTTTACTGTTATTTCTTTTATTTAGTTGAAGAATCTATTATAAACGTAAAAGTTGCATCACCTCATTCATAGGCGCACTATCTAGAAAATATAGTATGTATTTTTAATTTATTGCCATTTGTAAAATTTAATTCTAGGCACATTTTTCTAATAAATGTTTTTGATCTCTATCACTATCTCAACAGTTAACCTTACTTTTCATTGTCTTTTTTTTTTAAATTCCACACAAAAAAAATACCACTGATTGTAACACGTAACTGATGTCAAAATACATTTTAGGTAGTCAGACATGCTGGATCGACTTTTTTTTACAATAATTCGATAAACATTTGTTTCATATTTCCACCACGTATGTTGTGAATATAATGATGAACTCTGTATAGAGACACCTACACGTTTTAATGAGACACCGCCGACGACCGACTAAAAAGACGGCCCGACTAAAAAAATTGGAACCTGTTCCATTTTTGCAACCGACTCGATTGTCGGTGACAAATGTCGGTGACGGCAATAAATGGAACGAATGCAATAATACAAGGTAACGCACACGAACTACAATTAGTCGGAGCCGAGCGAAATATAATACATGGTCAGTGGCGTACCACATAGTCACAATCTGGTGTTGGATACAAGATCATCTTTTTCTGCGTTTTAGTAATATTGCCACGCACATTAATCTTTGAATATACTTCACCCCGTCTATGTATAACTAAACGCGTCACCGACTGTAGTAAGCTCTGAAAAAACCTTACATGACAACAATGGTCAAATTACTCATTTAAAAGGTCTCTTCCCTCTTCAGGTGTTTTATTTTTTAAATTTGATTGAGTCGGTTCTGAGAAAGAGCGTTTTAAAATCACTTGGTAATAAAAAAAGCAGAATCTAGTTACAGTGGTGACATAGGGACTATCCTCTAGTGTGCATTAATAGGACTCGGCGTGTTTCAGCGGGTCCGACAAGATCAGTAACTAGTGGATGACGATCCTAGCAGCACACCACTAACGGTAGGTCTGTTAGGCTCAAGTGTAATGAGAATAATTATCGTTTACTGTTATACGTCATCAGAAATCATGGATTTGGATTTGGACTTTATTGGGTCTCATCAGCATTATGACTCTGACGACGAACAATAACGAACGAAAGCCTCGCCAGGAGAATACGGTGGTGGCGTAGGGACTTCTTATGTCATTACGGGAATTATTCTCATTACACCGAATCTAATTGATAAACAAATATGAAATTAAATGTTCAAATTGTGCACCATTAACATTCATATTATAGTAGTGTTATTGTCAAAGCCATTTCTTACATTCTGAAGGACCTTCGGCGTTATAAAAGCGGCGTTATAAGTATTAACGTAAGTAAGGTGTTATAAGTATTTTGTTGCTACTTATTTATGGATTTTTTATTACCAAATAACTTTTTAAAGTCATAGTCTCAATTCCTACAGAATCAAATTTAAAAATTAAAACGCCATTGTAAAGAGAATGAAGAGACCTTTCAAATGATGTATCATTTGACCACTGTTCATTTAAGATTTTTTCAGGGGTCTAGGAACCTTGCGCGAATAAGGTCAAATTGTAAGAAATATGTGTCCCCCCAAGCAACAAAATTCGACTTGTTTCGGCGTTTCTATGACAAATCACTGGTTCCCAAAATAATTCTGGTGGAAACTTTTCATTGGACCACTCTGTATAAAAAAACTAGAGTTGCAATTTCGTAAAACTGGTCGCAGATTTCATCAATGACATAAATATGACAGTTTTGATATAAAAACTATTTTACTCTTTAAAACCTGCGGATATATGACTGAAAATATGATCTAAACTTGAATTAGTACTTACTCTTGCAAGCTCAAAAACACGGAGTTATAAAGGGCACCACCTGTAAAACCCAAGCATGCAGTAATAAGGATATATTCCCAGTCATGGCCAAATACTACTGGTAAATGGTGCCTCGGTAAAGCATTACAGAGGATAACGGAAGGTACAGAGATGGTTACCCTAATTATTACCACCAACGCCCAAAATTTGGCAGTTGAACGCTAAAATTAAATAACAGAAAATCAATTTACGAAATATACAGATGTATTACAGCGTGTGTCGGAAATTTTATGATGCGACACACTGAATAAATTTATAATTATTAATAACTGAGGTCGACTGAATAAATTTATAATTCTTGGTCGCTGATTGCTCAGACATCATTTTGCAAATATTACGTTATAGGCAGCCAATACAACGCTTTTTGTTCTTATACCGTGTGTGTAAAGCCGACATCTGCCAGTTATGAAAAAGGACAAACAAAAGTGAGACGACAGATAAGAAGCAACCGCACACGCATCGAAGGTAGTGAGGGAATAAGACCGACCCTTTCACTACCTGTGCTTGTTGTTAGAACGAGAAGTGTAGCATTTGTCCTTTTTCACAACTGGCCGATGTTGGCTTTACACAAACTGTATATTCCGGAAGTCGAGAATGGCAATATATATGGCTCTATATATGTATTAATGCTACAGAGTTACATGTAGCAGTTTGGATCGATCCTTTTAAAACATGAATACCAAGGTTTTAAATGGGTTTAAGCAGAAGTGAAGGGCTTTTAAAATCTTCACCGACTTTTTTTAATATGGAGTGTATATGAATAACTATATCATATACGTTTTATTTACAAAAACCAAAATCTGATGTACTATTTTTTTAACACAGAAATTGAAGGAATTATATTAGTGATTTTTATATAAAAGATCTGAAAACACCACTAATTCAGCATCCCCTAAAATTTAGACTAACATAATTTATTCTTATAAATATTTAAGTAAAATTTTGCCCAAGTTGATTATTGAAATTGATTAATAAAATTTACCTGTAATCATCAAGTAGTTCGGTATTTAAAAAAAATGCATTTGCATTTGTAGAATTAAATTGAAATAGTAAAAAAACAATTAAAATAAGAATAGATCACAAAGAAAAAAACTTTTATTGATTCAAAAAAAAAACATAAATAAATAAAACAATTTCAATTACAGGTTGAACGTATCCACCAGTCCTCCGTTTATGAGAATTTATTTCTAAAACCTCTTCCACAAGTTATTTGACACATTTCTTAAATTTATTTTGTGCACAAATGCCCATTATTCGCTTTTGAGGCTATTCAATTTTCTAAGATATATAAGATATACCTTATACACCTTTCGTCTGAGAATACTCTAAAGACAAATATTCTGTGGAGTTATAATAAATCTGTCGGCCTTGATGACCAGTTGATGAAAGGGCGTATTGGGGTCTACCAATTTGTTTTCAAAATTTGGATTTAAACATGATCTCATATTGTATTGGTGTGCACAGATTAGATCCAATTGAAATGTCAAATTCAAACGTTTTTAAAATGGTAAAATATTACATAACTGTTCGGAAAATTCGTTCCATCAAAATATTACAAACTGGTTTACATTGAAATTACTAAAGAATGGACTAGCAATTTTATTATAAAGTATGCCGTTCCATATATATTCAGTTTTTGTGAATATTTAGGTAATAAGTATAACTCATTCTGGATTTTCCATTGATCGGTATTGCTTTGATGTTGAATGTGTCAATGAAAATGATTACTTTGTTGAGTTTAATATATCGCCTACTTACTTTTTAATAATACTAGTACTTCAACAAAAATCTTGAATATCATTACAGTTCAACAAATATATTATTTTTTTTTAATTATAATATTATTATTAATCCATTTTTTTAAATTAAAATATTATAAATCCACTTTCATAATTTAATTTTTTATAACAAAATTTTGAGCACTCAATTTGTTGGACAATGTAAATATTGAACAATTCAATAACTTCATCACCCGTTTGTCGTAAAGTACGTATGTATATCCCACTGTGAAGTCAAAAGTTTTAATTAGTACAATCTATTAACTCAGCACATTTAATTTTATTCGTTAATAAATTTCAACACAAATGTGAATGAATAAAATAATAATTACCTTCATCCTAAATGATCTTGCTGCTATTCTTCCTATTACCGAACATATACTGGCAAAGAGAAAAGATACAACAGGTACAAAATACTTGTCTGAAACAAATATAAAACAATGAACTTTATAATAACCATTTGCAATATATATACTTGTGGAAAAAGAAAATATGAAACACTGAAGAAAATATGAAATATGAAAAATCCTGAGCCATAATATTTCCGTTAAAAATAGAAAACATAAAATTCTACGCAATTTTTAAACGAAAAATGAAAACGGTCAACAAGAACTAGATAAATTATTTTTAACCATAAACTTTTCATATCTTAATTTACTTTGATTGAAGTATGTAAAGTGACATTGTATCCACTAGTGAATTAAAGGAACAAATCATAGAAACCACAGATACAATAGAAACCAACAGAGCCTGGGCGCACACCGGTTAGTTAAGGCAAGACAAGACAAGACAAAACAGGTTTAGATCAAATGTGTAATGATACTGTAGTATGTTTCTTAAAATGACAGTTTCATAATACTTTTATATATAATAATGCAAAAAGTTGATTCTTGAAGAAGATTGCTGCGGACTGCGAACTATGCTGTGGACATTACATTTTGACTTTACATATGGCGTCCAGACATGCATCAAAAACATGGCGGGTATATCTAAAAGAGCCTAGTAGACATTATAAAACCTACATGTAACTCGTAGTTATATCGTAGTCAATACTACGATATAATACCAACATGTAACTTATGTGATTATTAATAAACATTTTGATACAAATAAGATAAGTAACTTTAATATAAATATAAGGAATATTAGGGCACTAAAGATTTTATATCATAACCAAAAGTGACGTTATATAACTTATGATTTATGGCTTTATGACTATTTATGTTACGGTAACGCTCCTCATTGCGGGTGAGGATAATCTGTAAAGGTGCGTATACATTTGCGAGCCGAACCGTTCGGCGAACAGCTCGTGAACCATTAGTTCTCAAGATTGGGACGGGGTTTGGAGCGCGGAAAGAACCATTTGTGAACCATTCATGCCAATCCACCTCCTGTCAATTTTCTTGACGAACACAGAGGCATTTACAGTTCAGATTGAGACGGCGTTGTGTGCAGTTCGTTGTTTTTTTCTACTCGCGAACCAAGTGGCTCTATTTATTTTTGTGCACTTTCGTATGATCTTTGTTTTCGCTGTTGTTTAATAATAATCTACCTACTGTTAATTATAATTTCATTTGACAATTATTATAGTTTAATTATTATGGAGTGGCCAGAGGAAAGTACTCTAAAACTTATTGACATTTATAAAACTAAAACTTGCCATCACTAAAGCCGCACCACTCATCACTAAAATCGCATAACTTTCATTGTACGAAAACATGATTACAAGTAAGCTCACCAAAGCCAGACTGCTGGTAGGTCGTGGTTCGATACTTCTTCCCATGGCTCTAGTTCAGTTTAGTAGATGTTCGTTGTAAAACTAATTCCAACGAACGATTCACGAGCGGTTCACGAAGGGTTCGGCTCGCAAATGTATAGGGGACGGACGGGCAAGAAGGATATGTTAATTTTAAAAATAAATAAAAATATAAGTTTTGATTATGTTTATTTGTAACTTGACATTTATAATTTTTAAATATTGCTATCTTGGTAATTAAGATCAAAATTCTAAAAAAAAAATATTCTTTGATTTTCACTTTGATTTTCACAAAAAAAAGACCAATTATCTGTTTTGCCCACCTAGGGCGGGCAAAACGAATATTGAGAGCTAATCAAGACAATCGTCACAAAAATACGATCCTTGGCCTGGATATGTTGAACAAGCTTCATGAGTCCATTCTCCACAATCTCCACACTGTATCCAGTCTTCAATAGGCGGGTGAATGTAAGCTTCTTTGTACACAGTGCAAAAGTATGACTCCTGTTGCGTTGTGTTAGTTTTTAGGTTTTGTTTTGTACCTGTCATTTTCATTTTTTTTGCTGTTTGACGGATCAGGACCATCTGAACTTTCTTTTTAGTTGCCACACAAGCCTCTCACAACTTGCTTTTGTTTTGGTGCCTTCTTGACTAAACCAGAAGCAGCGTTTGGCGAAATATTCTTATTTTTAGTAGGACGCACTTCTGCACAAAAATTTGCAGCGTCTAAAAACTTGTGAGAGTTTACCCATCCCCTACCAGTGATAGTTGCTTCTGCACTAGGTGGAGCACCATCTATAAGCCTTTGAGTCTCTTTCTTTTAAAAATGAAAAACGGTGGGATGAATACTCATGTGACACTGCAGCCACAAATTACTGTAGTAAAAACTCCATTTTCATTGCTAGAAACAATCCCAACCTGTTTTTTCCCATAGGTAGACAGGACTTTAGGTGGTTTAGTCGATGAAGTCCTCACTCCAGTCTTGTCCATGTTAAAGATCATATCAGGTGCAATGTGGTGTTTTCTACGACTTCTTCTAACAAAGAATAAAATCTATTTACACCTTCTCGATTAAATCCTTTCACTCGAGCTACAGAAGTTGGTTCCGGTGATCTCAATGTCAATAATGGATGACGACGCTTGAAATTATTGAACCACCCTTTTCCAGCTATATTTCCAGAAAAAACGTTAGATTTTCCTTTATTTTTAGCAAATTCTCCAGCTAGCTGCATAAATTCTGTTCGTGTGAGGCCATAAAATAATGAATACATTTTTTGAGCATGTTCAAAAATATCTTTCTCTCCTTCCGGCGTAAAAACGGTTTCGAAACGCCCTAACTTTTTTTTTATGAACCACTTTGAACATGCCTGTGTAACGTTGCGTAAGGTATATCATACAGTTTACTTGCTTTTAATATGGACGTCTTTTTAGCTTCTTTGACAGCTTTTGCTAAGTCGTCTTCAGACCAAGAGGCTCGTTCGGTCTTTTTTTATATTTACAAACCAACTGCAATAGAAATAATTACTCATTAATACAATTTTTTTTAATCTGTCGATCAAGTATCGTACCACAACAAATATTCTTTTTGCCCGACCTCTCCTTCTTGCCCGTCCGTCCCATACGCACCTTAACAGCCGCTACTGTAATCGTAGTTCAATCAAAATAACACCATTATATTCTGGAATACAACTCATGCCGTATAATGTGCCACTCTTACTAAGTTACGAAACGTGTTAACGCGAACGTAATTTACACTTCTTGTTAGTATTGGTTAAACTGCGTTAGTCGATGTATCATTCGTGTGCACGAAACTAACATGGTATGTAAAATCAGGTATTTTGCAGCATGTTGCTACAGACAAACAAAAAACTCGTGTAAGTTACCACTTACGCACTATCTTGCGCACTCACGGTAGTGTGAGTGCAGAGATAATTTAACTTGGATTTAGTCAAAATGATGGTAGCGTGTAATATTCCATTCGCCAAATTAGACCACCCCAAGTTCAGACGAATTGTTTAGAACGCTATGAGTGGAAAGTACGGCGAAGTTGGTCTGTCTGCACGAACAACTTATAGACAATTATGCATAGCACCACTATGCGTGGACAAATAAACATAATCTCGGAATTGCACGATAAACCTGTATGGCTTTGTATTGATGAAACAACGGATGTTAAAGGACAGAACATAGCCAACGTAGTGGTTGGTGGACTGGATGAAGCAAAAGAAATGGAAGGAATTTGATAGCTTCAAGGGTGATGGAAAGCACACATGCGGAAACAACTAGACGTCTACAATAACTATCGGGCGAGGAGAACTTTAAAGTAAATAAAGGCCATGTATTGTTCCTAATAACGGATGCGGCAGCCTACATGAAAGCGGCTAGCCGACGCCTAAAAGGGACATATACTATTTTATTCCATATTACATCGGAATATGGGCTCCACCGAATTACCATTATTTAATTAGTTAGTTAGGTTATTAGTAATTAATTAGGTTAGGTCATTAATAATATTTGTTAGGGAGTATTATACCAATGTTGACAGCCTTATAGCGAGGTGAAACAAGTATTTGTGAAAACATCATTCAGAAGGACAAAGTTTTCGGACGTTCTCCCAATGACACCATTATCAGCGGAGCCTATTGTGACTCGTTAAGGCACATGGCTACAGGCAGCTAGACGCAAGACTGTGATATTCGCAAGAGCTTAACTCTTGATTATATGGAACAGTTATTGATAATTAATGGAAACTCGAGTGGCAGCTAGCGTGTGTATGTAAGTTCTGTGCCTTGTGACTATGGTTTATTTGTCAGTTAATTGATCTAGAACAATAGCCACCATGTGTATAAGGTAAGACCTGTTTAACAGTTCGTAACTGTGATGATAGTGGTATTCTGGAGCCGCCCCTGGTTAACTGTACTTCTATTATTAACTTCCGGGCTCTACCTATGAAGCTTTTAGGAAGTTTTATTACAGTGTTTTTAATACAAATAGTCTTTTGATTTTATGATGGTAACTATTACTGTGGGGCAGAAAGTTTTATATAAACACTTATATAAGAGTTGAACACTATTGATTTTATAAATTGGTAACTGCAACGATTACATAAAATTCTTATATAACCTTCCGTAACAGTTGTTATAAGTGATATAAGTTGGTGATGAAAACCTTTCTTTTACCGCTTTATATAACCTATACTTTGGACCTTATGGTAATTTTATATATTCACTATAATAAACTTCGTACCCAACTAGTAATCTCATAAACCTCCAATATAAACTTACAACCTTAATAAAACTTTTATAAAAATTGGCTAGTACTTAAAGTGAAAATGGACGTCTGACAAGATAAAACTAAGATAAAACTAACAGAAATAAGATTTATTTCTGGCTTTGCGTTTAAATGTTTATGAGTTCAAAATATTTATTCATGATTTCTTAAATGTAGTTAGGGAGAGTATAGTCTACAAGTTTGGAATGGCCTACGAGTATTTCACACTAGCGAACCGTAACAAATGTTTCGCACTTATTAAATCTGAACAATCGTATAACTTGTTGAATCTACTACTCTAAACCACTTATATAATAAATAACTAATAAAAATAATAAATAAATAGTGGTACCCGATGTCCAGAAAGTTGTCCCATTAAATGTTAGAAGAGAAAGTCTGCATGCCTTTAATGTTCGACGCACACACTCTTCCTCTTGAGGCCTTAAACAACACTTGTGTGAAGGGCAGTCACTACGAACCACCCCTGTATCTTCTGAACTCTTGAGCTAACTTTCTAAAGCACTGTTTTGCACTGTAAACTATATAACACTACAAACCTAAGGAAATTATATAGCATTTTCTTAGGAAAATTGAAAAAAAAAAGACATGAATGCTAGGTCAAGCTAATGTGTTTTTTTCTGGAGAATTCAGATTTACAATAATAAATTGGGGGTTCCCGTTTGAGATTTGAAAGTTTACCCCTCCCCTACCCAGGGGGTAGGGGAGGGGTGATCACAGGATTGGTATCACAGGGTGATTTTGGTATCACAGGATAGTTTTTTTTAAAAATATTGAAACGTAACCTTTTATTTTTCAATCCAAAGTGTATTTCTTGAAATATTCAACCATTTCCCGACTTTTTGGACACCTGATTTATTCTGTATCCACTTGATTCAAATTGAAAACTTTTGATAAACTCTAAATTATCATTATCATATTAAATCTAAATTATATTATACAGATCAATAAATAGTTGATGTTATGTATCAAAAGGTAACAAATCGGTTATTTTTGTGCTGAGAATAGCATTTTAAAAAAGTGGGAATTTGGAAATTAGGACTATTTCTGATTTAATCGAAAGTGATTAAAAGATGATGACTATGTCAATAAATAGAGATTGTATTCCCATATTCAATTCCAAAATATAAATTCTTAATGTCATCATTCATTAGTCAGACCTACACCTACCTGCCCAGGGATGTCCATTTCCGACGTCCTCTGATACGATCAAATTGGTGATGCTCGGATGTGTGGTGGACGCAGAGAAAGACAGGATAGCTAGCAGCATTAAACAGGGCATGATCTGTTTCAGCATCGCAACAACATCGGAGGTATTGTGTACAGGCTTCTTGGTGTCCTCGCTGGCGTTATGCAAGTGATAGCGCACGATCGGAAAGTACTTACTCACAAATATCAGAAACAAAGTTATAGCCATCATGACGGTTCCCACCAAGAAGTAGATGAGCGCCGAAACCTGTGTCGACGAGGCGAGCGAGAGCGAGACTATCTGCAAGATGGAGCTAACGAACGACGACACGCCGTCACCATAGAGGTACCATTGCACGAACTTCTGTGGAAATTTCGATATCAACGACATCAAGCTTGCATGGAAGAAGGTCCCCATAGCTAAAAATATAACGTATTAAAACTGTTAACTTAGTCATAGTATTTGGTTTATATAATCGTTATTTCATAAAAAATGCTAAAATATACATTTTAGCATTTGATCCATTGAATATATTCACCCTTTTTATAATATTACCGAATCTACAGGTTCGTATATTTCTTTTCACATGAAATGGAATAATTTCGTGTTTTTACAAATTTGGAAATAGCACAGAAATTTGGAAATTCCAGTAGAAAACAAAAAAACAAAATGCATAGTAGGTCGTAACCTATTGGTTACGATACATGTTTTCGACTCAAAATTGTGTAGTCTTTTCAAGTTTGTAATGATGTATAAAGTGTTCCATTTAAAATAATGAAGTTGTCCGACAACCAGAAGTATGTATTTGAACATCCTGTAAATTCGACAATATTTTAAAAAAGGTGGCAAAATAGTTGTAAACATCCTGATCCATTTTCATTTAGCATTTTTTATGAAACAACAATTATATAGACCAAATACGCACTAAAAACTTACCCTGTATATTATTGAATTATTGATATAAAATTACGTCAAAAAATTGCTTGTACTTGTATATCAAATTTGACATTTGAAACAAAAAAGCGAAAATTCGTGTTTCTGATAAAGATATCAGAAAAGGTTATTATTAATAGAAAACATTTGTCCTGCGATTTTACTGACGTGAGTTAAAAATGTATTCAAAAATTAAAATTTCCTCACCCCTCCCTCTCCCCCTCCCCACAACAGTGCAATCTATAGTTTTTTTATAATATATATCTCAGATAATAATAATTTATAATATATATCTCAAGCAAGAGCTAAATGAGTGTTTAAAATTCTCGTACACAAGTGTGTTTTAAAAATCTGTATAATCTAAGAATGTAATCTTGATGCAAAACTATTGTACCTTATCATATGCTTATTTGCTTCACTAAAAACTTAGTGTAGAATTTTATTGCAAAATACATTTAAAAATCTAATATTTTATATAGTATTTAAATCTAACTATTTTGGAAAAAGTAAAAAAATCGAAATGTTATAATATATTTTCGAAACTTAGGACACCTATATAAAGTTGCACAATAAACGATTTTTTTCTTAATAACTTTTAACGATATTATTATCAAAAACTCGGTTATTTAGAATTTCTCTCAAATTTCAAATTTGACGTACAAATATGGTGTGGATAAAATAACGTAATTGAAACATGCATTAATATATTTCGAATTTAGGTTAATATCAAGTATAAAAAATATATTTTTTTCCATATGATGCATGAACTTTCGTGGATACATCAGGAGACATGGGGGTTACAAACTACACCCTTCATGGTTGTGAGCAAGGCCACCCTTTCACGATAATGTGAAAGGAAAACAATAAAATAAACGCTGTAAAACTGTAAAACTATGTAGGATCGGTGATAAAATAATTATAAAGTTCACATATTGGCTCATTCTAAAGCAGGCAGATCCGGGCGGCGGGCCATAATCGTAAGCGTCATACTACTTACTACTTGTATGTGCAAAAACAAAATTCATGAAAACAATAAACTGTTGCAATTTAGAAAGAGATTTAAGGTTAAACTTACCCTGTTATTTACATTGAGATGTGTGAAAACTTTGTGGGCCGCCGCGCTGTTTAGCCGGCTTTACTCATAACTTATTAAGTAATGAAAATGTTAAAAATTGAAATGAAAACTGCAAATTAAAAAACTTTTCCAACGATGTCGCGAAAGTAATATATTCCATGAAAACCATTAAGTTCCATAACTTTTGATTGACAACGATTAACAACCGAATTTTTCATTGTTTTCACTTACCACTTATTAGTAAATACACAGTCATAGTTAATATAAAGAATTCCAGTTGCCCTAAAAATAATTTTAGCATAATTCATGTAAGATCAAACACTGTTATTGTTTGATTTTTAGGATTCACATTTTGTATAAATATTCCTCCAAAAGGGAATTTTGTTACACATCAGTAGCAAAAAGGAAATTAAGGTAATATTAACATAAGTCCAAAAGCATACATATAAGAAAGGATAAGCTTTTTTATCTAAACAAATGTCCTTCAGTTATTTAAACTATATCTGTTGAGGATTGGTTCATTCAAATCATAATTTAAATAATTCGCGCGGTAAGCAGCGCCATTGTGGATAATAAAGCGCGTGCGCTAAGGACGTAAGGTTTTAGTTGAGTCGAGTACACAGTTTAGTACTGTTCTAGCTTAGTTTTAGTAGAGTAGAGTACAGTTAAGTTATAGTCGCAGTCTAATATAGTTACAGTTCAAGTTGTTTAGCACGGCTCCGTCCAGCCACATTATAGAAAGACAAGTATATTGCAAGTGTATTAAATGTACATAGTGGATCTCCCCGTGACGACAAGTAAAGTGTTGAAACGAATCGCTGTAGTTTCTCTCTCCTCACCCCATACAGTCCACCGCTTGACAGTCTTCACCCTCCGAAGACCCCCACACCAAAAAAGGAGTTACACCCCGGTAGCCCCTCGAAACATTGGTTCAATCGACCCGGATTTTTTCCAGTTATCTCAAGAAAATCTCTCTCGCTGAAGAAAACTCTCTTGGAAAATTGTTCTCGACGTTTGTCACGACAGAAAGTCACCCCTGCATCCTGCATCCCACATTCCGAAGAAATTAACATCACAGTGAGTTGTGTTTTGTGTTCGTGAAGTGCAAAAAAAATCGGTTTTGTGAATTGTTTAGTGAGGTTCCCGCTAAAAATAGCAAGCTCCGCCTCCCGACTCTGCGCAGCGAGCAGCTTAGTAACAACGCACCAACAGTAGGCGTCATCAGACAACGACACGCGGCGGCTCAAGTTCAGACGTTTCCGGTTTTTTATACTCTCGCATTGTAAACAATTTCTTTAAGGTATGATTCCGTAGCCGACTCCACGCAGCAGCAGCAGACGACGTGTCGCTGCGACATAACGCGGCGACACGTCGTGTCGTCATGTCGCTTCAGTCATGATTTCGAACCCAACTGCAGACGGCAACAACAGACGGCAGCGCCGCCATGTCCAGTTGGTTCCGAGTGTTCCGTGAGACAAGATGTCTGACGTGTTTGAGAATAGTGATCGCGATTTACTATTGTATCTTTTGTTAGAATAGGAAGAAGACGATGATGACTTGTTTTTATTATACAAAAAAAGACGAAAAGCCACACGTCCTATGCTGAAATGCAGAGCAAGTGAGGGAAGTTATTCAATACTGATCAATGAGCATTTGAAAAGCTCAAATCGGAGAAACCCATTTTAAAGAAAAACTCAACGACGTGTTGTCGCTCCAGCGTCGGCGGCACTACTGATCTGCGGTCGGGCGACAGTGTCGTCTGCCGCTCGACGACACGTCGCTAACTTCATGTCGTTAACTTCGGATGGTATTTCATAGAAATACATAGAAACCAGACGTGTCGCGGCGACACGTCGTCTGCTGCTGCTGCGTGGAGTCGGCTACGGAATCATACCTTTAGGTTTACTGGAAAGTAGTTTTGGCTAGTGGAAAAAAGGTTTGATAAATTTCTCTGACTAGCAAATTTGGCTATTGTATTCACTCAGAATTTAAAACAAATTAGACTTTTGATTGTAAAACACTCAAAAATAAGCTCAGATTATTTCTACTCTTTGAAAAATTTGTCTTAGGTTAAGCAAACATGTAAGCTTTAATTAAACAAAGAACAAGCGCAAAAGCAGCTATCACTCGCATAGAAACTTTCATTAAAAAGAATGAAAACAACCCAAATATAGATGTGAATGAATATTCAATACGCGAAGGTGCTTTAGTTAAGACTTTCGAAAAATACTCAATGATTCAAGATCAAATTGAGGAAGTTGACCCTTTGCAAGAAGATGACAGAATAGAAACCGAAAACAGATTTTTCTCGCTTCATGCGACCACAAAAACAAAAATTCAGTCAAAAATGACATCCGCGGTAAATTCTGCCATCACTCAACAAACCTCTCCCACTCAATCAAATGCATTTCAGGTAAAATTGCCAAATTTAAGCATACCTTCATTCTCTGGAAAATATGAAGACTGGAAGTCATTCATAGATCTTTTCACAGCCCTCGTAGATAGCAACCCTCAATTAGTAAACATACAAAAATTTGTGTACTTAAAATCTGCACTCAAAAATGAACCCCCTTAACTTGGTAAACAAATTAAACATTTCAAATGAAAGCTACACTGTCGCCCTTGACATGCTAAAATAAATATATGACAACAAATTAGTAATAATCGACAAGCACATAAAAAATTTGCTTGATATTCCTCAACTCACAAATTCTAATGCAACAAACTTAAGAGAATTTCTTACAAATGTAAAACAAAATCTAAATAGTTTGGAAACCTTAGAAATCAACATAAAAGAATGGGATTTGCTTTTGATCTATAGTTTTTCAAAAAAAATAGACTTTGGTACAAGAAAAGCCTTTGAATTAGAAAGAAGTACAACTGAACTCCCCACTTTAAAAGAATTTTTTTGCTTTCTTAGAAAAAAGATGCGTGGCATTAGAAAATCTCTCCAGTTCAGACACAAGTCAACAAAAAAAGAAAGGTCTCACACTTAGCAAGTGTACCCCCGGAAAATGCAATTTCACACAAAGCTGCATACAATTCCATTTGTATTTTTTGTGAATTAAATAATCACAACATTTACAAATGTATAAAATTCAAATCTCTCTCACACGATGAAAAACGCAAATTCATAAAAAACAAAAAACTCTGTTTTAATTGCTTTGGTATCAGACACACAGTTGAAAATTGTACATCGAAAGGATGCTCAATATGTCAAAAAAGACATCACATTCTCTTGCACGTACACTCATCCGAAAATGGATCCTCGCAAAGTATTGCTGGGAGCAGCATTCCCCAATCAAACAATGTTCCTTCACAAAAAACAGAAATCGCTCAGACTAGTATGGTTCATGTACTCACTCAAAATTTGCTCTCAAAAAATGATACACAAGGTTCTGAAAATTGTGTAGAAAGCGCTGTCCACACTGTTGGTTCGGCACAAAACAGTCAAATTCTCTTAGCGACGGGAAATGTAAATCTTATTGCTGCAGATGGCACGCAAATACAAGCGAAGGCTCTATTAGACAATGGAAGTCAGACATCATTCATATCACAAGAATTAATGAAAAAATTAAAATACACCCCTTATGCAAAAAATACGCACATTTCTGGCATATCAAACAATTCAGTATTTTTAAACACCATGGTAGATATTGTTGTTTATTCTACAGTAGCAAACAAAAAGGTATCTTGCGCTGTATTAAATAAAATTACATGCCTTTTACCCCACTGTACAGTAAACAAAAATCACGTACCAATTCCAGAACACATTAAATTAGCGGATATCAACTTTAATATACCATCGAAAATAGATTTGTTGTTCGGATCAGATATCTACTACGATATAATCGTGCCAGGTATAATAACGTTAGGAAAAAACATGCCTACTTTGCAAAACTCCTACTTAGGTTGGGTTCTCGCAGGTCCGGTCTTAAATAATTATTGCTCAAGCAATGTTTGTGTTTCTTTATGTTCACAAAACTGTAATGTCAGTGATTTGATGACAAAATTCTGGCAACTAGAGGAAATTTCTGATAAACAATTGTTAACTTCAGACAACAAACAGTGTGAAGAATTATTTTCGACCACCACTAAACAATTATCAAATGGTGCCTTCCAGGTAAACTTACCTCTTCGCAGTCCCCAAGAACATTTGAAATTAGGAGATTCATACACCCCCGCTAGTAAAAGATTTTTCCTGCTAGAAAAACGATTCGCAAAAGATAAAGATTTATTTTGTAGCTATAAAGCATTCATTGACGAATATGTCGCACTAAATCACAGTAAATACATCCCACTTGAGTTAAAAAATGAGAATTCAGAAAATAAATATTTTCTGCCCCATCATTGTGTTATTCGGGAAGAAAGCACAACCACAAAGTTAAGAGTTGTGTTTGACGCTTCAATGAAATCTTCCACGGGTTACTCTTTGAATGACATCATGTTAAAAAGTTTTCCAGTGCAACCCGAACTATTTGACATTTTATGCAAGTTTCGAATGTTTGAATACGTCTTAATAACGGACATTCAAAAAATGTACCGACAGGTCAAAATCAATCCATCACAAGTATTTTTGCAAAATATTTGATGGAGAAATCACTCCAGTGAAGAATTAAAATGCATTGAATTACAAACTGTCACTTATGGCACAAATTCAGCGCCATATCTAGCCACGAGATGTTTAGTTGAATTAGCAAATAAACACAAAGACAATTTCCCGCGTGCATCACGAGTAATACTATTTGGTTCAAATTCATTTGAAAATTACATTCTGCTGAATTCAATTTACACAAATGGTGTTCAAACAATAAACGGTTCGATGAACTTTTCAGCGAAAATAACTCCCAAAATGAATTCGACATTAAAATAGAAAATGTTTCTAATAAAGTTTTAGGTCTCTCATGGGATTCGAACTCAGACAATTTTAAAATTAGTGTACCTTTTTTAAACAATGATGAAACACCCACAAAAAGAAATGTCTTATCAACAATTGCACAGTTATTTGACCCTCTTGGATTTGTTGGCCCAGTAATAGTTACTGCCAAATTAATTATGCAAAAATTATGGACTCAAAATTTAGAATGGGATGATCAACTGCCCACAGATTTGCAAAATGAATGGAATAAATTTATTAATAATATTTCTCACTTATCAGAAGTAACAATTCCGCGTCAGCCTTGTCAGAAAAAACCCCCCCCCGGGGTTTTTTTTCCACAGTGTAAATTTATGGACACAGACTCACAAATAACTCTGTGTTGGTTAAAATCACATACGTCCCGTTGGTCGACTTTTGTAGGAAATAGAGTATCAGAAGTCCAAGAATTAACTTCGAAATTCCAGTGGCGTCACGTCAGGTCGGCAAATAACCCCGCAGATTTATTATCTAGAGGCTTAGGTCCTAGTGAATTAAAAAACAATTGTCTTTGGTGGCACGGCCCACAATTCTTATTTGACTTTTCATTTCAGTTAGAAACCCAGAATGTAGAATTTGATTTAGGAAAAATACCAGAGCAAAGAAAAATTACGTTGCTAGGCACCCCCAGTTCAGCTAATACTATTTTTGAAAAATTTTCATGTTTCACAAAGTTACAGCGAACTATAGCTTATTGTTTAAGATTTGCAAATAATGCTAAGAAAAAAATCAGAAAAAAATAAATGGCCCTTTAACCGTAGATGAATTACAAAATTCTCTCACAATAATAATAAAAAAGGTGCAAAGCACTCACTTTTCTAATGAATTATCTGAATTAAATATCAAAAAACCTATATCAAATAACGCTATAGCTTTTTTAAATCCTTGGATCGATGAAAAGGGAATAATTCGCATTAATGGTCGCCTCTCTAACGCACAAATAAGTTTTGATCAAAAATATCCGATACTCCTTCCAGTCCTTCCAGCAAAAAATCATATAGTCACATTGTTACTCAGAAAGGAACATTTAAGGTTATTTCACGCAGGCTCACAATCAGTGTTGTCTAATATTAGATTGAGGTATTGGCCTATTAATGGGTTAAGACAAATAAAAAGTATAATACAAAATTGTATCACTTGTCACAGATTCAAAGCTTCGACAGCTACTCAAATAATGGCTAATCTTCCAAAAGATAGAGTTTCTATTGCCAGACCTTTCCAAAAGGTTGGTGTAGATTTTGCAGGACCACTATTAATCAAATCCTCAAATTTACGACGCGCTCTGATTACAAAATGTTACATAGCTTTGTTTGTGTGCATGGTAACAAAAGCAGTACACATAGAACTCGTTTCAAGTCTCTCAACAGAAGCATTCTTACTAACGTTCAAAAGGTTTATTGCACGCAGAGGACACCCATCTATTATCTATAGTGATAACGCTACCAATTTTGTTGGTTCACGTAATCAGTTAAAAGAATTACAGGATTTTTTTAAATCTAAACAAACTCTAGAAAAAAATTGAAAGTTTTTTGACTAGTACAGAAATAGTATGGAAATTTATACCCCCTAGAAGTCCACATTGGGGAGGGCTTTGGGAAGCTGCAATTAAGAGTACAAAATACCATTTAAAGCGTATTGTTGGAAACGCTTCTTTAACGTTTGAACAACTCAGTACCGTATTGGCCCAAATTGAGGCAATTTTAAATTCTCGGCCTATATGTGCTCTTTCAAGCGATCCCTCTGATTTTTCATATCTCACACCAGGTCATTTTTTGGTTGGTGGCAACTTGACATCTTACCCCGAAAAGAACTTAATAAACACTTCTGAAGGTCGTCTATCTTTCTGGCAGCGTTGTACAAAATTGCAGCAAGACTTTTGGAACAAATGGTCTACTGAACATTTGAATAGACTACAAAATCGTCCAAAATGGTTCAGATCATGTGAGAATTTAAAGGTAAACGATCTAGTATTATTAAAGGAGGATAATGTAGCTCCACTTAACTGGCCTAGGGCTAGAATAATTGAGGTGTTGCCAGGTTTAGATAAAAAGGTTAGAGTAGTAAGGTTAAGAACTAGTGAAGGAGAAATTGTAAGATCAATTGCAAAAATTTGTCCTTTACCCCAAAATTGTTAGTCTAGGTTTACTTTAGTTTTAAAAAGAAACAGATTTATTTTGAAGCCGTCACTTCAACGCGGGGAGGATGTTGAGGATTGGTTCATTCAAATCATAATTTAAATAATTCGCGCGGTAAGCAGCGCCATTGTGGATAATAAAGCGCGTGCGCTAAGAACGTAAGGTCCGAGGAAAACGGTCAACTTCACTTTAGTACAGTTCCAGTTTAGTTTTAGTTGAGTCGAGTACACAGTTTAGTACTGTTCTAGCTTAGTTTTAGTAGAGTAGAGTACAGTTAAGTTATAGTCGCAGTCTAATGTAGTTACAGTTCAAGTTGTTTAGCACGGCTCCGTCCAGCCACATTATAGAAAGACAAGTATATTGCAAGTGTATTAAATGTACATAGTGGATCTCCCCGTGACGACAAGTAAAGTGTTGAAAGGAATCGCAGTAGTTTCTCTCTCCTCACCCCATACAGTCCACCGCTTGACAGTCATAACCCCCGAAGACCCCCACACCAAAAAAGGAGTTACACCCCAGTAGCCCCTCGAAACAATATCTACAAATATGTATACAAAATTTGACCCTCATCCCTTAAGATATCTACTTACATGTGTCTGTGTTAACTTTTATAAATACCGTAAAAACGGAAAAACAACCTAGTATAATAGAAATTGTTCCTAATAATCGCGACCTTGTTTTAATTTTATGCCCACAAAATGTAGATATCATCACACATATCACGGAAGGGACTGTCGAAACTATCGAGGTCCAAGACGCAAAATAGGCCTGAAGTGACGTCCTATGCTTGCTGTCTACTGTATCTAGAGTTGTATTTCTAAATTTGTACATCCAATACTGAAACAAAATTAAGTTTATAAATACTGCTACGTTTTGAAATACTAATAAAAAAAATCGTCCGTATGATGAAAACCTTTTGTTAGTCACTTAATACAAAAATATAGGTATACAGAGAGCCAAAAAATTACTGCACAAATTCCATAAAACTGAAACAAGCAAATTTTTGGAGAAAGAATCAGGTCAAATTTTAATTACAAAAATGCGTATATTTTTTATACCACATTTCGATCGTTAACTGTATTTGAGAAATGACGTCACCACTGATGAGATTTTGGTAACTTATTACTAAAAAACTAATTGTAACATTAAAATAAAAATAAAACCCTTATAGGCGAAAGATATTTAGAGTTTTTTCGATATGTGTTAATTCCTGCACTCATAGAACATTTTTTCGAGTAAAATGAACACTATTTACCAAAAATTGCAGTATGGTTTCATCAAGGCTTCATTTGGCTTCAAACTGTTGGAGATTACTACAGTCAAATTTTTCCTTGGCGCTGGATTGGTAGAAGATGGTCAATACATAGTTGCCTCCGAGATCATCAGAGCTTACTCACGTAAGTCTATTTGCATTGAGAATATTTGAAGGCAAATACCTATACTACCAGACCACATAATTTAGATTATTTAATGAACATAATGCGGAGCGAAATTAGACAGATTATAGAAGTAATTCTTGTCACAATATACTCAGTGAATTTGTAGGTAGACTTGCTTATTGTCGAGAAGTCAATGGCTGACAATTTGAGAATCGGTTGGTCTGAGCATTTACTTTTTAACGTTACAGTTAGCTTTTAGTAAAAATATAATTTGTCTCCTAATTTTCATTTCTAATTTTCTAATGCAAGGTGGTAATATTGTAATGTTGTCATTTTAAATAATACTAGATTTACCAAAACCGACACAAAAAAGGGGATTATCACTTGAAACAATGACGATAACGTCATCTGTCGAAAACAGTTGACGATCGAAAGGTGATATGTGTGTGTGAAATTTGCATTTTTGTAATTAAAATTTGAACTGCTTGATTTGAGCTGATTGAAGTTTTTTGCGAACACTTACTTGTGTCAGTTTTGTTGAATTTGTGTAATACTTTTGCCGCTCTCTATATAGTTTACTTTTAGTACCTATCATTGTTACTAAATTAAGGTCACCGATCTCTATCTAATTAGTAAAATTAATATTTTCCTTGCATATTTAATGGGTTAAAGGTATAAGATTGATACGATAATCAAGATTTTATATTCACTGTGACGCCGCTACTTCATCTTTATCATTAACATTAAGTAACATTGTTAACAATGTTAATTAACTAATTGATTTAATATCGATTTGTCACCAGTACAAACAATTATAATCAGATAAGCTACAAGGAACTAGTAGTCAAAATATATCAGAGCTGATAATCTTAAAATCTGCAGCATAACAACTAGTGGGTATTTTAAAATATGTTCCAAAAGTATATCCGGGTATCCGAGGTTTCTAATGTTGAATCTCTGGTCAAATCGATAGTAGATCACCTTCCATTACTTCTACATACGTCAAACCTAGCAAAACTACCGATCAGTCTATTAGACACCATTAAAAACCTTCCATTAGAAAGCTTGAAGTGTATACTGTTAAAAACCATTTAAAAGATAGTTTAAGATATGCTTCATAAGAAAAAATAAAATAATTACGAAAAAACAAATTCAAATTTTTTTCTATTTTCCGAAAAGATTTTTCTATTTTCCGAAAATGTACGTACATTCCAATATTTGATTGTTTTTCTGAAAACGGCAAATTGTAACAAAGGTCAAGTAACGAAACGTTTGTTCTTAGAGTTTCTTCACACGCCCCGTATTTAACTAAATATCAGCTGTAGAATGATAAATCACCCTCTATATAAATATATCAAGCCTTATTTCTTGCTGAATTTTTCTTGCACGGCTAAATAGTAATATACTTGTATAATAAAATGTTTCCATTTAAAGAAATCATGAAGGCCGCCATATATAAAAACAAGTTAATCAATTTATCTAACAATTACAGTAAAATATACAAAAACACGTCTAATTATAACAGATCAAAACTGGACTAACTGCAGTAATTTTTATGTGACATTCACCTGAACACCTCTTCCAAACCTTATAGCTACCCTGTATAGTACCTATCATATGGCAAAATACATATGTACTTAACCTCATTCAGCTATTCCCATTTAACATCTTCATAGGGAAATAAATAAATTTGCCATCGTTTTATTATTTTGTATAGATGTATCCAAAATGTATGTACTTATCGTCTAACTGTTACTATTAGTCTAACATTTGTGAAGCCCAAGAGGCTGCAGTATAACCGGATAGTACAAGGACGGCTCCTGAAGGAGGAAAAAAAAAAAAAAAAAAAACATTTGTGAAGAGTAACTTTGGCGTCTTACGTTACAAAACGTCTTTACTTAAATATAAATTGATATGTTATTATTGATTTGCCTGAATTATGTATATCCATAAAGACATAATGGAATATATACATACCACTTATTTTTATTAGCTAAATATGATGCGTTGTCAAGATAAATAACTATGCGGAGTAAAGAAAATATAAATATCAAACAATGGTAATGTAATAGTATATTACTTCACAAGGGCAGAAAGTTAACAGTCCAAAGCTGCAGTGTGACGTACAATAATTTTTCGCCTACCTTCAAACAAATCAAACAAAAAAATGAAACACAATCCTTTTTAATTATAAGCAATTCGGTCTACTCAATTTACAAACTTGTTTTGTTAATAAGTTTTGAGAGGCGCAAAACTCAAATCTTGCCCTGGACACTCATGACTTTAGCTACGACTCTGCTGGTGGTGTGTATGAAGATTGTTCGAAATGGATATATTTATTTACATTTCAATAACAATATTACACTCGACTATTTGCAGATTAGCAATATGGCTGTTGAATTTAATGTCAAACAGTTCTTAAACAAATGATAAATTGACAGATGCGGTCAAATAATATTTTATAGCTAATGTGATACATTTTTAGTAAAGGTAGGCGAAAAAAAAGAATTGAGAATTGGTATTGTGTACTTTTAAACGCTTCTTCAGCATATTACTAATAGAAAAATGAGTAATATATGGTAAATCGCCTGAACGCTAAACTCCGATAGTTCGAGTGCAGCAACTCTCGGTCGGGTTGCGTTTCGGATGGGTGACCGACCGTATCTGCTCTGTGAAAGTTTGTCGGGCAGAGGCATCTCGTGATTGAACCAGAGGTAGCAATCTGAGCCATCCGCAGAACCTCTGTCAGTGGGTTCGAGTCCCGCCTAATAGACTTTGGGAACTCTATTAGGACCTGGGTGTTACTGTGTGAGTGTGGAGGTTAGGTGGAAGAGCACCGAGTGGCGAACCTCGCCCCCGTAAAATCCAAGGCACAAAATAAATACTACTGGGCAAAAAATGGACCTTCATGCGACAGATTGAGTTCAGTCGGGTTGGCCTTGAAGCAAGAGGAGAATAAGCAAATATGGCTAACTGGCCCTCAAAATATTGTGATTATAAAAAGAAAAATAAATATTCATGTTTTGTCAAATAAAAAAAGGCGAGTATTTATTTGTATTTTTTTGCGAGTATATTAATGTTCGATTTGATACTCAAAAAATATTATGAAGTGCAAAATATAACAATACAACTATTAATGATACAAAAAAAAAAACGAAATATTAAAATAATTAATAAATGAAAACAATAAGATATTTGTCTAAGTTGTTTGTCTTATAGTTTTAGTAGGTATACAAAAAATTGTAACTAACACATAACTGACTTATTAGCAACGTAAAACATTGTATTCACTAACTTTATTGACTCCTCATGACAATACCCTTAAGATTATATTATTCAATATTATAACAACATGAACACTAGCTAAGGCTTCTATTATATTTTCAATTATCGTCTGAAACGAGGTGTGTAAATTAAGTATTCGAATATAATTACAATTCAGTATTGCCTTCTTCAAAATAACTTCCTTGGGAGTCACACAATGCTGAAGACGGTTCTTCCATTGCTCATAGCAGTGCTGAAACTCATATACTGGAATAGCCTTCAGCTGGTCGGTTACAGCCGTTTGAATATTTTCTTTGGTCCCAAAATGAGGTCCTTAAGGTTATTTTTCAATCTCGGGAAGAGAAAAAATTCACAAGGTCTCAAGTCAAGCGAATAAGGAGGCTGAGAAGCCACAGGAATGTTTTTACTGGATAAAAACTCGTTTACTAAAATGGCTGTGTAACGTAGGCACATTGTCGTCATGTAATATCCAGTTGTTCTTGATGTTTGGTCTCACACTCATGACTCTTTTTCAAAAACCTCTCTGTAAAAGTGTTGATTTACTGTTTGGCCTGGAGGCACAAATTCTTTGTGAACTATTCCCTGGCTATCAGAAAAGCATATAAGCATACATTTGATCTTCGACTTGCTCACTCTTACTTTTTTGGGTCTTAGAGTGTGCCATTTAGGCGCTTGGTTTCCGGGTCGTACTCAAACATCCAAGTCTGATCACCAATAATGACACGTTCCATAAAATGGGGATCATTTTCAACCGATTCCAAAAAGTCAAGACATCTTTCTCTCCTGATGTCCTTTTGTTCCTGCGAAAGTTTTTTTGGGTCCATTTTTACGCAGATATTCTTATCCCCAATTCGTTAATCAAAATCTGATGAACAGTGATGTAATTCAAATTTAACTCTTCCCTGATAATTCTTGTCGTCAACCGACAATCTGAATGCACAAGATCCCTTATTCTATCGACATTTTCATCGGTCCTTGAAGATGAAACCCTTCCGCTGCGTAGTTCATCTTCAATCGACTCTCTTCCTTCTAAGAGTGTCTTAAACCACCGAAAAACCTAGGCTCTTGAAAAAACACTGTCTTCGTAGGCGTAGAAATTTTGCACAAGTATCCGTTGCGCTGTGTCCAAGTCTGAGGCAAAACCTGATAGCACACCGTTGCTCAACATTATGTCACTCATTTTTAGAACGCACCAGAAAAAATCGTTTACAAAAACAGTCACAGAGAACAAACAAATGACTCTAACAACTTCAAACTTGTACTGAAAGTGCATTACATATTAACCTACCGCCCTTCCAAGTCCCGTCCGTCTCCGCAGGGTTGCTAGATCGGACGCTACGTTGCTAGTCTCATTACTAAATTTACACATCTCGTATCTCTTTTCTAATTAATGTTACTGCCACATAAGGCTGAGTCGGTGAATGAATCTGACCGTATGCTATTCATCCTCTCGCTCATCGGTTTATCGTTGTTAATGTGTATGTCTGTCTGTTAATCTTTTTTGAGTACCTACTTACACTATAATTTCTGAACTCATTAAGTAGCACTTTGAACTTAGTATGACGACATGTCATAACAAAGTTTGCGACTGAGTATATTTCGAGTTTAACTAGTAAATTAATCAAAGGATGAAATTGAAGAGAACTTAAGGTAACAGTTTTGTGGTCGTGTGTCCTGTATTCTTGTGGCTCTAACGGTTTTATTGCAAAAATTCACATATAGTGCTTTTAATGTTACCTAATGTTTCTCTTTTGGTAACTTCTAATGTTACCTAATGTTTCTCTCGTTATCATTAGGTATGTTTCATGGTTACAAACATTAGTTTGTAACCATGAAACATATGAAAAAAATTATGTGTATAAATGGTTATTTTTTAAACAGCAATTGTTTACTTACCTCATTAGCAGTAATAAAAAAGTGTCCTGGTAACCCTTGCGTAAGGCCAGTGATAATCAAAAAAATACGCAAAAAGAAAAATATATCTTTTGGTTCAGGTCCTTTATGTGCTTCTCTTACTTTATCCTCCAAAGACTTACTTTTTTTAGCCAGTCCTTGAGAAATAACGGAAGCTGAAAAACAAAATGTAATAAGCAGATTATTCACGTACAATATGAATAAAATGAGTATGAAGATATTTGCATAAGAACAAAATTACAATTTCTATATAAACTTCTTTCTTTATTTCTTTATATCTTTAATTGCCTATTATGTTTACAACACTCCTTAGCTAAATGATTCAGATATAAACGCTTGTATCAAACATTTTCCTCTAAATCGAAATATTTTCCACAAGTCTTGTAAATCGCTTATTTACAAGTGGTCTACAAAATCAAGTCCTTTGCATCTACAAACTACCAGTACTAAAACATTTTGGTTTTATTTTGGTACCTAAATAGCTGAAATCTAAAATATTCTGAAAAGGCAAACGTTTCGCTTTGGGTAACAAAATGATTGCTTTTAGGTACAGCTTTAATGTCTTTTTGAGATTTAATTGAACTATTTTGTATGATTTTTTTGGTAGCCTCACTGAATATAAAGTTAATAAACAAATACTTAATAACATATCAAAAAGAGCAAGAAGCTTTGAGAAAAAATTATGCCAACTATATAAACATTCTTATTTTACGACTTTGACTGACCTATAATACAATACATTGTATTATATGTCATGTCAATGTACACAGTTGTATAGATAAATAGGTATCTTGAACATTATGTTACTTAAAACGAATATACAATATGTGTAAAGCCAACATCGGCCAGTTATGAAAATGGACAAACAGAAGTGAGACGACAGATTAGAAGGAACCGCATCGCATCGAAGGTTTTTTTCCTCTTCTGGGAGCCGTCCTTTTCGCCGGATTGCACTGCAGCCTCTTGGGCTTATTGTGCGCAACCTCCCATCCTTCTCACACCAATCATTCCAGTAGCCGGGTCCCGTGTACAAGCTTGAATAGCTTCCCCGCCGGCTGGGTGCTGTATTCTTCTGGACAAAGTTTGGGGTGTCCATATATGGCCTGCCTTTTGCGATCTAAGGTCTCGCAATCACACAGTATGTGATGTGCTGTTTCCGTTTCCCTGTTGCAGAGTCTGCATTTCAGTTCTCCGTTGTACAGCCCCATTCTGTGTAGGTGTCCTTTGAGGGCGCAATGTCCTGTTAGGAGACCCACAACAGCTCTTATCTGAATCCTATTCATTTTTAATAGTTCTTCAGTTCTTTCCTCACATGTTCCTTTAATAAACATTTTTTCCGTGTCTTTGCCTGGATATAGAGTTCCAGTATCCATTTTGTCGATTTCTGACCCATTCAGGAGAATGGGGAGTACCAAAGAGCATAGCAAAGGGTCAAATATGAATTTGACCCCTTGCTATACTCTTTGGTACTCCCAGGGCCGGATCTGGGCCAGTAAATGGAGTAGACGATCCTTTTCTCGCTAACTCGTCTGCTTTTTCGTTGCCTTCGATTCCTGTATGTCCTGGTACCCATATCAAAGTTACTTTGTTGTGGTCTGCCAGTCGTGTCAGTTCTCTTTGACATTCCCATACCAGTCATGACGTCGCCTTTGGGTTTGTAATTGCCTTTAGGGCAGCCTGGCTGTCCGATAGTATATCGATCCTCTTATTTGTGTAAGACCTCGTTATATTTTCTTTAGCACAGTGCAGTATTGCATATACCCCCTCCTGAAATACAGAGGTATATTTTCCAAGTGGAATGCTGTACTGTAGTTTTTCCGTTTCGTTGTAGATGCCAGCACCAGTTCCCTGCTGAGTCTTTGACCCGTCTGTGTACCAGTTTACTCTATCAGGTCTGTTCCTGTTGTTGTTTACTTTCCATTTCTCTCGGTCAATTATTTCCATCCCGAAGTTTTTGTTGTGTGTGAAATCAGGAGTCATGTGGTCTTTCCTCATCTCTAAGATGTTTCCACCCACTAGACTTTTGATTCTGTTGTGCCCCAGGTCTTCGTAGATACCGCTTGGTAGTTCAGGTAGCCTGAAAAATCCCATTCTTGCTTCCCCCATAATCGCATCGAAGGTAGTCAGAGAATAAAATCTGCCCTCGTATTACGATATGCTAGTCGTTAGAATGAAAAGTGTAGAATTTGTCCTTTTTCACAACTGGCCGATGTCGGCTTTACACATACTGTATTTGATTGATTTGATTGGCTGTCATATGATTGGCTGTCATATGATTGGCTGTCATATGATGTGACAGGTTTGACAAGTAAATAAGGTTATAAATTCGATTAAGAATAGAAATACGTCTTTTTTTTTCTCGGCTAACTTTGATGACGTTTTTTTTTGGATGTCTCTATACTATAATAACGTAATCATGGAAACATTCACATAATTCCCTTTGCCTATTTGCATAATTCCGTCTTAAGCTGTCAGAAGTCTACACTTTATATATTTTCACTAAAATATAGGATCTAATTTGTTGGATCACTGCAGATTTTATTTATCTGTGAGTGTTTATAATTCTTAATTATATTTTCTTTAAATGTAAAAACATTTTGATAAATCAGCAAGTAAGCTTCTCACAGCTCAACATACAAGTTAATATCTGAAGAAATCTATACAAACACTCACCTTTTCTTAATACGTCAGGCTCGTCCATTGCTGCTAAAAACTTATTGCATACTAAACCATAGGACACCAAGTTGTCTTTTAACATGAAATCAGATTATATCTGGACAGATGAAATCTTACTTGCGTCGTATAGAACTTAAGTGTATTGTTGTATTTATGCATATGGTTGTGACAAACTTCATACTGTAAATTCAGCACAAGTATACTGGTGCAAAACAATTTAGTAAATCTCAAAAAGGTAACGAGTGACAATAATTAGTGAATAATTGGCAACAATAATTTAATAGTGATAAGTTAAACAGAGTTGTGCAATACGAGTGGCAAACTGAAGATCCAGATTTGTATCTCCGGCATTTTATGTGGTGTGAGATGAATTTCTGAACAAAAATATATGTGTGGATTATTCAACAAAATTGATCATAACTTTTATGTAAAAAAAAGAAATGCGAAAGACTGGCAAGCACAACTTGAAAGGTTAATGTAAACAGTAAGTTATTTTCTGAGATTCTCTAAATCCCTTGAATTTATGACTTGAACTTCCATATCATCAACAATCAACAGAAATTAATACATCAGCAGTCGCAAGATGTTTTTTGGAGACGTTTTGCTACAATAGCCTCCTAATTATCATAAATATTATTTATAATTAATTCTAATTTCTGATAGATACTAAAGATACTAAATATCTACTGATTTTTAAAATACGACGTGTCTGGTATACCTCACAATTTACAAGAAATAGAAGAATTTCAAATTCCAAGAGCTACCGCTGTCTTTTATAGAAAAATTGACCTTAAGTGAATCGAAATGTTTTTATACTAGGCCCAATAAATTCAAAGAAAATGTATTTGTTGATATGGTACTTAAAAGAGCATGGGATCAATCAAATGTATCGATTTTTCCAGAGAAAATAAGTCTTGGAGTGGGTACTGGAACCTTCGGCGTAGAAACAAAAAACTGGACGTTTTCCACGAAACACCGAACTACTATATTTTTTCTCGACACACGTTTCGCCAACTAAGTTGGCATCTTCATGAGAAGGTTAAAACTAAACTTTAGCCTACACGCACTATTTATACTAAAGTTGTCGCCACGGTTCACTGAACCGTAACTGTCTTTGTTTATCAGAGCAAACAGTGGACTGGTGGGTATCGGACCATTGTCCTTATTCATTTTACTGTTACACTTAATAATTTATAAACTTTCAAAAGCATCCAACTGTCTACTGTTTGTTAGATTTCTAATTAATTTTAAATTATTTATGTCTATCCTATGGTTGTTGTCAAAATCGTATTGGGCAACACAAGATTTTTCTGTTCTGCCATATTTCAAATGAGCCATGTGTTCTTTAAATTAGTCAAAATAGATCTTTTTGTTTGCAGTATATACTTTCGATCACAATCTTTACAACTTATTTCGTATATTCCTGACTTTTCGTTATTGTCGATTTTGTCTTTGGGGTTACCCAAAAGCATCTGTTGTTTATTTTTATAATTATAAACCGAATTGATATTAATATTTTTAAAAATTTTATCTAATCCGCGGGTGAATTTAGGTTCAAATTGTAACGAAGCAAATTTCGAATTATCAGTATCTCTACGAAAAGTCGTGGAATTGTACAGGATTCTCTTAAATTTATGCTTCCTTATTAACTTATCTATTAAATAGACTGAGTAACCATTGTTCTTAGCTATATTCTTAATTAATTGTTTCTCATGGTTAAACCTGGTGGTGTACACCACCCTTTTCAATATAAAATGGCAAGTTTTAATTTTCTAATTCACCGTTTGTTAAATTTCCCCCTAAAAAGAGAGGTTTGAAATGTACCAACAGTAGACAGTTGAATGCTTTTGAAAGTTTAGAAATCATTAAGTGTAACAGTAGAATGAATAAGGACAATGGTCCGATACTCACCAGTCCACTGTTTGCTCTGATAAACAAAGACAGTTACGGTTCAGTGAACCGTGGCAACAAATTTAGTATAAATAGTGCAAGTGTGTAGGCTAGAATTTAGTTTTAATCTTCTCCTGAAGATGCCAATTTAGTTGGCGAAATGTGCGTCGAGAAGAGCATAGTAGTTCGGTGATTCGTGGAAAACGTCCAGTTTTTTTTTAGAGAAAATAAGAACAACTCACACTTTCAAAGTATGTGTGTTGATAACTTCTACGTGGAAAACAATATTTACTTTAACAGCTGATGCTAAAATAAGTAAGAGGAATAATAATATTTTTAAAAACAACCGGGCTAATGGAAACACCAAAGTCCGGTCATACAATGGATGTGGAAACATGCGAATTATTCGGACGCGCGAAAATGTACGCATATATGCATACGAATCAACCTGTCAGTACTGTGAGAGCTCGTATTTACAATAGTGGTTTGAGATCCACATCATACTTTAAGTTGTGATTGCTACTAGACCTAAGTAGAGAACTATAATAGCAAAAAAATTGCAACCTAAATTTGTGAAATAAGAAATAAAAAAGAATACGACCAAATGTGCGAATAGGAAAAAAGTGTTTTGTGCTATTGTAGAATTCTACTTAAGTCTGGTAATCATTCTCTAAAGTATGATGTACTTCCTTACGAAAATGCGAGAATTTCAAATTCCACCAGCCGCCACTACAAACGACTTCATTTCGTACACAATTTCCTCCGCGAGAATAAAAGAATTTTGCCATATTTTTTGTCACAGTTTTTCTTCATAATGAAACAATTTCACCATATCAAAATCGTGTCGATAAAGCTGTAAAGTTTGAAATGTACAAAGCCAAAGAAAAATACAATTTTTTTGAAAATGTATTTATGCTAAACACCCTGTATAATCTATAGAAATTAAATTATGTACATAAGTGATTTAAACATAGCTGAATTAAAACATATACCCAATTTTTTGAAAACAAAAATACGTAATAGATAAACCCAGTTTTTCTCTCCCAATGACCAATAAGAAAACGCCGACAGACTGACCAAATTTCAAAATTATATATGTAGTAATAGAGAACTTTTGGAATACTATATTATAAGAAAAACTCCGTCCACCTTTCCAAAATAAGAGTGTGATTCCATTTTAGAGGGAACACACTGTATATACAGGGTGTTTCCAAATTAAGTAGGATAAATGATACCAGGAAAATTGGAGGTCGTAGTAAGTCGATTAGATTACACGTACCTTAGTCCAATGTTGCACCCGTGTTGAGTCATTAAGTCTCACAAGGGAACATACATTTTCATTAATAAATCAAGAACGCAAATTTATATAAAATATGAACTTTATATACCTATATATGAATATGAATTCAGTATGGATACCCTCGTGGTAGCACTTAGTATTACTAGGCAAATAAAAAAACACATTTAGTTTATGGTACAGGGGATGACTCAGTGTCAGTTAACAATGAACATGGCAAATGTTCCCTAAATTTTATTCTCGTGTAAATATTCTCGTATACATTTATAATTATTTTCACATGTACATACTAATTGTTGCTACGAGTTTAGATTTTTTATTTATTAATTAAAATGTATATTGACTTGAAAATTAGGACTTTTAGAACTTTTAGGACTCTGTATCTTAATAGGTGCAACACTAGACTAAGGTATATTTAATTGAATGGACTTATTTTGACCTGTATTATTTACTGACATCATTTATGTTACTACATACGGGAAACACCCTATGTACTTTATTATCTAATACTTTACCATTTAATATTAATACATATTTCATGTTATTTCATTTCTACAGTAAAATAACTTTACTTTTCTTATCAAGTATCTTTGATAAAAAATTAGATACATATGTAATTCATATCTACTAATGAATATTAATATTAAAATTAACAAATTAACACATGTAATGAACACCTTCATTTAGATATTACCTTGTGATTGTGTTTCAGATGATAACAAATTAGTGTTCTTGATAAAAAGGTATTTAATCTATGCTAAAATCAAATTCCTGTACATATGTACATATGTACGTACGTACGTTGCGATAATAGTCTTGTTTTAACTATTACCACTTCAAGAATGTTTATGTAGACATACTTGGATATTTATTTGTAATGTAACATTTTACGGAATAATACATAGGTACGTTATCATAAATCTTCTTCAGTACCAAGGATTGTTGAGATAACCAACAATTCGGATAATCCAGAATATGATTTTCTAATACATACATACATATACATATCATGTGTTCATTTCAAAATTTACCACCCCCTATAATTTGAATACTATTATACAGTAAGAAGTAAGAGTTACCGTATTACGTAGATAGGTTGATATTAAATACATAATTGTAATGTAGGATTAGTGACGAGTTTCCATATAACTATAGTTAACTAGTGGGATGAGGTCAAATGTTTCCAAAAAAAAAAAAGAACTAATGTTCATATATCTTAGATAGCCGATGCACGTCTGTGTAACAGTACGTTGTACTTTATTATTTATAATTATCAATGCTTCATTCATATTTATTTTTACAAACGACAACAAAAAGCTTATTCAGTTTCGAAACATTTGACCTCATTCCACTAGTTAACCTCATCCTACTAGTTAACCATAATTAAATACATATTAAATGGTACATTTTTACGTCTAAGTTAGGCGAATTTAGTTACGTACAATCCAGCCCTCCTTCTTAGCGGAAATCGAGATCTAACTGTAACTGCGTTGTCAGATCTAACTGTAACTCTGCATAATAGGTCTTTATAAAAACCCTATATTTATAAAAATGCATTGATGTACGATCAATTAATATAAGCCAATTTCATTTTCAGACTCTTGCGTGTAATATAATTTACGGTTAGTTACTGATAACTAAAATATTTATAAATACACATGTACCCGTGGAAAGTTTCTGATCTATAAACTGGTAGGTATGTAGAGTACTTTTTAAACAAAAAAAGGTCCCAGTGGTCTGACGTAATCTTGTGTGACATATGACGTCACACAATAGTTCATTTCAAGCGTTGACTATGGATTCATTCGCCCAAAATTAATTCACCGCGCAACACAACACACAATACATGATGGGGCCTTATATGTTTAAAAGTGCTCTGTACATTTCGAGGTTCTATAAAATTATATGCATGTCGGAAACGATTCCGAGCCGGACCTGCTTCTAAAAACCGCAAGTGTTCCGACTTCTATGGTGGGTCAAACTTGTTGTTGGTGTTATGGACGTTAGCGCGAAGCGTTATGTACTTGAATGGTCCGACCGAAGCGAAAGCAAGATATCTGGTAAGGATTATAAACTTTACACCTGTTTTTATGTGCAAAAAAAAGTTTTGAAATTCCTATGTACAAAAATGATCCTGTCTCTACTAATCAGTAATTAGACCAGAATACAATATAAAATTCTATTTCAAATTTCAACCCAAAGAGCTCCATCGACAAACCGGATGTCTACGCTAGCGATCGGATCGCAATTAGTTACCACTTCATGTTTAGGCGGAGGTGAGGTCTACTCAACAAAGAAGTTAACTTATCAATTCCCCTTCATTCTGCTATGTACGCATTAGGATGACACGAGCTGTATATTTTAGAATTCGTCGATTTTTGACATTAATAGACATTATTTTTATTCTAGGGGGGAACTTTGTTGGTACGCAAGTCATCTTGATATGTTCATCCCCTAGCAACCCCATTTAAAAGCTTAAATGGAACTACTCCACTTGTGATGCATCGTTCAAAAGCCCATTTCATTTGGAATATATACAAGTTTTGGATCAACGAGGCCAGGTAGATGTAGTCGTTACTGACTTGTCAAACGCTTTCGATAGAATACCTCATGATATACTGTTGCATCGTTTAAGACGATTTGGTTTATCACCCAATATGCTTTGCCTTTCTGACTCATACCTTCACGGACATGCTCAGTTTGTAAGTTATAAAGGGTTCAATTCAAAGGCATCTGACACTTTTTCTGGTGTACCCCAAGGGTAAATTCTTGGGCCATTATTACTTCATGTTCACATTATTACTTAATAATCACGAAACACGTCAATCTACCACATTTATTGTATACCAGAGATATTAAAATTTTTTTGAAAGTAAATAGTCTTTAGTATTTAAGTACTCATCAAGAAAATTTAGACTAACTTGACAACTGGTGTCACAAAAATGAGTTACCACTTAACATAGGCAAATGTAATCGTATCCTCCTATTAGTTACACACATCACCTTTTGTTTGAAAGATACACTTGCAAACTAGACGTCATAATATGCATTCAGTTATATTTTTGTTTAATGGTATCACTCCGATATTTGACACACCGCATATATTACGACAAATTAATTTTATTGTATCGGTGACCACAAGACGTTACCACTACATTTTTTATTTACGTGTAGCTAATAGATTTTTATTGCACTCTTCACCTTTATATGTCATGTGTAAAAATTATTCAGCAACTCAAAATACTATTGATATATTTCTCACATAACGTGCAAGGAACGTATTTTGATTTTGAATAAGAGAATTCATAAAAGACTGATCTACAGTGCTATACAAATATTCCTGTGTTATTTTGTTTGAATTATTTATTTTAATATATACATGTTTTTCAGTTATATGTATATACAGGGTTAGAAAGTCCAAGATTTCAAAGACGAGCATTAATAGATAGAAAAGAATAAACTCTTCAAGTAAAGGGAACTGACAGAGAAATATTATATCATTAGTTGCCAGACTGATATGTCATTTTAAAACTTTTATGATTTATTCTCCGTCTCTTCTTCTCTTTTATTCTCTGCCTTTCGTGTTTACATCAATAGGGAACCAATTAAATTATGTAGATGGGACGCCCCGCCCATAAATTATAATGCGCATGTGTGAATTGAATTCTTGTCTAGACTCTAAAGTAGAATAACCGAAATAAGGAATCAGTTTAGTCATGTCTGCATAAATAAAATATTCATATTGTAATTAAATAAACGTTTTTACTATAATAATAATAACGATGACGGTATACACTAAGGAGGAAAAGGTGCAAATAAATAAGTGGTATTTCATCTCTCAGAGCGCTGAAGAAGTTGTTGGGCGATTTGCATTTTCATTTGAAAATCGGCCGGTACCTACGGTAAAAACCGTATTAAATATCGTCTACAGATTTGAGACATCGGGGTGCATAACAGGGTGCCACTTATTCAATAGGCATTTTTCCTTCTTTCGTCTTATAACCGGATTGATTTATATTTTTATTTTTTATAGAACTTCAATTTTATTTTCTTGTAGACCGATTAGTTAAGGAATACAAAAATTTGAAAATAAATACAATTATGTTCGTACACTTCTCTTAAGTGTGTGGGATAATTGTAAAAGACATAATTACGTAAGAATTTCGTTTCATACAGCTAAGTCGATGTACACCCCTATAGCCGCGAAAAAGGACTGAGTCCTACTCACTCAAATTCGGCGATAGGCGTGGCGTGTAAGTAATACCCCTCTCCACTTTCTATTACGCGCAGGTCTCATACGTTTCTAATACGTGCACCGTGAAACACTGTTGCATCTAACTGTCTTTGTCTGTCCTTACTGGTGTCTTTTAACTTATTCTCTTCTACAATGTATCGACAATATGTAAAGGTGCAATTTCCTAGGGTGTATACTAGGGTGGACCTTAATATATTTTTTTTAATTTTTTCTCAACGGGCCGGGTGAAAATCAGTTATGGGTACCTCAAAACTTGTGCTGAAACCAAAACTGCAGCGATCGGAACGTTTTTTTCCCGTGCCGCAAAGCGTCGGAAGTGTCTTATGGGATTTACATGTTAAAAATCACTGAAAACGTTCGATACGCTAAAAAATATAAAAATCATCAAATCTGATAGTCGCAAGGATATATTTCCATGTATTTTTTCCTCCTGAATAAGATGGAATCGTCAGATTTCGTTTATTCGTTGAGTGAAAAAAATTATGAGCGAAAAATTGCGAAAAAACACCAAATTAAACTAAAAAAAAGTTGAAAAAAGACGAAATAATTTAATATGATGATTGTACCTGACTCTGAGGAGTATTAAGCATCATGATTCAAAAGTAGAGGTAAAAACCTGCAATTTGACGTTCGGTTGAAGTCTGTAGGTGCCTTTGAACCGGAGTTACGATCATTTCAAGTTGGACGCAAAATTCAGGAGCGTATATGGCGGAAGGCGATTTTTCTGTTTTTTCAATCCTGATTCTCAAACGATAGATTCTCCTGCATTAACTTGAAGTCATTTTACATTGATTGAGAATTTCGGATTGGAACATACTATAGTGTCCGACGTTCGTACATGTACTTGTAACGTTAACATCATACTTTGGAGTTGGGGAGCTGCGTCGTGGTATAATCGGGTAGTAATACAAATCTCTGTTATGTGCTTGTTTCTCAACAATCGAGTAGTTTAAGGGTTATTCAAGCTTGATCACACGAAAGAACGCAAGAATGAATTCTCGAAAAAAATATGGTTTTTCTCTTAAAGTTGGTAGCTTCATTCGCTCTGACATTAGCCGCGGAAATTTCTTCGTATTACTACCAACTTCAAGAGAAGTCGAGAGAGAAGAAGTTTCGAAGAGAAGAATTGAAATTGGCGACGGTCGTAAATTGGTCGTTTGAATAGATTCGTTCGGGAATACGCCTCTGAGCGATCCGAGCAATCTGACCAGTTCACCCGAACACGCGTTTTTGATTCGAGCACTCCGAGGTCTCCGAAGCGCTCCGAGCGCGCGCCAAATACAAATAACCTGAAACTAATTTATTCCGTTCTTATTTGTGCAGTTTAACAAGTACATCGATTTAATTTTGTTGGATTTGACTTAATTAAGTCAATTCAATTGATTTCATTACTAAATTGTACAAATAAAAACAGTTAATGTTTGTTTACATTCGTGTGTTTACGTCCGAATCACTCGGATCGCTTGGAGCGCTCGAATAAAAAACGCGTGTTCGGGTGAACTGCTCAGATTGCTCGGATCGCTCAGAGGCGTATTCCCGAACGAATCTATTCAAACGACCACTTTACGACCGTCGCCAATTTCAACTCTTCTCTTCGAAATTTCTCTCTCGGCTTCTCTTGAAGTTTGTTGTAATACGAAGAAATTTCCGCGGTTAATGTCAGAGCGAATGAAGCTACCAACTTTAAGAGAAAAACCGTATTTTTTCCAGTATTCATTCTTCCGTTCTTTCGTTTGCTCAAGCCTGAATAACCCTTAAACTACTCGATTGTTGAGAAACAAGCACATAACATAGAGATTTGTATTCAAGTTAAAGGTGATATTATATTAAGATGATGAATTATTCGTATGATATGGAGCATTTCATACTACCGTTAAATTATGCAAGTCGATCCAGGGGAATCTATCGTTTGAGAATCAGGATTGAAAAAACAGAAAAATTGCCTTCTGCCATATACGCTCCTGAATTTTGCGTACAACTTGAAATGATCGTAACTCCGGTTCAGAGGCACCTACAGACTTCAACCGGACATCAAAGTGTAGGTTTTTACCTCTACTTTTGAATCATGATATGTTTAATACTCCTCAGAGTCAGGTACAATCACCATAATAAATTATTTCGTCTTTTTTCAATTTTTTATTAGTTTAATTTGGTGTTTTTTCGTAATTTTTCGCTCATAATTTTTTTCACTCAACGAATAAACGAAATCTGACGATTCCATCTTATTCAGGAGGAAAAAAATACATGGAAATATATCCTTGCGACTATCAGATTTGATGATTTTCATAGTTTTTGATTAAACTAACGAACGTTTTCTGTGATTTTTAACATGTAAATCCCGAAACTGCCGACGCTTTACGGCACGGGAAAAAAGGTTCCGAGCACGGCAGTTTTGGTTTCCGCACAAGTTTTTATGTACTTACTTATGTGTATTTCTTATATTTATTTTGCTATCCTTTAACTGGAACTATTATTCCGTTGAATTGTTATGTTGCCAGTGTTACTTGATATTGTTGTACATTAACTGTCTTTTTGACAGTTTACTCGTATATAATGGATTCCTTGGAAGAAATATTTGCAATCATTTTAATTTCCAGTGTCAGTAATGAATGTGCACGAACGGGTCAAACATTTAACGAGAGACATCCAGATCGAAATGCTTCGCTTGTTTGCGTTTTACAGCTTTTCCCAAAGTTTAGGGTAACTAGTTCTGTGGGCAATGCCAGACGAAATGGACTTAAAGTTTTAGATGGACTTAAAGTGCTCAGATATTTTCTGGCAGCGCCCATTACCTCAATCAGAAAAGTTTCAGACCAAACTAGACTTTTTATTTGCTTAATTCATAAGATAACAAAGTTACATAAGTTTCATCCCTACAAATTGCTTATACTCCAAGAATTCTACGAAGGTGACCATTGAATCGAAGATTGCAGTTTTGTGAAATAATGTTTGAATAGATCACCCAATCTACTAAAAAATATTTGCTTCTTTTATGAAGGTACTTTCTTCGTAAATGATTGTCATTAAGCAAAATTGTTGTTATTGATCCTATAAAAACAGCAGATAACAAAACAGTACCACAAAACATCGAAGATCTACAAAATTGTATAACGGCCGCGTGTATTCACGATGAAATTATCTTCACTGGAAACGGTCGAAAATAGATTACAAAATTTACACATTTTTCTTAATATAAAATCACAAAATCAAGAATACTTTTCAAAATGAAAGATATTTTTGATATTGGTAAACACCACTGATCTGTATACTAATCTGATATGTGCCTATTTCGGCGGATTAGAACAACAGCAATAATTTTGAAAGTCAGTACGGAACTCTGCGTTAGTGCAATCAGCTGTTCGTGGTTATAATTACTGTAAACAATGTTTGTAATGGTTAAGTGCGCGTATTGCGGTGTTGAGTAGGTGAAAAAGTTGGAACAAATATTTCATAGGTAAGGACAATTTATTTATAAAAAAAGTTCGTCGTCCCTGGAAAATGTCTTGAAGATAAAACTTCTATCTAAGATGTCTATTCGCATGAGGCTTGTTGGAACAATAGTTCAGAACCGTTCAGAACTTTACTGAGTTTGCGCAGTCATTCTACCGCTCCAATAAGTTCATTTAAAAATTCATAACTTATAGTACAGTCTTCCAAGAACGTGTGAATTAATATTCCGAATTGGTTCTGAATCATTCTTAGAATTCTAGGATTTTACAGTAACAACATTTTTAATACTGAATCAGTTTAAGGTGCTATCTAATCTCACTTATTTGTTTTTGTTATAAATTAAATTAATAATGGAAGATGACTGCGATTTATTTACCAGACAATCCTTCCCGTTCTTCAGTTTAAATAAATTATTTGTGTGAAGCTATCCACACACTTTCAGCCACACTTTTTGACCTTGAAAGAAGGTCGCAGCTATCGACATGAACGATTCAACACGAATTTGCGTTAGCACTAGGTTTAACATTATATTAAAAATAATGAGACTCTTTGTTATAAAGAAAAATACGTATTATGTTGAAATTCTTACAATCAAAGGGTGTAACCACCGTCTTACGGTATGTCATTGAATTTGACACAGTGTGCCGTATTTCTTGATGATTAGTGAGTATTTTAACCATTAATTGGGCGGGTGCAAATTCTGGTTTTAGAGAGAAATATGATTATGTTGAATTCTTTACAGTTGTTGAGGTGTCACAGCCCTCCTACGACTTGGTACCGGATTTCACATGGTGTGCCATATTTCCTGACGGATAATGAGTGTTATGTCCAAAAACTACGAGGGTACAATTTCTCGTTTTAGAGAAAAATATGGTTATGTTGAAATTTTACAGTTTTAGGGCTCCTTTAGTCCTCCTACGTCGTGGCACCGAATTTCACATAGTGTGGCGTGTTCCTTGATAGATAGTGGGTACTCCTTCCAAAAATTGCGAGGGTACAATTTCTGGTTTTAGAGAAAAATACGATTATGATAAAATTTTACAGTTTTAGGGGTGTCGCCGCCCTCCTACGGCGTGGCACCGAATTTCACATAGTGTGCCGTGTTCCTTGATAGATAGTGAGTATTTCCTCAAAAAAATTGCAAGGGTACAATTTCTGGTTTTAGAGAAAAATACGATTATGTTGAAATTTTTGCGGTTATTGTGGTGTCGCCACCCTCCTACCGCGTGGCACCGACTTTCACATAGTGTGCCGTGTTCCTTGATAGTGAGTATTTCTTCCAAAAATTGAGAGGGTACAATTTCTGGTACTGGACACTGGACACACTGGACTTACATGTTCCACAATTCAGACAATATAAGAGAGTTTATCCAAAATGGTATACTAAACAAATCATCAATAATATTATGGAGAAATGGAACCAGTTTAAAAAATATAGAAAAACTAAATCGGATTATAATATCTATGAATTCAAAAGACTTCGAACTGTGATTAAACAACAAATAAATCTAGCATATAACGAATACCTACAATATATTCAATCATCCATAGAAACAGACACACAACAGTTTTGGTCTTTTCTTAATTAAAAGCGGCAACAAACACGTATATCAGGTATAAACAGCTGAAGACATTGTTGATGCTTTCAGTCATTTTTTCAGCTCTGTATACTCCGTTCCTGCTGTGACCGGGAATTCTCTGCACTTAGAGGCAAACAACGACAATCATGAAAATATAAATATTTCAAACATTACTTTAAAAGACGTTGAAGATGCCATAAAAATTAAAAAACATTATGTAACTTTGCGAAGGTGTTTATCAACATGGATTTATGACAAACCGGTCTACCGTGTCAAATCTAGTTATTATTACTCAGGAAATATCAACAGTTTTAGATCAACAAGGGCAAATGGATTACAAGGGTAAATGGGACGTATTGTACACGGATTTTTCAAAAGCTTTTGATAAAGTAGGTCATCGTATATTATTACAAAAATTGTCAGACGTTGGATTTAATGATAGACTAATAATGTTTTTCCAGTCATACTTAACCGACATATGTCAATTTGTTTTTTATAACGGATATAAATCATCAACATATGAATCACTGTCCGGAGTACCACAGGGAACTAATTTGGGGCCGTTATTATTTTTACTGTTTATTGATGATTTATGTAAACGACTAAATTGTGATATGTTATTGTACGCAGATGATATTTCAAGATAATAAAGATAAATAAAGACATTTAAAGCAATATACACGGAGGAGGATTGTATAATATTACAATATGAGTTAGAAAACATATGTCAGTGGTGTTCCCGTAATAAACTGTATCTTAATATCAGTAAATGTAATATTGTATCATTCACAAGAAAGAAAACATGGATAGAATATCCTTACCTACTGGAAGGCGTGACTTTACAACGTAAAACGCTAATTAAAGACTTAGGAATATATTTCGATTACCAACTAAATTTTAACGAACATATTATTATAAAAACTAAGGACGCGATTCAAATGCTGGGATTTATTCTGATGAATTGTAAATCATTTACCAACGTGCAAGCACTAAAATTATTGTATTATTCTTACGTGAGGTCAAAGCTTGAGTATGGATCGATAGTGTGGAGCCCATATTACCAAACTAAGAAAAATGAGTTAGAGCAGATTCAAAGAAAATTTTTAAAGTTTTTGTGTTTTAAATTCTTGTATCCTGAAAGAGGTGTAGAAAATATTTTTCTTTTACGTACGTTTAATTTTGACACTTGAATTTCGCAGAATTTGTTCATTTTTAATTTTTTTTGTATAAAATAATCAATATGGAAGTAGATAGTTCTGAAATTTTATCTAAACTTAATGTTTGTATACCAAGATCAAGTTCTCGTCAAAACCTTACTTTTTATTGTGAAAGACCTAATACAAATATGATGTTGAAGAGTCCAGTATATCGTATATGTATGTACTTTAATAAAATATGTAATTTATGTGATTTAAATATTTGTTCAAAAAATGAAATTGTAAAAAAGGCGAGACTGCGATATTTGTTTTAACGAGTCGACTAAATCAGTCGGGTTGTAATTGAACTGTATAGTATTTTTAATCTTGCAAACGGTACGGCGTTCAATATATCCTTAAGTGAATCTTCTATGAATACATAACGTTCCATTAGTGTTTCACATAAATTTATAATTTTTAATTTTGCTTGAAAAAAAATGCAAGATCGTTATACAGGTCCATTAGTGCTTTGTGAATTTCACTAATGTCTGAATTAAAAGTTTCCTCGTCAACTTGTAATTTTTGGATCGTCTCATTAAAATTTTTGATTACTGATGTAGTGACTGATATCTGGTTTTTGAGTAGATTTTCTATTTGTTGCTCGTCTCTCATGACTTTATTAATACACTCATCAAAATATTCTCCATCTGATGCGTCTAGATTACCTCTGATTGATTTCCAAATGGTTCCTACGCCATTGAAAATTCCGCGTTTCTGTCTGAACATATAGTTTTTCGTTTCTGATGTTATTTCGTTATACTTAAGATTTATGGAGTCCGATAATTGACTGAGAAGACTGACATGTGTTTGGACTTCCGATTTTAAAGTTATTGTTCTTGGTTCGGGGTTATTGATGAAATCTGTGATTTTGGTTATAATTTTGTTATTGTTATCTATTGTAGTTTTGAGAGGGCCTAATTCTTTGTAAACCAAAAGCGTCCATTTCGAGTTAGATTATTTTATGGTACTATCTTCATGAAAGTAGATTCCAACAGTATTGTTGATTGGTGTTATGGAATTATTGTGACGTCGCTAAAGCGATCAGTCCGAGAAATCTGTAAACAAATTTACTCGTGATAGGGTTTTAATCGGTCAAAGTTGATTTTAGTTGTTTGATTAGTTTGAAGATTTTTTAAAATGGCAGAATTTTTTTGTATTTCTAAAATTTCAAAAGGGCCGTTAAATTTATTATGGGACTTATCTTTGATTTGAGACTCTTTGACATAGACTTTGTCTCCTATTTTATACTCTGGGATTTTGTCTGAAACGGTTTTATAATAATAATAATAATAATAATAATAATAATACTCACCCTATAATTACTCCGAAGAGTAACCCCTTAGGTCCTCTCAGGGACCTGTGCGGGAAGGAGTGGCTATTATTATTATTTGCCATGGCGCGCTGGGAGCGACTTAAGATTATTACGGTAACGCATTTGCTTTACAGTTCTGAGAAAACCCAGAAAACTCAGAACATTACCAAATCTAGGGCATGTGCGGTTGGATTGGCATCTATGCATCCACACCTATACACTAGTGTATTAGTGGTTGCATATCACGCCCTGACGGAGAAAGCGAGACAATTAAAAATCGCTACCCCGGCCGGGACTTAAACAACGCGCACAGAGGTATCGCGACTGGACAGACGGCGCTTTAACCCACTCGGCTACCCGTGCGTGATAATTATCGAATCTAACTTTCGCTTTTTCTTTTTGTGTTTCCGTTGTTGCTCTTGCGATTTTATAATAGTGTTCCATGCGGTTATTTAAATTTTGCACGTACTTTGTAATTAAGGTTTTCTGATTGTATAAGGTCTACTAGAGGTATGACCGAAAATGAGCTCGTATGGTGTAAAGCCGTGTGTTTAATTTTTTGTGTTGTAGCATATTACAGCGTACGGTAGTACATTAAATGTATGTTCATGGGGGTTTTCGGCTTTGTTTGCTCGAATCATTTCAGAGAGAGTGGCGTGGAATCTTTCAATAGATCCGTTTGATTCTGGGTGACTTACATTAGAGAAAGTAATTTTTATGTTATATGTTATATAGTTCGCAAAGGTCTTTAATAAGTGCGTTATCAAATTCGCGCCCATAGTCGCAATGAATTCTAAGAAGGGTACCGAAATGTTGAAAAAACAGTAATAGGGTGTTAACTACTGTACCTGCCTTTTTATCTGCTAGCGTATAGGCCTGTGTAAGTTTTATAAGTTCGTCTCTGATTGTTAGGGCATAATTTCTAACAGGGTATTCGAAAATATCAATATTAATTCTTCCAAAAGGAGTTCTAGGAGTTTCCGTTATTATTAAAGGTGAACTCCTTTTGGTTCCCTTAAAGGTGATTTTTCCTGCAGATCTTTACTTTTTGACAGATCTGGCAACTTTTTATAAATCTTTCAACATCTTTAACTGGACATATCCAATCATATGTTTCTTTTATACGTCTAACGGTTTAATTTATGCCGCGATGTAAATTGTTCTTACCGTTATGGTATTGGTCAAGAATTATTGGTATCTGATCTTGGTCAGGCGTTCTAATAACGTTTTGGCAAATTTTGAATTTTATTTCTTTGTCTGCAAATATAAAGACTAGAATTTCGAGAATAGGCAATTCTAAATTATTTTATATGCTATACGTCATAGAGCGATCGAATTTATTTGGTGACGTGTAGAGGATATAAAAGAGATGTGCATTTAATGTTTCTGGGTCGAATGGTGAAGGCACGACGAAATATTTTCTATCTTTTACTGGTTTACTAGAAAGGATGTTAATTTCCGTATTACTAAAATTTGGTTGTTCTTCGAAAAAGTCTTAATTTATTTTGCCAAAAGAATGTAACTATTAACTTATGAGATTTATCTAAAAGTTGTTTATTTGTTGTTTCGATTTTCGAGTAGTCAATGATGAATCTTGTTTTATACAATTCCACGAATCTATTAAATTCATCAGTGACTTCTTCGTCATTTATTTCATCCGGGGGTTGTTCCGTAAGATCTTCGTTATCGGGATTATCTTTTCCGGTTTTGGTTTCGTTTGAGGCATATATCGAAAATTTTGTTTGAAAATTTGCGCATTGTTGAAAGTGATTTTGATCCTAGACAAAGCGTCCGCGTTCTTGTTGATTTTGCCAGGTTTATGTTCAATTTTATAATTGTATTCCTCGAGTTCTAAGCGCCAGCGTGCTAATCTACTTCCGGGGTCTTTGATGGAAAAGAGCCACGTGAGTGGTCGGTGGTCAGTAATCAGGGTGAAACGTCTTCCGAATAGATAAGGGCGGAAGTGCTTTACAGACCAAACAATCGCTAATGGTTCGCGCTCGATAGTGGAGTATTTTGTCTCCGCACTGCATAGGGTTCTAGAAGCATATGCAATGAGAAGGTCTTTGCCTACGGGTCCTTGTGATAGAACAGCGCCGATGGCAAATGCGCTTGCATCTGTCGTGAGTAGGAAAGGTTCCTTGAAATTAGGATATATTAAGATTGGGTCAGACATTAATGCTTGTTTTATATTATTAAATGACGAAATGCACTCGGAGTCAAAATTGAAAATTATGTCTTTTTGAAGTAAGCGTGTTAAAGGTTTCGATATCTTCGAATGAATCGGCGATAATAACCAGTTAAGCCAAGGAATGATTTGATATCCTTTTGGTTTTTGGGTTGTAGAAAATTTTGGATGCACTCAACCTTATTAGGGTTTGATTTTACACCGTCTTACGTGACTAGATGTCCTAAATAGGCTACTTCCTTGTGAAGGAATTCGCACTTATCAGGCTGGATTTTAAGGTTAGATTTGGGTAGACGTTTGAAACTTCGGTTAGTCTGGAGATGTGTTCCTGGATGGTGGGGGAGTATATGGTGATGTCATCATATACACTAAGCATCGTTCATTTTGAATGCCAAGAAGGATGTTGTCCATGACACGTTGGAATGTGGACGGGGCATTTTTCAGACCAAATGGCAATCGAACAAATTCGTAATGGCCATTTTCCACGGAGAAAGCTGTTTTAGAGAAATCATTAGAATCGAGTTCGATCTGGTGGAAACCAGAGGCGAGGTCGAGTGTCGAAAAGTACTGACATTTTCCTAGTTGGTCTAACAGATCCTAAATGTTTGGAAGGGGAAACTTGTCATCTACCGTTACTTCATTAAGCTTTCGGTAGTCGACGACGACACGCCATTTTTGTTTGCCGGAGGCGTCAAGCTTTTTGGGTACTACCCAAACGGGGGAAGACCAGGGAGAATTTGAATGACGAATTATATTTTAATCTAACATTTTGGATATATGTGTGATTTGACTTCTTCTTTGTGTACCTGCGGGTATCGGTACGACTTAGTGAATATTGGTTTCGCGTTGTTAGTATCGATGCAATGCTTGATCTCATTAGTGATGGTGAGCTGATCTCCTTCAAGGTGGAATATATCTGCGTATTCGAGACAAAGGTTTGTTATTAACTCGCGTTCTTCATCGTTCAGGTGGTCTGTCCATAACTCGTTTTTTATAACTTGTATTCTATCGATGACGGGGGAATTTTGACAATCTTGAGTATTTAAATTCAAAAGAGGTTCTACGTTTGTTAGAGGTTCTAGAGATAATTCGGAAAAATCTATCGTTTTTGGCATGGCATTAACATTTGCAATTGTTGTGAAGAATTCACCGTTTTCGTTTACATGAACTATGGCGTTGGTAATTCTGACTTTGTCTTTTTCCATTCCTACAAGTACAGCAACGGTGTTAATTTACTTTTGAGTTTAAAAACTTTTTCCATGCTACTTTCAATTTCTATGACGTTTCTTATTTCGATATCGTTCTGTTTGTTACATATTGGAGTTTCTTGTTCATCCCCTACTTTATACAGGGGTAATGTTGTTGTTGAAAAATAAAATTGTTGAAAATTTTGGTTTTGATATTGATTTTGATTTTGATTTTGGTTAGGCGGGGGTCGCTGGTAATTTTGATAACCGTTGTTAAAATAATTTGGTTGTTGAGAAAATTGTTGTGAGCGACATTCGTTCGCTAAATGCCCTATTTTTCCGCATTTTAAACATTTTAAATTTTGAAGGGGCCTTCGGTTTGGCTGATTCGGTTTCGGTGACATTTGTTTACTTAGTTTATGATTTTCATAGTACGTTAGTTGGAGTTCACGCCTAATTCTAACATGAGCGTCTAAAATATCTTTCGGGTTACCTGCCCGAATTACCTGTCCTAATCTAGGTTCTAGACCCGTCAGGAGAGTATTTAAAGCCATTATGTCAATTAGAGAGCACTGAGCTGTTTTTTGTTCAGCCGAAAGCAACATTGATTTTTGAATGCTCGCATGCATTTTTGCATTTAAGGGGGTCACCCCGTGTGATATTTTGAAAAAATCGTTTGTTTTTTTTTGCATAAATTGATTCCTAAATATGTGTAGAATATGCTGGTAAAGTGATTTTCCAATATTCGAAGTCGTTGGAAAGTTACAGCAGTTACTAGACCAACTATTCAGAGCGCTTAGTCAAGTGCTTGACGGGGTGGGGCACGGGGCCTATTGTGACGCTTGGGATTGCTACCTGATACCTTTCAATACACATGTACACTTATATATACCTGTATAGAGAGGAATTTAGGGGACTTCCAGGAGGAAGAAGAAGGAATTCTCTATGGACCAGGCATAGCAGATTAATGGTGAGTAAAGATTTTATAGTTTAAATCGTAGTTGAACTTTTAATGGCGTTTTTCTCCAACTGTATTTTTCTAACTGGTCTCCACGATATCTCAATAACGGTTTGACGGATTGCTTTGAAATTTTAATGGTAGGTTCGGCACATGTATAGTCATCGTTTGAACTAAAATAATGCAAAAATACCGAGCAGTTTTTTTTTTTTCGTAACAAAATAATCGGAGGAAATCATGAAATTCGAAAATTAATATTCAAAAGCATGCCAATTATTCAATTTCCAATATTTCCGAATGATTCTAGTTCATTTGACAGCCACAGCTTTCCAGATTAAAATGCTGTTTGGTTTTTTGATTTCAGATAAGCCAATCAGCCGGAATCATGGAGACCGTCTACAAACTTCTTTTCGACATTGGTGCATTCGGAGTGGTGCAACACGCAATGGCATGAAGATTTTAGTCTGAAAATATTTCGATTTACTGTTGAAATGTCAATAAACATATAACAAAAAGTTTAAACTTCTATATTTTTATCGTACTTCAAAAAAAAATCCCCAAAAAAGCTAAAAAAAACGGCCGTTACACGGGGTGACCCCCTTAAGACTTGGAGTCTGTTGAAAAATGTTCAAGGAGATTCGTTGGGAAGTTGACGAAGCCTTTGTAAATCTTGAATAAGAGACGATAAGTCTCTGGAATCGCCAAAATGTAAATTTAATAGCTGTTTTATTTCAAAGTAAGAGTGAGGATTGCGAGAGCTAATAAGTTGGGCAGCTCTTCCTTTAAGCATATTTTTTATGTGGATCACTAATAGGTGTCTCTGATCCGTATTCGCCATATTGTACTCACAATCTCAAGCATTTAGGCAGGTTCCTAAAAATATTTGGTCACCCTCGAATTCGGGGACGATAGAGAAAATTTCAGATAGTTTGTACGATTCCGTTTCGGCATCGTCCGCACCAGCCCTGGAGTTGGGACGGTTTTGTTCAGTAGTCGACATTATTGAATTTGAGGTTACCGACACAATTTTTCAAAACAAAAGGTTGTAAATGGTCGAACAGTTGTTGTTGTTGTTTGGTTAATTATCAATATAATCAATCTGTAAATTGATGACACGGGGTACTGATTAGTTGTATAATCTGTCAATTTCGATTAACAGTACAATCGATTAAAATCAAAGGCACACTTTTGCACGTAAAGATAACGATTCAGTGTTACTCACATCAACAGGATCATTGAAGTCTTGTTCTCGGCGACGACTACCCGGGGCTTCACCAGGTGTTCCTTCCGTAGTTCTCTCGCAAAGTGATGACTCCTCGGCCTGCCGTGGGTCGATTGGTTTTTCTTTTCTTGAGTTCTGCTGGGTCCTTCTGTGAGGGATTGGGATACGCCGCTACTAGTTAGAATCTTCTTGTTCTAGTAACGTTGACAGATCCTACAGACTGCTCAAATTGTTAGATTTCACTTTTTGTTGATAACTTTTTAAAAAAGATTTATTTTTACTTTACACAGACTTTTTACTATCAAGTATAAAAGTACAAATTATTCGGTTGAGTTATTGACATAAAATCGGTTTGCTACCGACGATATATTTAATGTGAAAGAAGAAATACGTTTTAACTTTTCTTTTCTAACTAACTCTTACATGCTAATCTACTCGTATTTATAACATTGAGAATGCGTTGTCAGCAAGCCAGCTTGTGAGAAATCAAGTCTGGTGATGCTGACTACAGAGTCTTCCAGGAAGCTGCTATCGCGAAACGTGATACTGCAGATAAGACACATCTGCTTGCTAATTCTGCATATAACATATATATATATATATATATATATATATATATATATATATATATATATATATATATATATATATATATATACCTCATATTGCTATATAACCACTGCCCCGTTATAAACATGTCAAAAAACAATACTTAGACAGGTAAGATGCAGAAATAAAGGGACAAAACGATAGTCTCTTTTCTCTACTCTAGATAGAGTAGAGAAAACCTGAAATTGTGAATGATTTTTTTTCTTTTGTAGCTGCAGCCGTGAATCTATTATTTGTTTGTGGGTATCTCTTATATCTCTCAGGTATGATTGCTTTTACGAGGTAGTAACCTCGTATTACATTTATTGTGCGTAATTCGCGGGCAAAGTTATTCTGAGTGTGCTGTACAAAGCCACATCGTGAATTGACACAAAAACAAAAGTGAGCATCATGATGCACAGTATTTTGATACTATGCATCATGACGCTCACTTTTGTGTTTTTTGCAGCTGATTTTGATAAGAATGTCATTAAACTCTTATTTTCTCAAGTTCTGTGGTGCTATGGTCCAGGGTATGTCCACCACTCATCCCCAACGATCTCGACGAATCAGTGAACATATCGATAGTTGGACCAGCTTCAGGTGATATAAAAAATTCCTTTTAAAATGATAACTGACAAATCTATATTTTAATAATACTAGAAGAGAAACTTTGAAATGGCCAGTGATTCAGATACCTTCAGCTTCAGCAACCTTAACTATCCCTTGACGAAATAATGGCAGTATATACAGGGTGGGTCAGAAAGAATGTGGCAATACTAAACTGGAGAGATTTTGGTGTCTAGCACCAAAATGTTATGATTGAGCTCAATATGCCTTATACCAATGTCACTGGGTCAAGAGATACAGCGTGTTTAAATATCATTCTGAAATTTCTCAATAATCGAGAAAGTTTTGATATTAATATGAATTTGAAAATATGTAGTTCTATGTTTTTTTTTGTGCGAAATATGGATTTTAAGCTTATTTTGACGTTACTCCTAGAGGGCGCTAGTTTCACCATATTATTTAGGTAAGTTAAAACATTTTTTTTTGTCTGTTGAGCCATACGTAAAACAAGTCGAGAATATAAAAGAACGCTCAATTCTACAGATAAAAGGTACTCTTGTTTAGGTTGTCTAAATCTATTTTTTTTAAATTATTTGCATTTAAAAGATTCAATGTATGTTCAATTTTTTCCAGGCGCTGATGTTGCTATATTTTTTCTTAGTGGGCTTGTGTCAACATTTGTCAAATTTACATATTGTTACGAATATATCTTCAAATTACTCGCTTTTCTGTCCAAACACGTTTATTTAACAATCTACAACTCGTGGGTCTTAACCATGTAACATTCAAAACATAACTAACTAACTCCTAGCAACCACACCAGTATTTATAATATTTACATCTTCTAGAAAATTCGTTTGACATCTAGAATATTTAATATGACATTCCATACAATTCTTTACTAACAGCTAGTGTATAAACTAAATTGACTTAATATATAAACTATAAAACTTAATAAATGTCAGCTGTCACAAATGTCACTTTTACAAATGTCACATTGCTCCCCTCTTTAAGGTTATTCGTCCCGAATAACACTGTCTTCAGTCCTAGGCGGCGGATCTTCGACAACAAACCAATCGGGTGGATTATGTCCTGTATATCTTGCGAGTCTCTCCAAATGGACCACCTTCGGCTTGCTTCTTGGAGATAGCTGGATGCGGTAGACCAGGTCGTTGATTTTCCTTATTATGGTGTACGGGCCTTCCCAGTTGCTCTGAAGCTTTGGACTTTTTCCTTTCGTCCTTTTTGGGGCGTACAACCATACTGCATCACCAGGTTTAAATGCAGTCTCTGTTGATGTAGTGTCGAGACGCTGCTTCATTTTGTCGCTGTGAATTTTCAGCTTCTCCCTGGCAAATCGGTGGATCTGGTCCATTCTCTCTCTCAAATTCTCTACAAATTCTGGCAGAGATCGTTCCTGATTTTCCTCTAGTGGACGGCCAAGTATGAGGTCAGTAGGCAGTTTCATTTCTCTTCCAGAGGTCAGCATAGACGGAGTGTAGGTAGTCGACTCATGCTGGGAACTTCGATATGACAGCAAAAACAGAGGCACCAATTTGTCCCAGTCCCTTTGATTTTCAGACACGAATTTAGACAGGTAGTGGCATATGGTTCTGTTATGGCGTTCAACCATGCCATTCGACTGGGGATGAAGCGCAGTTGTTCGGGTTTTCTTGATGCCCATTGTTTTCATCACTTCTTGCCACAGCTCTGATTCGAAATTTCTTCCTTGATCGGAATGCAGTTCGAGGGGCACTCCATGTCTAGCTATGACATTCTCGATGAACGCTTCGGCTACAGTTTCTGCTTCTTGATTGGGAAGAGGTACTGCTTCGGGCCATTTCGAGAAATAGTCCATTACCACCATCAAGTACTTATTGCCACGGTCGGTTACAGGTAATGGTCCAAGAATGTCCACTGCTACCCTCTCGAATGGTGCTCCGGATAAGTACTGCACCATTTTACCACGGCTTCTTGTGTTTGGTCCCTTTTTGGCAGAGCACAAATCACATCTCTTACACCATTCTTCTACGTCTCGGCGACAGTTTACCCAATAAAATCGGTCCCTTACTCGAGCCAAAGTCCTGGTTACTCCAAAATGTCCTCCGGATGGGCTGCTGTGAAGCTCTTCTAGCACTTAGTGGATTCTTGCTTTAGGCAAGACCAACTGGTAGACTGCGGATACTCCATCGGGGCTCTCCCACTTCCGATGCAGTAGGCCATCGCGAAGACAAAGGGAATTCCATTGAGCCCAGTATCCCTTTATAGTCGTACCATATCTGGAAACTTCCTGCCAAGTTGGTCGAACTCCATTCTTTACCCAGTTCCGGATTAATTTGAGGTCACTGTCTTTCTTCTGGCTCTTCTTTAATTCCTCCGAGGACCATTCATCTTCAACCTGTATTGTTGTTGCCATTAACAGTTCATTACAGGCCTCGTATGAAGATTCTTTCGTCTCAATCTTCTGGCAGTAGCGACATTTCTGTTCTAAACACGGTCTTCTCGATAATGTGTCTGCATTACCATGTGTTTTTCCACTCCGGTGCATTATTTTGAAATTATACTGTTGTAGTCTCTCCATCCATCTAGCAACTTGTCCCTCCGGGTTCTTAAAATTCATAATCCACTGGAGGGCGTTATGATCTGTCCTAATTAGAAAGTGTCTTCCATAGAGGTAACTGTGAAAATGCTCCAAAGATTTGATGATGGCCAGTAATTCTTTTCTCGTAACACAGTAATTTCTTTCAGCCTTGCCTAGTGTCTTGCTGAAATAGGCGATTACCTTTTCTTCTTTGTCTTGAACCTGGGATAAGACTGATCCAATTCCGTGTTGAGAGGCATCACAATCCAAAATAAACATTCCATCTTGTTTAGGGTATGCCAAAATTGGTGCTGTAGTTAGGCGCTTCTTCAGTTCTGTGAAAGCTTGCTGGCAGTCTGGAGTCCAATCGAAGGTAACATTATTTTCGGTGAGCCGATGTAGTGGTTTAGCAATTTTTCCGAAATCCTTTACAAATTTCCTATAGTATGTGCAGAGTCCAAGAAAACTTCTTACTTGATGTTTATCTCTGGGTCGTGGCCATTCTTTGATTGCAGATATCTTCCTGGGGTCGGTTTGAATTCCTTCGGCGGATACTATGTGTCCTAGAAATTCCACTTGTTTTTGAAACAGGGAACATTTCTTTGGATTCAACTGTAGGTTGGCATTTCTGAATCTATTGAAGATATCCTCCAAATTCTTAAGATGTTCTTCAAATGATTTCCCCATTACAATGACGTCATCAAGGTATACCAAGCAAGTTTTCCACGTCATTCCTCTGAGTACTAACTCCATCAGTCTCTCAAAAGTGGCCGGTGCATTGCAAAGACCAAATGGCATAACTTTAAACTGATAAAGGCCGGTACCAGCAGAAAACGCAGTTTTCTCCTTATCGTCGGGATGAAGTTCGACTTGCCAATATCCACTCTTCAAGTCCAATGTTGAAAACCATTTTGACTCTGAAAGTGTGTTCAGGGTGTCGTCGATTCGAGGTAGAGGATAACTGTCTTTCCTAGTCACATTGTTCAGCTTCCGATAGTCCACACAGAATCTTGTTGTGCCATCTTTCTTCGTAACTAAAACAACGGGTGAAGACCATGGGCTCGATGATTCCTCGACGACACCTTCTTTCAGCATTTTATCAATCATTCCGGTAACTTCATTCTGTTTAGCGAATGGTAGTCTTCTTGGAGCTTGCTTTATCGGTGGGTTATTGCCGGTGTCTATGCGATGTTGAACCAGACTTGTTCTGCCGGTGATGTTTCCATTGGCAAATACATCTTGATATCTGTCGAGGAACTGTCTAGCTTTTCTAGCTTCTTCCGGTTCCAGATGAGCAGCATTTTTGAGCAAAGATTCTGTAATAGTTGGATCACGTACCCTTGCTTGATTCGTCTGAGCTTGGTTGACTTCCTCGCATTTAACTATCTTTTCGACTGGTTCACAACGTCCCAATACTTCATTCTTCTTAAGAATAATCTTTTTGTCTGATATGTTGGCAATCCTTACTGGAATTTGGTTATTCATTTGTACTAGGCTTCTTGCAACCAATAAGCCATCGTTCCGTTCTCTGGCCTCGACTATTCCAGTACTCAAACCTTCACCATTTCCATCCAGTCTTGCAATGACGATGTTCTCCGATCCTTGGGGAATTTGGATGTCCTCTTCAATGATGATCCTTCTTGATTGATTGTAGTCTTGAAGCTTGGGGGCCATAACTATTTCTTCATTTTGAATTTGTATAATTCTGTTTTTAATATCCACGACAAAACCATGTTTACTCAATATGTCTAGTCCTAATATGCAATCATCTCTGATATCAGCTGTTAAAACTCGGTGATACATGATTTTCGAACCAAGTTGAATTTTTACGTTTAGTTCACCATGTACAGGAATTTGTTCTCCAGTAGCTGTTTCCAATTTAACATGTCTAGGTAATTCTTTTGGCGGTTTTGGCAGAATGTTAGGCCGCAAAATAGTTCTCGTGGCACCAGTGTCAATGATAAAAGAACACCATTTATCGTCCAAGTACCCATGGATTACCAGGCTTCGTTCGTCGCTACTTATTTTTGAGACAGAAATCTTGGGGCATTGAGTACAAGTAGTCGACACGCGCCCCTCAGTATCGACTAATTGTGGTTTTCCGAATTTCTTGCTGGTGATCTGGAACGAGGTCTTCGGTCTGGGGTTGGGGAACGACCAGTCCTATGCTGTGAAGTCTTCAATGTCCCATTTTCTTCTCTCCAGTTTCTCTTGTCTGGACTTCTGGATCTTGATCTCGAATCTGGCTGTCGATCTGGTGAATTCGTTCTTGACTGGGACCTTGACCTAGCCCTGCAAAAACGCTGTAGGTGCCCAATTTTTCCACAGTTGTAGCAGCGCCTGGTTTCCTTCTGTGGTGAGTTCGACTGTTTGATTTCATCCAATGCTCGCATTATTTTCTCCATGGTCTCGGGAAGTGATTGGCATTCGTCGAATTTAACTTGCCTTACTCTGGATTTGTAGCTCCTCGATGCTTCTTTAGCTGCTTTAAATTCCAAAGCAGCTACGAGTGCATCACTAATCGTGGTGTGTCTGCCAAGCCGCAAAGCTTGCTGCATTTCAGTGTCTACTAGTCCATCAATAAAAGTCTGGATGCCAATTTGCTCGAGAAATTCTTTGGGTGCTTGAGGGTATGCCAAATGGACAAGTCGTTCGATGTCAGCTTCGTATTCTTGAAGGGACTCATTGCTTCTTTGCTGTCTACTTTTGATTTGGGACTGGTAAACTTGGCGGAGGTATTTGTGTCCATACCTTATTTCTAATGCTCCTACAATCCTGTTGTAATCGTTTTGCTGCTCTTCCGGGATGCTCTGTAAGATTTCTAGTGCCTGACCTCTGAGAGATATGACTAGCGAAGTAGCCATTTCTTGTGGAGTCCATCCGTTGGCCTTTGCGGCAGCCTCAAACTGTCTGCGGTACATGGACCATGATGACTGTCCATCGTACGTAGGAGGCTTAAGCATTTTGTGTACTGACCTTTCAGTATGCATAAGGCTTGAATGTTGTAACGGAGTAGCTGGTGAGGTCAAACAATCTCCTGAATCGGCTATTGAAGCACGATGCAATTGGTGCTCCAGCCCATTTATCTTTTCCAGTATTTCTTTTTGTACTCGCCGTCTGGTGTCTTCTAATTTTCTCTCGATTTCTTCTTTATTCTCCTGAAATTCCTTCTCGATTCTATTGAATTTTAGGCCTACCTGGTCAATCTGTTGTTCCACGCCGTCGATTCTTCCAGAAAATTCATTCAACCTGGTGTTTATTACTTTTTGGGACTCACAGATTTCCTGATGTCGCCTCTCAGCTTCATCTCGGTCCTCTTGTCGTCGCTTTTCGTCTCGCTTTTCTGCCTCCTCACGGTCCTCTTGTCGTCGTCGTTCTGCCTCCTCACGGTCCTCCTGCCGTCGTCGTTCGTCCTCCTCTCGTCGCTTTTCCTCTCGCCTTTCTGCCTCTTCACGGTCCTCTTGTCGTCGTCGTTCTGCCTCCTCACGGTCCTCTTGTCGTCGTCGTTCGTCCTCCTGTCGCCCTTGTTGCAAGAATTTTAGTATCTCACTCACATCCATCGTCGTCGTTTCCTCGTCGTATCTTGTAGATCTCGTATTCACCATATAACTTTTTTTTTCGAATTCTTCTATTATCCCACCGCTGCCACCAAAATGTTACGAATATATCTTCAAATTACTCGCTTTTCTGTCCAAACACGTTTATTTAACAATCTACAACTCGTGGGTCTTAACCATGTAACATTCAAAACATAACTAACTAACTCCTAGCAACCACACCAGTATTTATAATATTTACATCTTCTAGAAAATTCGTTTGACATCTAGAATATTTAATATGACATTCCATACAATTCTTTACTAACAGCTAGTGTATAAACTAAATTGACTTAATATATAAACTATAAAACTTAATAAATGTCAGCTGTCACAAATGTCACTTTTACAAATGTCACAATATCATTAAATTATTTGTCTATTTTGCGTGCGTGTTGATTATTATTTTAACAGGAGAACTAGCTAGTAATCAGAAAATGTCTCGACATAATCATTTTTCTAACAGTGAGATGCGTGATATGATTTGTGTTTTTGCTCAGAAAATTAACGGACATGAGGCAGCCCGAGGATATCTACAATTACGACCAAATAGAAGGCAACTTAATCATAAACTTTTTAGAAATCTTTAGAACTGCTTAGGGGAAAATTAATCTTTTTCCCAAAAAGTAACCTTAGCACTCCGAAAACTATCACAGGGGATGAAGAATTGAATGATGAAATGAATTAAATTTAAGTTAAGTGTAGCAACGGGGCTATAAGTCAATCGTCCATTTGTAGAATTTTGAAAAAATAAATGCTTTATCAATATCATTATACTTCAGTTCAGCAGTTATTGCCTCAAAATTTACCAGCTCGCCTACAATTTGCTCAATTTCTACAAAATATGCAAACCGAAAACCCAAATTTTCTTAATAAGGAGTTTTTAAAGAGGAGTTTTTAATTAGAGGAACAATCATTTGTGGGATTCCAAAAATCCACATGCTGAAGACATTTTCAGCATGAGTTTAAGGTGAAAATTTGGTGTGGTATAATTTCTAATGTTCACTTGACCTTTTGAATTGCCACGCAATCTAACTGGACCTCGGTACTTAAACTTTCTTCAACATCATTTAAACGAGCTTTACGCCAATATTTACATGAGCATTTTCCTCAGCGGTGGATTGTAGCGGCCGTGGAAGTGAATTTGTTTGGCCACCGAGAAGTCCAAACCTAAACCCTCTGGACTTATCTGTATGGTCAAATTTAAAGGATTTAGTTTATGAGGAAGAAGTTAACTCTCAGGAGTTGCAGCAGAGAATACAAGAAGCAGCGATTACATTTAAAAGCAATAGGGAAGTTTTGTTTAACATTCAGAGACATTTAAGAAGGTGGTTTTTAAATAGTATTGAGGTAGGTGGTGGACACTTCCAACATTTGCTTTGAAGTCTGTCATTATCACTATTACCAATAAATTGTAGGGTCTATTGTTGTTTAATAGGTAGGGTCTAATTTTAGTTGAATTATGTACGTGGTAGGTAGATACCTACCTATTTATGTATATTGCTGTAAAACCCTAATTTTCACGTTTCGGCGTGTATTATTTGTATATTTCTGTAAATACGTGACAAAGTGCTGGTACAGCCTCTTTTCGGGTTTAGTTTTCCCAAACTGACCAGCGGATGGGTTTTCCCCTAATTCAGTTTACAACTGTTTATTGGAGACTGGTTTCGGGCAACCTATCTGCTTAACTAGGTCTGTGTATAATTATTGGTTTAGGGGGACTTTACTTTCCGTTTGGACAGTCACTCTCCGGCAGTCCCTCTTAAGGGTTCATCTTTAACGTTCACCGGCTCCACACCATCTCCGCGTTTTACCGGACTTCCCCGGTCTCTCATATCTTGTGAATATGTAAATAAATAACTGTACATATAACCGATTAAAGTGCTTTACTTACCACACCACCCATCGCCATAAATTTATTATTATTGTTATTTACTGTTGCTTTGATTGCTTCTCCATAGCTTTTCGTCTTTTAAGAATTAAAAAATCATAAATACATTGAACCTTTTAAATGCAAATAACTTAAAAATCGATAGATTTAGGCGACCTAAACGAGAGTACCTTTTCTCTGTAGAATTGAGCGTTCTTTTAGATTCTTGTTTTACGCTTGGCTCAACAAATAAAAAAATACGTTTTAATTTACTTAAATAATATGGTGAACTAGCGTCCTCTAGGAGCAAGATCAAAATAAGCTTTAAATTCGCAATTCTCACACCAAAAAACATAAAATTACCAATTTTTTGATTTATACTATCAAAACTTTGTCAGTTATTGATGAATTTTAAAATAAAATTTAAACTTTGAACACACTGTATCTCTTAAACCAGCGGCATTGGTATAAGGCATGTTGAGCTCAACCATAATATTTTGGTGTCTAGTATCTCCAGTTTAGTGTTGGCCCATTCTTTCTAACTCACCCTGTATACTTAGTACTTTTGACCACTAGTGTATTTATAGTCCACTTTAAATGTTACACACTCTAAACCAATCCTAAAAAATATCACAGTTTTCATTATTACAGTGTAATTACTAATTTTAAGAATGCTCATAGTAATGCCACAATTTAATGATTTGAAAAAGAATAAATCATCTTTGTGTAGACTGGCGCCTCCGCCATTTATGGTATTTACGCCATTTACCCGGTACGATCAGCATTAGGTCAAACCACCACATTCTCAAATACTCTTATTTTACATTCTTACTTACTTCAATGATACTAAAAAAGGAAGCTTACATACATAATGTGTTTGATTAACATTTACATAATCGAATATTCGTAGGGTAACTGCAGTCCGAAAAAGTAATTATAGAGATATCAAACATTAATATTGTGACATTTGTAAAAGTGACATTTGTGACAGCTGACATTTATTAAGTTTTATAGTTTACATATTTAGTCTATTTAGTTTATACACTAGTTGTTAGTAAAGAATTGTATGGAATGACATATTAAATATTGTGACATTTGTAAAAGTGACATTTGTGACAGCTGACATTTATTAAGTTTTATAGTTTATATATTAAGTCAATTTAGTTTATACACTAGCTGTTAGTAAAGAATTGTATGGAATGTCATATTAAATATTCTAGATGTCAAACGAATTTTCTAGAAGATGTAAATATTATAAATACTGGTGTGGTTGCTAGGAGTTAGTTAGTTATGTTTCGAATGTTACATGGTTAAGACCCACGAGTTGTAGATTGTTAAATAAACGTGTTTGAACAGAAAAGCGAGTAATTTGAAGTGAAATTCGTAACATTTTGGTGGCAGCGGTGGGATATCGAAGAATTTGAAGAAGAAAATTGTATATGGTGAATACGAGGTCAACAAGATACGACGAAGAAACGACAATCATGGATGTGAGTGAAATACTAAAATTTTTGCAACAAGGAGAAGAAAAACGACGGCAAGAAGACGAAAAGCGACGAGAGGAGGACGAACGACGACGACAGGAGGACCGTGAAGAGGCAGAAAGGCGAGAGGAAAAGCGGCGACAGGAGGACGAACGACGACGACAAGAGGACCGTGAAGAAGCTGAGAGGCGACATCAGGAAATCTGTGAGTCCCAAAAAGTAATAAACACCAGGTTGAATGAATTTTCTGGAAGAATCGACGGCGTGGAACAACAGATTGACCAGGTAGGCCTAAAATTCAATAGAATCGAGAAGGAATTTCAGGAGAATAAAGAAGAAATCGAGAGAAAATTAGAAGACACCAGACGGCAAGTACAAAAAGAAATACTGGAAAGGATAGAAGGACTGGGCCACCAATTGCATTGTACGTCGATAACCGGCTTAGGAGATGGTTCGACCTCACCAGATACTCCGTTACAACATTCAAGCCTTATGCATACTGAAAGGTCAGTACACAAAATGCTTAAGCCTCCTACGTACGATGGACAGTCATCATGGTCCATGTATCGCAGACAGTTTGAGGCTGCCGCAAAGGCCAACGGATGGACTCCACAAGAAATGGCTACTTCGCTAGTCATATCTCTCAGAGGTCAGGCTTTAGAAATTTTACAGAGCATCCCGGAAGAGCAGCAAAACGATTACGACAGGATTGTAGGAGCATTAGAAATAAGGTATGGACACAAATATCTCCGTCAAGTTTACCAGTCCCAGATCAAGAGTAGACAACAAAGAACCAATGAGTCCCTTCAAGAGTACGAAGCTGACATTGAACGTCTCATCCATTTGGCTTACCCTCAGGCACCGAAGGAATTTTTTAGAACAAATTGGCATCCAGACTTTTATTGATGGACTACTAGACACAGAAATGCAGCAAGCTTTGCGGCTTGGGAGGCACACCACGATCAGTGATGTACTGGTAGCTGCCTTAGGAATTTAAAGCGGCTAAAGAAGCCTCAAGAAACTACAAACCCAAAGTAAGGCAAGTTACATTTGATGAGTCACAATCACTTAAAGAAACCATAGAGAAAATAATGCGGGATACATTAAATGGAATGAGAGAGATGAAGTCACCACAAAAGGAGACGAGAAGCTGCTACAACTGTGGGAGAATTGGGCACCTACAACGTTTTTGCAGAGCCAGATCTAGGTCCCAGGCAAGAAGTAACTCACCAGATCGACAAACGGAGCAGAGATCCAGGTCTAGGAGCCCAAATCAAAGAAATTGGAGAGAAGACAAAAGGACATCGACGACCTCACAGCAAAGGAATAGCCGCTCCCCTAGCCCAGATAGAAGATCTCGTTCCAGATCGCCAGCGAGAGCTTCGGAAAACCACAATTAGTCGATACTGAGGGGCGCGTGTCGACTACTTGTACTCAATGCCCCAAGATTTCTGTCTCAAAAATAAGTAGCGACGAACGAAGCCTGGTAATCCATGGGTACTTGGACGATAAATGGTGTTCTTTTATCATTGACACTGGTGCCACGAGAACTATTTTGCGGCCTAACATTCTGCCAAAACCGCCAAAAGAATTACCTAGACATGTTAAATTGGAAACGGCTACTGGAGAACAAATTCCTGTACATGGTGAACTAAACGTAAAAAATTCAACTTGGTTCGAAAATCATGTATCACCGAGTTTTAACAGCTGATATCAGAGATGATTGCATATTAGGACTAGACATATTGAGTAAACATGGTTTTGTCGTGGATATTAAAAACAGAATTATACAAATTCAAAATGAAGAAATAGTTATGGCCCCCAAGCTTCAAGACTACAATCAATCAAGAAGGATCATCATTGAAGAGGACATCCAAATTCCCCAAGGATCGGAGAACATCGTCATTGCAAGACTGGATGGAAATGGTGAAGGTTTGAGTACTGGAATAGTCGAGGCCAGAGAACGGAACGATGGCTTATTGGTTGCAAGAAGTCTAGTACAAATTAATAACCAAATTCCAGTAAGGATTGCCAATATATCAAACAAAAGATTATTCTTAAGAAGAATGAAGTATTGGGACGTTGTGAACCAGTCGAAAAGATAGTTAAATGCGAGGAAGTCAACCAAGCTCGGACGAATCAAGCAAGGGTACGTGATCCAACTATTACAGAATCTTTGCTCAAAAATGCTGCTCATCTGGAACCGGAAGAAGCTAGAAAAGCTAGACAGTTCCTCGACAGATATCAAGATGTATTTGCCAATGGAAACATCACCGGCAGAACAAGTCTGGTTCAACATCGCATAGACACCGGCAATAACCCACCGATAAAGCAAGCTCCAAGAAGACTACCATTCACTAAACAGAATGAAGTTACCGGAATGATCGATAAAATGCTGAAGAAGGTGTCATCGAGGAGTCATCGAGCCCATGGTCTTCACCCGTTGTTTTAGTTACGAAGAAAGATGGCACAACAAGATTCTGCGTGGACTATCGGAAGCTGAACAATGTGACTAGGAAAGACAGTTATCCTCTACCTCGAATCGACGACACCTGAACACACTTTCAGAGTCAAAATGGTTTTCAACGTTGGACTTGAAGAGTGGATATTGGCAAGTCGAAGTTCATCCCGATGATAAAGAGAAAACAGCATTCTCTGCTGGTACCGGACTTTATCAATTCAAAGTTATGCCATTTGGTCTTTGTAATGCACCGGCCACTTTTGAGAGACTGATGGAGTTAGTACTCAGAGGAATGACGTGGAAAACTTGCTTGGTATACCTTGACGACGTCATTGTAATGGGGAAATCATTTGAAGAACATCTTAAAAATTTGGAGGATATCTTCAATAGATTCAGAAATGCCAACCTACAGTTGAATCCAAAGAAATGTTCCCTGTTTCAAAAACAAGTGGAATTTCTAGGACACATAGTATCCGCGAAGGAATTCAAACCGACCCCAGGAAGATATCTGCAATCAAAGAATGGCCACGACCCAGAGATAAACGTCAAGTAAGGAGTTTTTCTTGGACTCTGCACATACTATAGGAAATTTGTAAAGGATTTCGGAAAAATTGCCAAGCCACTACATCGGCTCACTGAAAATAATGTTACCTTCGATTGGACTCCAGACTGCCAGCAAGCTTTCACAGAACTGAAGAAGCGCCTAACTACAGCACCAATTCCGGCATACCCTAAACAAGATGGAATGTTTATTTTGGATTGTGATGCCTCTCAACATGGAATTGGATCAGTCTTATCCCAGGTTCAAGACAAAGAAGAAAAGGTAATCGCCTATTTCAGCAAGACACTAGGCAAGGCTGAAAGAAATTACTGTGTTACGAGAAAAGGAATTACTGGCCATCATCAAATCTTTGGAGCATTTTCACAGTTACCTCTATGGAAGACACTTTCTAATTAGGACAGATCATAACGCCCTCCAGTGGATTATGAATTTTAAGAACCCGGAGGGACAAGTTGCTAGATGGATGGAGAGACTACAACAGTATAATTTCAAAATAATGCACCGGAGTGGAAAAACACATGGTAATGCAGACACATTATCGAGAAGACCGTGTTTAGAACAGAAATGTCGCTACTGCCAGAAGATTGAGACGAAAGAATCTTCATACGAGGCCTGTAATGAACTGTTAATGGCAACAATAATACAGGTTGAAGATGAATGGTCCTCGGAGGAATTAAAGAAGAGCCAGAAGAAAGACAGTGACCTCAAATTAATCCGGAACTGGGTAAAGAATGGAGTTCGACCAACTTGGCAGGAAGTTTCCAGATATGGTACGACTATAAAGGGATACTGGGCTCAATGGAATTCCCTTTGTCTTCGCGATGGCCTACTGCATCGGAAGTGGGAGAGCCCCGATGGAGTATCCGCAGTCTACCAGTTGGTCTTGCCTAAAGCAAGAATCCACCAAGTGCTAGAAGAGCTTCACAGCAGCCCATCCGGAGGACATTTTGGAGTAACCAGGACTTTGGCTCGAGTAAGGGACCGATTTTATTGGGTAAACTGTCGCCGAGACGTAGAAGAATGGTGTAAGAGATGTGATTGTGCTCTGCCAAAAAGGGACCAAACACAAGAAGCCGTGGTAAAATGGTGCAGTACTTATCCGGAGCACCATTCGAAAGGGTAGCAGTGGACATTCTTGGACCATTACCTGTAACCGACCGTGGCAATAAGTACTTGATGGTGGTAATGGACTATTTCTCGAAATGGCCCGGAAGCAGTACCCTTCCCAATCAAGAAGCAGAAACTGTAGCCGAAGCGTTCATCGAGAATGTCATAGCTAGACATGGAGTGCCCCTCGAACTGCATTCCGATCAAGGAAGAAATTTCGAATCAGAGCTGTGGCAAGAAGTGATGAAAACAATGGGCATCAAAGAAAACCCGAACAACTGCGCTTCATCCCCAGTCGAATGGCATGGTTGAACGCCATAACAGAACCATATGCCACTACCTGTCTAAATTCGTGTCTGAAAATCAAAGGGACTGGGACAAATTGGTGCCTCTGTTTTTGCTGTCATATCGAAGTTCCCAGCATGAGTCGACTACCTACACTCCGTCTATGCTGACCTCTGGAAGAGAAATGAAACTGCCTACTGACCTCATACTTGGCCGTCCACTAGAGGAAAATCAGGAACGATCTCTGCCAGAATTTGTAGAGAATTTGAGAGAGAGAATGGACCAGATCCACCGATTTGCCAGGGAGAAGCTAGAAAATTCACAGCGACAAAATGAAGCAGCGTCTCGACACTACATCAACAGAGACTGCATTTAAACCTGGTGATGCAGTATGGTTGTACGCCCCAAAAAGGACGAAAGGAAAAAGTCCAAAGCTTCAGAGCAACTGGGAAGGCCCGTACACCATAATAAGGAAAATCAACGACCTGGTCTACCGCATCCAGCTATCTCCAAGAAGCAAGCCGAAGGTGTTCCATTTGGAGAGACTCGCAAGGTATACAGGACATAATCCACCCGATTGGTTTGTTGTCGAAGATCCGCCGCCTAAGACTGAAGACAGTGTTATTCGGGACGAATAACTTTAAAGAGGGGAGCAATGTGACATTTGTAAAAGTGACATTTGTGACAGCTGACATTTATTAAGTTTTATAGTTTATATATTAAGTCAATTTAGTTTATACACTAGCTGTTAGTAAAGAATTGTATGGAATGTCATATTAAATATTCTAGATGTCAAACGAATTTTCTAGAAGATGTAAATATTAGTAAATACTGGTGTGGTTGCTAGGAGTTAGTTAGTTATGTTTCGAATGTTACATGGTTAAGACCCACGAGTTGTAGATTGTTAAATAAACGTGTTTGAACAGAAAAGCGAGTAATTTGAAGTGAAATTCGTAACAATATTCTAGATGTCAAACGAATTTTCTAGAACATGTAAAATTTATAAATACTGGTGTTGTTGCTAGGCGTTAGTTAGTTATGTTTTGAATGTTACATGGTTAAGACCCACGAGTTGTAGATTGTTAAATAAACTTGTTTGAATTGGAGAAGTGATTAATTTGAAGAGAAATTCGTAACAATATTTTTTTTTTCAAAGCAAAACTATTTATATTTATATTTAGTTTAGGACAAACTAAAAAGCTCATTTAAAGGGCCGTACAAACTGCATTGTAATTATCCTTATTATTCTGCAATTTTTTTGGCTTAATACTTATTTCTCTAGTTTAGTCAAATATGGATTTAACGGGTTTTTACAGTAAGTCCACGATATATAGTTACCAAACACTAAAAGTACGTGAAAACATATTTTTTGTTAAATTTAAGTAGTTAAAAATTTTTCTTTAAATACTAATTTGAATTCAAAAAAAATATTATTTCTTGACAAGAACTGAAAAAAATAATTCCACACACCACAAACAAAACAATAAATAAAACTTATCATATTATATAACTATATTAATTATTATTACGTATATATTAAGAGAGTATTATATTAATAAATAAGAAGTATTTAAACACTATAACTAACTGTATCTGTAATTTTTTTAACGTGGTCATTATATAACAAAATGAGACAAAAAAACGCATCACGCATTAAAACGATATAATAATAAGGCTAAACTAAGGCTAAAACTATTGTTACAAAAGATTTATTTATATTAATTAACTCGTCGATTAAATATTCATTTATTTTTTACGTTTACCATAAAGCGAGTTTTTGAAAATATATTAATCAACAAAAATCACAAAACTGATTTTACCACAAAAATGCTCAAATGGGCATTTATAAACAGACATCGTACATAAACAGGCGTTTTATATCACTACAACACATAAATGTACTCCTACTATACAACTTCAAACAACTACAACAACTACAAAGTCATAAGAATTTTCTTTTGGAAAAATAATTAAAATTAAAAATCTGAAAAAGTGCCTAACCTTACTTTTTTTAAATAGAACTCTCATATATTATTATCTGAAATAAAATATGTTTGTCTTATGATTTATAAAAATGTAAGACTAAAATATGAAAATATTTTAGTAAAGTAACAAAGAAACAAAAGTACTTTTCGTTTCAGATTTTCAAAAACAATCAGGTTCACACAGAAGGTGAAAATGTCAGAAAGATGTGCAAAAAATTTCACCAAGATCGGTTGAATAGTTTTTGAGCTATCGTCAGTTTGAAAAAGTTTCGGAAATACGCATTTAAATTTTTGGTAACTGAAAAACTAAATGATTTTAGTTACCTGGTACTTGTAAAAACTATTTGGAAACTCCAATAACAGAACAAGAGTCTGAAAGTCAAAATTTGGGAAATACATGCTGTGCCCTGAGAGCTCGGGTATACCTGGTGCGTGCTCCAGAGCCGAGCAGATATGAGTTATGTATATCAACTGGTAGTATTGCAAAGAGTCAAAATTTTGCTACAATATGACAAACATATTCTCGGGATGTTAAGCTACTGTAGGAAAAAAATATATTTTGTAAACATTCTAATTGGGTATTTCCCCTTAAATTATCGAATACCGAAGTCCATTGATGTTCACTGTATTTGAAAATGGTTGTCCACGGTTCGAGAAATCACATCGGTGCGTGAAGTTCGCTACTTGTATACTGTAAACAATTCTTGAACAGTTATTGTGAAGAACACTGTTTGTATACAAATTAAGCCCCCGTATATAGCTCTCATTCATACATGCACACATTTAAACCTATTTCAAACATGTTTATTAGTTAACTCTGTTTCATGTGGGAACCTGGATCCTCTTATTGAATTTTTACACAAGTAGTAACAAGACACGAGAATGGTTCACGAATCTTATTTTTTTTTTGTGAGATGATTTTATTATTAAATTTACAATAACTGGTTAAACTGGTTTATTTTATGTAGATCCAAGATTAGTGGCACAAATGCCCAGCATGAATGTGATATCTCGAACCGTGTAAAACCAACCGTTTTTAATGAGTTCACAAGATTTTATACATTATCTTCAGACTATTATTTCTAAATTAGATTAACAACAATAAGTCCCAATGGCGATGCTGCGACACCAAATACTGATATAATCGTCATCATCGTTAAAAAGGCGAGTTCTTCGTTGTTCGCACACAATCTACAAAAAAAAAAGATTTATTAAATTAAAACGCTTTCTACAATTTCGACAAGGCTGATGAAGTGAGAGTAAGAGAAAACGAGGAGTTATTTTACGCAAAACCATAAAACCAAACTTAGGAAAAATTAATTGAAAATAAAAGTCTACATGTTGTGATGAGGGGTATTATAGGTACGCCATATGGTACCATTATATTGCGGGTTATTACTGTCAGATTCAGATTCAATGTCCTCGAAAACTTCTTAAAAATTATTGCGTGTAATATTAGGCCATATTCCTATTTTTTTTTTATAATCGGTCGTCTGTTTAGACTGTTTAGAGAAATGTTATTTCCTGGCTAAAATCGCTTTCTGATCCACTGACCTACAGTCAGTGGATCAGACGACCGTACACTACACAGGTGTGGCTCACGTTGATTTAGGGATAGCAAATATTGACAGCTAAATGATTCTGTATAAAAGGGAAGGAAATCTGGAACGACTACGCAAATGGTCCGATGCTGACCGTCTGAGCGCGATTTGGGCATGCCGATGCATGTGTGCGATACAGGTACGACTTTACGGCAGGAACATATGCGCAGAAACGCTTTGTCATATAAAGATGTGCAAATTCCAGAATATTATATTATACTTACTGAGGCACGCTGAGGAACGTAAGATTACTGAAATATCCATTCGTGACGAAGAACAATGCAAGGAACACTGCATATTCCCAGTCCTTGTTAAATACAACCGGGAGGTTATGTCTAGGCTTCTCATTGCACAAAAGTAATAGCGGCACGCATACGAATAATCTCAACACAGACAGCGCCACCCAAAGTAGGCCGGTGGACCGCTGAAATATATAAAATATGTTGTAATGTAATAAATAAGTCGTATATTTATTTAAAGTATTAAAAAGAAACAATGAAAAGCTGGTATGAAGCTAACAATGATCTTCACTTTTTTTAAAGTCCACTCGTTTTTTTCATGAATTAAAAAATTGTCAATATAAACAATATGCAATATCCGCTTTCTTTCAACACTAATCACGAACAGGACAGCGATTTATGCATCTAGTCACATTCTTTAGTTAAAAATTTAATTTGTGATATACCTATTACATATTTGGCAGTCATGGTCTGCAATCCCCCTTCTCCTATGAAACATGAAAAAAATATTTTTCAAAATGTTTAAGGTCCAAAATAATTTCGATATTTAAAGACCATGTTTATTCATTTGCTTTTCACATTTAGTTTATTGTTACGGTTTGTGATTATGGTATATTACAAAATATGTACTAACTTTAATCTGGATCCAGAAAGTAATCATACTATTAGGTATGCTAGACTTAAATACAGAAAATAAATAACATTAATAAAAATTGTTAATATTCATTTTATACATATCCCACATATTTCATGCAAATCCTAAAGGTAAGAGATTCCGTTCTTTCATAACAAAAAACAAATAGCAACAAGCGTGAAATTGTTGTTGTAAACAAGTGAACAACGTGAACATGATTTCGTGAAAATGATTCTAACGAAATAAAGTGGCTAATATGTAAAATTATCATCATTAAACTTCAACTTCCATGTTATCAAAAAGACTTTTGTCTTTTAACTTTGTTAGAACTATTTTCTTTCCAAAATGTATTATGTAAAGTAACTTATTGTAGATATAAAAAAATCACACAAAAACACCACAAAGCATCAAGTCGAAAAGAAACCCGAACACCTGGCCCAGGAAGTTCAAATTACACAGCGAAAACTCTATTCGCCAAAAAAAATCGCACCAAATATTTGTGTTTTTCAGCTCAAATCGTTGATAAAGGATGGCTCTAAAAAATTAATGTGATAGGTTGGTCAAATGCAAGATGGCGGATCCAAAATGGCGTATCAAAATCTAAAAATAGCGGAAAGAGTAATAAAAATCAAACATTTTGTTCAAAAACTTGCTCAAAATTGTTTTGGGAGAGGTTTTTGGAGTCGCTGATCACGAATCCGTGTATAAGTTTTTGAAATTCAAGATGGCGGATCCAAGATGGAAGACATAATTTCAAATAATCAACGTTTTCACACCAAATTTCGTGGATACGGGGGTTTTTGGGATTGCTGAATACGGATTTGAAGTCAGATTTCTAAAAATGTGCAAATCAAAATGGCGGATCCAAGATGGCGTGTGATCTTTCAGAAAATCAACCTGTTTTTACCAAATTTAGCGCATTTAGTGGTTTTTGTAGGTCGCTGATTACAAATTTTAGGTGTTTTATAAAAATCTACAAACAGATGGTGGATAGTAAAGTGATTAGAGTTCGATGAGTGATCCATCGGAACAACCTTAAATTTTAAAAGCTCTGCATTTAAGAGGGTTGAGACTGTTTTCTTGTATTCGAAGCACACAGTACTTTTGTTTGTTTTTTTTTATTTATATTTTTTTCAGTATTTTTTGTATTTCTAATATTTTTGTTTGTATTTTTCTATGTATTTTTTTTATTCCTACTAATATTATTTAATGTTAATTACTGGAAATGTATTTATTTTCTATAAAAAAAATGTATAGAGTAGTAAAAACGTAGATAGTTATATTTTTCACCGCTAGGTGGTAACTAATATCCACAAGAGAGAAATTCAACTTTTTGACTTTGTGACGAACCCATTTTTATTATATCCTAAATAGGAGCATCTCCCTTATGTAGCAGAAAAGAAAAGTTAGTCGTGACTTTATCGTGAAGTCCCTTTTCCATAAATAAGAAATAGTACATTGTTCAACTAGGGAGGAAAGTTTTAAATAAAATTCGGAAATACAAATTTTTATTTCAAAATTTTTAATCCAAAAAACACAAAAAAAACCAATAATGAAAAAAAAACAGAAAGAAGTAATGCAGGCTTCGAACACAAGAAGACAGTCTCAACCCTGATAAACGCAGAGAGCTTTTAAAAATTAAGTTTGTTCCGATGGATCACCCATCGAACTCTAATCACTTTACTATCCACCATCTGTTTGTAGATTTTTATAAAACACCTAAAATTTGTAATCAGCGACCTACGAAATCCCCCAAATGCGCTAGATTTGGTAAAAAACAGGGTGATTTTTTGATATTTCATACGCCATCTGGGATCCGCCATTTTGATTTGTACATTTTTAGAAATCAGCATCTAATTTTGAAAAACTATTTTTTAATATGACTTTATTTTTTAAAGGCTATTTTTATGTGGTTGTATTTTGTAAAAAAAATGTTAAAATTTGCTGCTTAACTCGTGAATATACGGCAATGAAAAATATCGAACCTGTAGTTCATCAGGAATGTTCTGTACCGGATGAAATCTGTATCGGATATATATGTGGGGCATTTCACGCCAACTAAGTGAGGTCAAAAAAACGGTTTGAAACATATCACAATCGATAGTACTTGCTAAAAAAACTAACTTCCCTAAAATTTTAGATTTTTTTGAGCCACAAGGAGAGGGATGGTGAGGGTGAGAAAATAGGGTGTTTCGGTATTAAATGGTGGAAAATTGTTAATGTTTCTACCGAAAGTTCCGATTCTCCTAAATAAAAAATTAACTCAAACCGAACATTACGTTTAACAAAGTATGTTAAACAAGTTTAAAAGCCAGTCCACTTTCAGGAAGTAGAAAATATGATGAGTTAATGAAGTTCATTAACTCATCATATTTTGTACTTCAAATTGTGTCAGTTTTGTGTCAAACTTACCGTTATTGATAAAGTCGCAGATACTCTGCCAATCAAGGAGCATATCTCAGAAAAGAGGAATGTGATTACGGGAACAAAAAATTTATCTGAAACATGATAAATAATAAAATTATTACAAAAAATAATTATATGAAAATTGCAAATAATAGAGTTGCATGGAGAAATAATGGAACAACAATAAGTATTTCTGATAGGATTAATCCTTTTTCTGTAAACAGAAATATGGCTTCTAACAAAAATGTCATATATTATTCCATACGGGCATGTCCAGAACAGTATAAATTAATATTTACAGCGTTATTATTATTATAGTATTACTTGAAACTGATCCTAATTTTGTTTAGGCAATTGAAAAATAAAATATAACTTATATGACTATTCATATAAAGTTCAATCGTCTTCGGAATGCGATATAGGCAATAAAAAGTTGGTGAGATCCGATATACAGGGTTGGAACGTCCAAGATTTCAAAGCCGAGCATAATAAGGTAGAAAAGAATAAACTCTTCGAGTAAAGGGAACTGACAGAGAAATATTATATCCATAGTTGCCATGTCATTTTAAAACTTTTATGAGCGTTATTCTCTGTCTTTCGTGATAGGGTAGCAACAAAATATGTAAGCGGGACGCCCCGCCCATAAATTATAATGCGCACGTGTAAATTGAATTATTATATCGTTTTATTCTACGGAAAAAAAGCACTTAAGTATTCCTGTGCGCACGCAGTATCCTGAGAAGTTAAATGTTTGGGTTGGTATTTTAGACGATTCCATCGTTGGGCCATTTTTTATAAACGGTTCCTTAAATGCCAACAAATATTTAACAAATAAAACAAACTGTTTACGGACATGAACATGAAAGACCACGAAATTTAAATGATTTACGGGCCAGAATTGTACAAGTCCTAAATAATATTTCTCCTGAAGTGTTAGAATGCGTAAGAACTGAGTTTTACGATAGACTAGGTTTTTGCGAAGCACAAAGGGGCGACATTTTTGAACCACTTATTCAATAGGCATTTTTTCTTTCTTTCGTCTTATAACCGGGTTGATTTATATTTACATCTTTTTATTTTTTATAGAACTTCAATTTTATTTTCTTGCAGACCGGTTAGTTAAGGAATACAAAAATTTGAAAATAAGTACAATTATGTTCGTACACTTCTTTTAAGTGTATGGGATAATTTTAAATCCGAATTACGTAAGAATTTCGTTTCATACAGCTAAGTCGATGTACACCCTCATAGCTGCGAAAAAGTACTGAGTCCCACTCACTCAAATTCGGTATTTGATGGGCGGTATCTCTCCACCTCCACATTCCAGTTTCTGACGCGCAGGTAACGTTTTACATCATACGTTTCTAATACGCACACAAGCGTGAAACACTGGTGCATCTAACTGTCTTTGTATGTCCTTACTGGTGTCTTTTAACTTATTCTCTTCTACACATGTACCGCCAATATGTAAAGGTGCAATTTCCTAGGGTGTATATGTATAAGCGCTTTCCACTTGTATGTGATATATGTAAGTCATGTCCAGATCCCTTCAATATTCTACTAATGTTACAGAGGAGATATGTTACAGAGGAGAGAGTGCTTAGATCAAAGAAGGGTGGACAATAAGAAGTAATTACTATCAAATACAGATCGTTGAACAGAGTAGAAATTGCCTCATTTTGAATGTGTCAATTCTTCTGTTGTGTTGTGTTTCTGTGTTTGTCTGTGCATATACAGTTTTGATCAAATTTGAAATTGTGCTTCGTGAACTTTTTGAACGTGCAAAGTAGAAAAATTGTTTAAACGCTGTGGAGTATTTCCAAAATCAAAAAGAGACTCCCAATGAAAACATTTCTGTTATTAACTGTGCAGCTGAGGCCTTAAAGTTAAGCCATAGGACAATTTCAAGAATAAGGCACGAAGGGCCACGTGAAACAACTATAAGTACTTCCTATGAGTAAAAAAATAATAGTATTACAACATGTGCAAAATTTAATAGATATTTTATATTTAGTAGGTAGGTCTCTGCAAACAGAAAAGCTTCCAAAACACAGAATCTGCGTGATGGTGAATAGTGCAATACGGACAATTGTTTATATTATGACAGAAAACAATTTGTAACGAGAGAAAACTTATACAACAACTACTAAATAGGCATATTATAGATATCTCTAAGGCAACCTTAAGTATAATTTTAAAAGGTCTAGGTTTTCGTTTCTCAAAAGACAATGGTAAAAGGGCTCTAATGGAACAACCAGAAATTGTATCAAAGGGAGTTAACTTTTCAAAAGAATACATGAATATTGCTACATGTAAGAATCCCTTAAATGTGGTTTTCTTAATATGAACTTAGAACTCTTCGAAAAGTGGATATCAAAACAGTTGTTACCGTGACCTCAGGAATATCATTGATTGTCATAGAAAATGCGTGATAACGTTCAAGACTTCAAGACTGGAAAAAATTCCCAGACGACCAAAGATGAAATTATGCAATGGCTGCAAACTAAAAATATACCCATTCCTCAGCGTCCCTTTAAATGTGAACTTTTACAAATTCTGCACGAATTTAAGTCTCAAAAAACAGGGTATGCGACTGATGAATTAATTTATAAAATGGGCCATTCTGTTCTACAAGTACCACCATACCACTGCCAGTTTAATACCATTGAACCAATATGGGCACAATGCAAAACGTTCTATGATAAGAATATAGGACAAAAGGGTTACAGTTAAGAATCTGGATTTAATACATGGAAGGAAACATTATATACCGTTAGTGTGATGAAAAAAATAAATGGTCTGTTTCATTGATACATTCTCCTGTATATTTGCTTTTTTTACCTGTTAATTATTAGGTATTATATATTAAATCCAGATATAGAAAAATAAAAGTTTATTACTCTAGTACCTTAATGAAGTAAGAGTTTTATTTTTATCAGATTTCCTAATATTTACTTTTTTACCTGCTAATTTATCTGTTAACAATGTCTAGGTATGCATTAGGTATAATGCTATAGTTTTCACTTTAACTCACTGCAAATCCGACGCCAGCAATTTACATTTAAAGAGAACTAAGTATATGTTAGACATACTTGCACTACACTAATCTTTCTACCGCATGTGTTTCTAAAGACGTTATCCTTAGTGTAATTTGGGCTAATCAAACGGCTGTCACTATTTTTATTACCATAAGCAAGCCTAAGTCAAAATAAAAGAAATAAATGTATTTCGTCTCACCAACATTTTGTTCCCTACATCGCCTTCTGAAAACAACTGAACTATAGGTATTCCTTACTTACAATAGATTCTCAATTGATCTCAATTGCTCTAACAATTACAATATAATTACGGAACATGCTATGTTTTCTCAATTGCAGAACTTTCTTTATTTATAATATTAATAGTATCTTTAGTCCTTTGGGATATTCTAATTTTATTTGTTTAGGTAGTTAGTAACTTAAACAAACTTATTTTTCAGAATAAATTAACTGATAGAACACTACGCTGTAGTAATGCAACTTACTAAAGACCGATTCTTATGAATAAATTGAATATTGACCAAAGCTGTGAATAAATTGATGAATTTGTTGGTGAACATATTGACAGAAAACTTAGGTAAAATGAAATTTATACTTTACACCAGTCCAATTTATCTTTGAAACTATAAGATTAATTAATTTATAGCTGGCGTAAAGCTAGTATAAAAGAATCCACATAGGGTATGCATTTTTTTTATATACGAGGTCGATTAAATTAGAGAAATGGTTCGTGGTGGCGCGTTCAGATTTCCAAAATGTTCAGTCTTACTAAAACATGATAATATATAAAATGATAAGTGTAAATATACAAAATATAAGTAAAACAATTACAAAATACCATTCGCTTTTTTCAAAGATTTTGTATCTAAATCATTTTGCGAGATATTGTATTCTAATAATCTCGTTGACCGGTGTCACCGCCAGTGGTTTTACTCTGTACCGCCAACCGCCTGAGCCGCCGTTGCCGGCTCTTCAAAATTTTCTTAAGTATAGTAATATACATAAAGTTGTTAGAATTTATAATTATTTTTTCCAGCAATTTTAAACGCTTTATTTTAATGCTAACTAATAAATTTATATCTATGTATTTTTTTTTAAATATTTCCAAACTAGCTTTCTAAGAACGTCACGAACTAACAGTTCACTGAAGTATGAAGTATACTTGTATAGTGAGCTTAGCAATTTTAGAAAATATATCTGACAACCTTGCTTTTTTTCTACCTATTTTCAATTTAGAATGGAAATAAAGTACGCATATCACATTTGTGTTAGGGAGTGGGAGGCAGTATTCTTAATGGGTTTGAGCAGTGGCGGTGCGTGATATTTCAGTTAGCCATATCTTGAAAACGACGCATGGGACCCTCTTCACTTTTTAGGTGATGACTATACACCTCTTACAGAAAGGATTTATAGTGAAAAAACCGTCAGCAAAGTTTGCGAAAAAAATTTCAAAAACACTGGAGCACTCCCTGGGTTCTCAGTAACGCTCTGTGGTATATTTGCAGTATATTTTTTTTTCATAATCTAGAAACAAATATAAGGAGAGGTTTTTCGATTTGTTGCAAAATATTTTTTTTTTTCAAAAAGTTATGGTCATTTTAATTTTAATTTTATAGGAACAATAAATATATTCAACAAATATTCCACAGAGCGTTACTGAGAACCCAGGGAGTGCTCCAGTGTTTTTGAAATTTTTTTCGCAAACTTTGCTGACGGTTTTTTCACTATAAATCCTTTCTGTAAGAGGTGTATAGTCATCACCTAAAAAGTGAAGTGGGTCCCATGCGTCGTTTTCAAGATATGGCTAAATGAAATATCACGCACCGCCACTGGGTTTGAGACAATGAAAATTTGATTTGAAATTATTGTTCTTTTCTAGAATGTTGTAATATACTGAATTTAAATCGACTATGTCACTGCGTTTATTAACACTGTTTTTATTCATTTTTATTTCTACCATTTCTAAAAGTAGTCGTTTTTTTTAGGTTTGGATCTGTTCCTAAAATTTTTACAATTTTCAAAATTGAAATTGTGTACTGGATTATTGATGATGTGTTCCACTAGTGCTGTATGTGCCTTTTTTCATCATTATTTAGTGTTCGTATGTCATATTCATGGTCTTTTTTTTTTTTTTTTTAGTTTTAAACAAAAACTTAATATTTTAAAAAAATGTAACTTTAAGGGCAATTAACTTTTCACATGATATGATTCACCAAAAAAATATGCAGTTAATTGTAACACTATTAAAACAAAATAGTTATCCAACAAAACTGGTTAAACAAATTAACAATGAAGTGATGAACAAAATAGCAATAAATAAGAAAGACAACGAAAACGATGCTATTTAAAACAACAACAAAAATATATATTTCAAGACCCTATATGTTCATTGTCCGAAAACTTATCAAGAATTCTCATCACAGATAAAATAACTGTAGCATATAAAAATTCAAATAAAGCTGAACAATGTCATTCCAAATTTAAATCGAAAACTCCTAAATTAGATAAATCAAATGTTGTGTACGAAATTACTTGTGATTCTAACAACTGTAATAAAGTTTACATTGGTCAAACAAAAATATATTTAAAAGATTAGAATAAAAGAACATGAATATGACATACGAACACTAAATAAAAACTTTTGTTCAGGGGGATTCAAAGTACAACATATTTCAACCCCAGAAAAATTGGCCGGGAACCAAAATCCATATGATCGGTGCGGGGTCCTTCGGGGCACTAAAAAAAAATCGCAGCGCTTTCCAACTTTGAGAGTTTTTTTGGGGACACTTTGAGGTTAAAAAATTACCGACGTTATCCTTCGTTCATCCACTGTATCCAAAGTTATACCAAATTTTCCGAATATCCTTAAATTCGCAAATTTTTAACTTTTTTTCAGCCAACATTATCGCTTCAAAAACATTTTTTTATCAATCGCCCCCGGTTGTGTCTTATAGAGAATGTTTTGCAGTTTCCAAAACCCTACCTCCATTTTCTGTACGATCATTAGTTCCCGAGTAATTGATTGTCAAAGTTGAAAAGGACTTTTTTTGCTTTGATCGACGATAACTCCGCGGCAAATCATCGTACGGAGCTCTTTAAGAGGTCAAATTAAAGCTGATTAAAATGTCTAAAAGAGCTTTATGGTCGTCATGATGAAAAAAATGTTTTAAGTCCACATACCATTTTAAAGACGAGCAAAAATTTGGAATTTTTTTTTTTGGTTGGTTGTTGGATGATGTGGACTGTTCCCCCAAAAAGGGGTTAAACCCCGCTCGGGGAAAACAGGCCCGGGGGGGGGGGATTTTTTGGGAGAGACCTGAAATCCCCCAAAAAAATTGTTAAATCTAGATCTGAAAACTGCCAGACACATTAAGAGCTACAATTTCCGTTTTTTATTATTATCTGTACGACCTTAAGAACTCGTAAAAAAAAACCTCAAACCTCCCCAAAAAATGGAAAAATTTATTCCGGGACCTAAAATCCAACTAACCAAAACACTAATAGAGTAGAAGGTCGCCAAATTCCCCATAGATACTGTCAATAATTAGGAGGAATTACACGGTTATTGTGTTGATTATATATAACATAAAAAAAAATAGTTCCTCCCAATAAAGCACGATAGAAGTTGTACACTGGTAACCAATAATCCGGTACTTACTACTTCGCAAATTGCTGCTTAAGTAAATTCTACGCCTTCAACAGCTAGGGCCGTTTTGAAGAAAAATGAATTCAAATTGTACAAGGTTCGAAAAACTCTTCGAGGCGGACTATTTGGGTCATCCCGAATATATTTGGTATTTATACGATTAATGGGAAATGCTATTTAGGATGAACATTTTCTTAGAAATAATGTTTTTACTGATGAGTGATGAATACAATTTTCCATTAATGTGTAAACATAATCCACACCATTCAAGAGATTAGTCGCGGAGAGTTTACAAAGATTTGCAAACTTTGTAATGTTTGGATAGGTATACCAGGTGAACATTATTGGACCATTTATTTCGATGGCAACTTAACTGGCGCAAAATATTTAGATATGCTTCAGCAACAAATTGTAAATAAAAAATGTATGGTTTTAAAGAAGATAGGCCCAAGAGTTTGCAAGACTTCGATTAAATACTGAAAATGACTTTCAAACTAACGAGCCATCCAACAAAAAAACGTTATCATAGTCGGGCCGATAAAATCTTAGATTTATAAACTTATTTAATTTTCAAGGCTGTTTACTTGTCAAAAATATGACAACAAAGTTTCGCTTTGAACTTCGACATGACCGCTATTTCCATCTCTCTCGTTCATAACCCGATTTGATGATTTTTTTAGATGGCTCTTTATTACCACTGTTATGCTGAGAAATGCTCACCAAAAAGTGTATAATCGCTTGGAATATTAATATTGTGGCGAAAGCACCTGTAGCGTGCGTCGCCGGCCGGTCGACCGTGCAGCGGCACAGGTATTATTCAACGACACGTCACCGCGATGCGTAAGCCTCGAAGACCCACAAGCATCGAGCGTATGCTAGCGGGATCTGGATCGCGCTGGTGTAGTCTTCATCGTTCGAGAGGGTCGCATCGAGAAGGCCGCTCGCTTTGAATAAATAACCGGGACTCGGCCAGGGGTTGGTAGTCTATCCTTAGAGATAAATACGCGCGCGGTCTTCGCAAGAGAATCGAATATAAATTATATAACATAAATTAGTATTAGTTGTAAGTGTTTAGTCCGTGTTTATATTCTTAGTTAAATAAATAGTGTTAGTTTAAAGTGCGAGTTTAAATTTTTGTAGTGAACAAAAACGTTACAATATAAAAATAAAATATAAAAAACTTTATATATTAAATTATTTTTTTATATTTAAATATAAAATTAAAAAAAAAATACATATATATACAATATAAAAAACTGTTTATCTAATAAATGTTACCTATCATAGAACTAATGTTTTATTTTATTTTATAGAATTACTCTTTTAGTTTCTAAATTATAAAACTTTTCCATTAAATAGACCAGCAGTTTATGCGATAATTTCGCGTAATTGCCCTCGACTTTCATTGCGTTGTTTGTACATTATTATTCTCTATCGACTAATATAATCTAATATTTTAGTATTCGCCATCGAGTATCGCGGACTATAATATGGAGAGTTATTAAAATTGTCTTTTTTCTTACCGCTCCAGTCGCTGCCATTACCATAGTTTTCGGAAACGACCAATGATGTTACAGCTGGGTGTGTAAGTGAAATGGCTACCATACAAATACAGACGCACACGATACACGGCCAGATCAATTTGGCGGTACTCATGATTTCCGCTATTTTAATGACCGGCCTCTTCTTATCATCAACATTGCCCTCCATGTAGTACTGATAAAAAGCCGAGTATTTCGATACAAAAAGTAGCGTCAAGGTAAACCAAATCATGAAAGTACCAGCGCAAAAGTAGATCAAAGCGGAAGTAGTCGACGATGTGCCGATTGCCAGGGAAATCACCTGCAGCGAAGAATTGAAAATTCCCGAACATCCTTGACCAAAGAGGAAAGGTTTCATGTAGTTTGGAGGAATTTTGCCACTAAAACCATAGTACTTGCGCCGAAGAATGCCATCATGGCTGAAAATAACGAATCTATGTTACATTCTTTTATCATGATAAACCTCCAGGGTAAATATAAAGACCTTGAGAAAAACAGAAACATTAGCTGATTGTTTTTAAAATACAGAAATAATAGCTCTCTACAGAATCAGTTTGTGATAGCCTCCAACCATCAGAAGTAGTCATAAATGGAATCAGTTAAAAGTTAAAATGTTAAATCCAACGTGTCTAATATGCCCGACGCCAACGCGACGATTGGAAACTATCAGAAATGCTCTTGCGAAAACAGCTAGTATAATAATAGGTAGCCATCGAATAAGAAATTCTTGTTTCAAGTGCGAAGATCCCAGAAGTGAGACATTATTTCAAATAAGCTATTTTTGGAATATAAAAGTGGGTATACCGGGTGTAACAGGATCATGGTACACCACCTTTTCTCCTTTAGTTTTCAAGATAATTGATTGCAATTTGGGATATTCTATATACATAATAAGCGGCACTGTCTGACATACAAGTGATTTTTTCCCACTTCCGGTTTCGCCGGAAGTGACACTAACTTTTGAATTTTTAAATATAATACCCTGTATATTATTGCATTTTTGAATTCTACATAATTTTCTGAATCCAACGATACCAAATACGTGACATTTCAAACGTCAATATTTTTTTACAATTATAATTTTTAGTTTTCCATTTAAATGGGCCATTACGGTTACGATTTATTGTAAATGACCCATGTAATGCTACAAAAATCAAAATCCCCTCAAAAATACTAAATTATGTGATTTATGAGCAAATTAAGTTCATCAAAATTGTTTTTGGAGCAGAACTCAATTTTTTCAAATGGAACCATATTGGTACCGTAGTACCATTTATTATTACTATTAATAAGTAATTTATTCTTATGTCGTATTCATATGTGCGATAAATACAAACAAAATTACAGCTAAGAGAAATGACTTGATGAAATTTATTTGCTCATAAATCACATAATTTAGTATTTTTGACGGGATTTTGATTTTTGTAGCATTAAATGGGTCATTTAGAATAAATCGGAACCGTCATGGCCCACTTGGAAATGGAAAACTAAAAATTATAATTGTAAAAAATATTGACGTTTGAAATGTCACTTATTTGGTATCGTTGGATTCAGAAAATTACGCAGAATTCAAAAATGCAATAATATACAGGGTGTTCCATTTAAAAATCGAAAGTTAGTGTCACTTCCGGCGAAACCGGAAGTGGAAAAAATATCACTTGTATGTCAGACAGTGCCGCTTATTATGTATATGTATATGATATCCCAAATTTCAATTAATTGTCTTGAAAACTAAAGAAGACAATGGGGGAGTACCATGATCCTGTTACACCCAGTATACAGTGCATGTCAAAAGTTCCGGGACGGCTGGATAACTCGAGAAATACGCCTCCTAGAGAAATATGACCTGCATAAAAATTGCAGAATTTTTCCCTGGCAATTCAATGGTGACCTTGAATTTGACCTTGACAATGACCTTGAAGGTTACGTCAAGGTCAAGTCCGTTTTATCAAATAGGAACCTCTATTTTTGACACCGGAAATGAGAAGAGCGGAAAATTTTGCAATAGATGATGACCCTGACCAACTCTTGGGATTAGAGCTTCAAGGCTATTCTAGGGTCAAATACATTTGAGACATTAAAGTTTGATAATACGTATCCCAGAGAAAAATGGCACTCATAAAAGTTGTAGGATTTTTTCCCGACAATTCAATTGTGACTTAGAATTTGACCTTGACCTTTACCTTGAAGTCATGTCAAGGTTATGGTCATACGTACTCAATTTCATCAGGTTTTGTGGTTATCTCAAAGGTAGGTTGTAGAAAACTAAGCCACAAAATTTACAAGAATTACGACAACGCATACTAGACGAAGGCGATGTCATCCCAGCTGAGTATTTTGTGAACGCAATCAACAGTTTTTATATTCGATTGAATTACTGTCAAGAGGTTAACGGAGCACCGTTTGATCACTTATTGTAATAATTAAGACTGTTTCGACGAGTCTTGCTTTAGTCGGCTGAACAGTAATGAGTTTTGCCTCAGATGGCTAGATAGGTCTTTATCTTGGTCAACTTTTCTCCATGATGCATATATATCAAGCTTCAATGCCTCAATTGAATTGACCTTCGAATAGCCTTGAAGGTCAAATCCCAAGAGCCGGTCAAGGTCATTATCGATTGTAAAATTTTCCTCTCTTTTCATTTCCGGTGTCAAAAATAGGAGGTCCCATTTGTTAAAACGGATTTGACCGTGGCATAACCTTCAAAGTCATGGTCAAGATGAAATCCAAGGTCACCATTGGATTGCCAGGGGAAAAATCCTAAAACTTTTATGAAGGTTATTTTTCTCTAGGACGCGTATTTCGCGAGTTGTTCAGCCGTCCCGGAACTTTTGACACGCACTGTATATGCACAAGACAGCGAAAATAAATTTATGTTGTCAAACTCAAAAGTTTTAAGTACACAGATATTCCGGATCTGAAGCAAAATAAACAGCCATCCAAAGAATAAAAACGTCAACAAACCTGGCTATGAACGAGAGAAATGGAAATAACGGTTATGTCGAAGCTCGAAGGGAAACTTTGTTGTTTTGGCAAGTGGATGTCACATTTGTAAAATAAATGATAGCTGTCACATAATATAACAGTATTGACAATTAAATAAGGTTATAAACTTAAGAATAGAAATACGTCTTTTTTGCGTTTGTGACTTTTTTTGGATGGCTCGTTATAAAAAAAAAACTAATTATAGCTATCAATAAGTAAAAAGTTATCCATAAAGAATAATTATCAGCTTCGATTACAAAATAAAATTAAGTATATTACCACAAAAAACAATTAGATATCATATTATAAACACTTTAAACTCAAGCATTTCTAAATTCGATCACTACTTACGTTTATAAATATTATTTTATTATAAACAATAGAAACTATTAATTGCTGATTGATAATAGATAACAGGTAAATACTGATCAGATGAGTAAAAAACGTGGTAAACGGTTGAAGACAAAGAATGTAGTTAAAAAAAATGTTTCAAGTTTACCAATTTGTTTTGTAGGGAGAACATAATCTACTTCACAATATTTTTCGAAAAATAGTTTTTCCGAAATTATTATCACCATCAACAGCAGTAAAATTGTTATCGAATAATTCTACCATAATATCTTATATATAAAAAATCCACATAGAAACGTTATAATATCAAAGCCTTCCACTATGTGAATATGCCAGGGGACCTTTAGGAAGATTGGGCACACTCAATAACTTTTAGACCCGCACACGACAGACAGTCGGTCGCCGACTATTTTGAAGGAAGACACCCCCAGACCAATCCAACTTTTTAGTCTGTCGTCTGCGGTGTCTCATTTAAATGTATACGTTGCAATCATACAGACAAAATTGTAGGTGACCGATAGTCGGTCATAAGGGTGGGCCTTAAAGTGAGGTTCAGGTTACCATCCTTATATATTATATAATAATATGCATTTGTAAAGTACATTTGTGACAGCTGACATTTATTAAGTTATAGTTGACTATTAGTTTATTTAGTTTATAACACGCTTTAAAAGAATTGTATGGAATGACATATTGAATATTCCGGATGTGAAATTCTAGAAAGTAGAAACTATAAATACTGTTGTTACTAGGATAGAGTTAGTTGTGATTTGAATTAATAAGATCGAGAGTTGTAGAGTTTTAATAAAAGTGTTAGAAGGAAGAAGTGATTAATTTGAAGTGAAATTGTAACATTTGGTGCGGGGATTCTCGAATAATGAAGAGAAAAATTGTATATGGTAATACGAGGGCAACAAGAACGACAGGAACACGACGGATGGAGTGAGAACAAATTTTTGCAACAAGAAAAACACAGGGGATGAAAGGGACGACGGGAGGATGAACGACGACGGGGAGGACCAGGAGGGAACGACGACGACTGAGGACGAGGAGGCGGAGCGAGGGAACAGCGACGGCAAGAGGACGAACGGACGGGGACGAACGACGACGACGGGACCGAGACGACGGCGTCATCAGGAAATTTGCGAGTCTCAACAAATAATAAACACCAGGTTGAATGCATTCTGGGAGGATTGATGGCGTGGGCGAGTTGACCGGGGCCAAAAAGATGATAGGGAGTTAGGAAATAGAAAAGAAGACTCAAAGAAGAGAGGACACCAAGGGGTCAAAAGAAACTAAAGATAGAGGGCTGGCACCAACCTCTTCAATGCCGATAGGGATTGTTCGACCCACCATCCGTTACAACATTCAAGCCTTTATGCATACTAAAGGTGACACAAAATCTTAAGCCTCCTACGGCGATGGACGTATCTGTCCATGTACCGCAGACAGTTCGAGGCTGCGAAGGCACGGATGGACTCCACAAGAAGTGCTTGTCATATCTCTCAGAGGTCAGGCTTTAGAAATTTTACAGGCACCCGGAAGAGCAGCAAAATACTACACGGGGCATTGAAATAAGATATGGACACAAATACCCGCCAAGTTTATAGTCCCAGATCAAGAGCAGACGCAAAGAAGTAATGAGTCTCTCAAGAATATGAAGCTGACCGAACGACTCATTCATTTGGCAACCCTCAAGCACCCAAAGAATTTCTCGAACAAATTGCACGCTTTTGATGGCCTAGTGACAGAAATGCAGCAAGCTTTGCGACTTGGAGCACCCCGATCAGTGATGCACATAGCTGCTTTGGAATTAAAGCAGCTAAAGAAGCCTCGAGACACAAACCCTAGTAGGCAGTAAAATTGAGGAAGCCACCTTGAAGACACCAAAAGAAAATAATACGAGAGACATTAAAGAGAGGAGACCTTCAAACTCACCACCAAAGGAGACTAGGCGCTGCTACAAAGGCGGGAAAATTGGACATCACGCGTTTTTGCAGAGCCAAGACAAGGTACCAGCCAAGATATTATTCGCCAGATCGACAACCGGAACATAGGTCGAGACCGGGCGGAAGGAACTGGGAGAAGAAAGCAGGACCCGACGAGTCGCAGGCGGATGGTCGCTTCCCTTCCCAAAGCGAGACCGTTGCAATCCCACGAGAGATGGAAAACGACAACGAGTCGATGCTGGGGGCGCGTGTCGACTACTTATACTCAATGCCCCAAGATTTCTATCTCAGATAAAAGTAGCGATGCAGGAGAGACCCAGGACGCGCATGTGTGGGAGATGCCCAATCGCACCTCTTTGTGGCCAGCATGATGAACGAGTGGCGATACTGAAACAAGAACAAGTCTTCTGCGTGACGTCTGGACGGCAGGGAGTTCTACCTGTCTCGATTCTTCGAAAGATACCTGCATGAACTGTTAATGACAACAACCGTACAAGTCGAAAATGAATGGTCTCGGAGGAAATGATGAAAAGCAGAAGAAAGACAATGATCTGAGGTTAGCCGCAACTGGTAAAGAATGGAGTCGACCAACTTGGCAGGAAGTTTCCAGATATGGTACGACTATAAAGGGATACTGGGCTCAATGGAGTTCCCTTTGTCTCCGAGGCCTACTGCGAAGGGAGAACCCCGATGGAGTATCCGCAGTCTACCAGTTGGTCTTGCCTAAAGCAAGAATCCACCAAGTGCTGAAGAGCTTCACAGCAGCCCCGGAGGACATTTTGGAGTAACCAGGACGTTGGCTCGAGAAGGGACCGATTTTATTGGGTAAACTGTCGCCGAGACGTCGAAGAATGGTGCAAGAGATGTGATCTGTGCTCTGCCAAAAAGGGACCAAAAACAATAAGCCGTGTAATGGTGCAGTACTTATCCGGAGCACCATTCGAGAGGGTAGCAGTGGACATTCTTGGACCATTACCTGTAACCGACCGTGGAAACAAGTACTTGATGGTGGTAATGGATTATTTCTCGAAATGGCCCGAAGCAGTCCTCTCCCCAATCAAGAAGCAGAGACTGTGCCGAAGCGTTCATCGAGAATGTCATCTAGGCATGGAGTACCCCTCGAGCGCATTCGATCAAGGAAGAAACTTCGAACAAGCTGTGGCAAGAGAAAATAATGGGCAAAGAAAACCCGAACTACTGCGCTTCTCCCAGTCGAATGGCAGGTTGAACGCCAAACAGGACCATATGCCACTACCTGTCTAAATTCGTTTCTGAAAATCAAAGGGCGGGACAAATGGTGCCTCTGTTCTTGCTGTCGTATCGAAGTTCCCAGCATGAGTCGACTACCTACACTCCGTCTATGCTGACCTCTGGAAGAGAAGTGAAACGCCACGACCCAACTTGGCCGCCCTAGAAGAAAATCAGGAGCGACCTGCCCGATGGAAAGACAGCGACAAAAAAACAGCGCTCGACACTACACAACAGAGACGCTTTGAGCTGTATGCAGTATGGTTGTACGCCCCAAAAGGATGAAAGGGAGAAGCCAAAACCAGAAGAATGGGAAGGCCCATACACCTCATAAAGAAAATCAACGACCTGGTCTACGCATCCAGCTTTCTCAAGAAGCGCAAGGTGGCCGGGAGACCGCAAGATATACGGACATGATCCACCCGATTGGTTGTCGTGAGGATCCACCGCCTAGGACGAAGACAGTGTTATTCGGGACGAATAACCTTAAGAGGGGGAGCATGGACATTTCTAAAAGTGACATTTGTGACAGCTGACATTTATTAAGTTTTAAGTTTACATACTTAGTTTATTTAGTTTATACACACTAGCTATTAGTAAAGAATTGTATGGAATGACATTGAGATATTCTGGATGTCAAAAGAATTTTCTAGAAATGTAGAAACTATAAATACTGGTGTTGTTACTAGGATAGAGTTAGTTGTATTTGAATGTAAGAGATAAGATCGCAGAGTTGTAGAGTTTTAATAAAAGTGTTTAGAAGTGAAGAAGTGATTAATTTGAAGGTGAAATTCGTAACAATATATAAGGATGGTTTTGATAAGAATGGTTATACTAGTAAGTATAATTCCTTAATTTCAATATTCAACTCGTTCTGAGTAAGAAGATATCAAACTAATTAGTTTTAATTAGACTTTTTTTTACGATGACATCATATTTTATTTTTCAATCTCAAAGGGCTCAAAGCTGTGCCGCTTGTGCTCAAAAAATATAATTTATGTAAGAACAGTTACTTATTAAGTTTAGCATCGTTTAAAAGAGGAATTCTCAAAGATTTGAAAAACATAATGTATCCAGGGTATTCCCCATTAAAAAAAAAGTGATGACAAATGACCTCGACATTTTAATTTGCTCCTAATTTTACAGTTTTATTGAAAATGATTTTAAACTATTTTTCTTACTAAAGTAGAATGTTGCTATGTTTTTTTACTAAATTTTTTTACAAATTGAGAATCAAAACTGAAATTTTGGAAAAAATCCATAAAAATTATGCCTTCTTACTCAAAACGACTTGTATACTAAAATTATATAAAAATATGCAGTATTCCATCTAAAAGTCGAGGTAGAGTCGAGAAAAGTTAGTATTTATTTCTCGGTTCTGTTTGGCTATGGAAAGATGTGAAACTGCTAAAAAGAGTCCAAATTTCGACCCGAAACGCGTATCTCCATTCAATATTTGAGTCGTCTAGATTCCAAGTATGCAATCTCCATCAAGTAATATTTTACAAGAAACTCAAAAATCTTATACCGTATGTTGTTATAAGTTTTAAATTATTTTCACTTTGAAATGTGAATTATTATAATATTCTATGAAAAAAAAAAACAAATCAACCAAAAATATTTATAGTTTATAAATATTTATATCACTTTTTATTCAGAAATTAATTTTGGATATTGCCCGGTTTGCAAGTGAATACTGGATTTTGTTTATTTTGAAGCTAATTGGGTATGTAATTATTTTTTGGAAGTAGATGAATATGAATTTATAGCTTATGGGATTCAATTTCGAATTGATTTTTTTTATTGATAACAATTAAAGAAAAATTAATAAGTAATCCTAAAAATAATATTTTACAAAAAATATCGTGCATATCACGTGACTAAAATACCAGCATCTTATTGGCTGAGTGGATATTGCACATTTTAAAACCAACTTGATTCTGTATGGGAACTTGTAGCTAATTCATTTTTGGTAAAAACTGGATATTGCACTATTTGAATCTAGATAACTCATTTATTAAGTGTACCCTATCTTCGTAGACATACTGTATTTAATATTACATAATTTATAATATTGTAGTGATAACAAATACAACAACTATAAAGTCTCTTCATAACCCGTTATATACTAATAAAAAAAATCTAAATTGGTATGCAACCGATTTGAAGAAGTAAAGAAAATATGAAACAGATTTTCTTTCATCTGTACAATTTTTTGGCTTTTCATTAATACCGAAATAAAAATGAGTATAATTTTTTTCTTACTTTATATTTTATTTATAGTTTGAAAAATGTTCTTTAATTAATAGTGTCCGGAAAGTATGCTACAACGCAGGGTCGGCACTATACAACTCTATAACAATTAAAGTATAAACCGTAAATTATGTAAGCCTTGTAAATTATGTAAGCGTGTATTTCTTGCCCATGCACACGTACGCCGCTGACCGTGCCTGGTAACAGCACTAGGACTATTTCGCGGAAGATTCGAGGAGAAGCTATATGCAATTTATTCATAAGCGTAACGAGCGTTCCGTTAGCTCGACGCGAGATAGACGACTGGTAGAACGCCGAGTTTAATTTTGTGTGTCTCATGAGTGATTAACTAATAAACATGTGCACATACGTATTTTACACCGTGTACTTATTTCTTTTAGAGTTCGTGTAGTGTATTTACATATTATCTGATTTTGTGTGAATTTTTGCAATAATGGCACAGTCGTTACCATTTGTGAATAGACTAAAGAAAATTATTGAAAATTACGAAGATTTTACAATAGCCGGATCATATATTTGCTGTATTCCTTGAAATCGTCAATATTTATTTCGTAGACGCCGAAAGTGTGAAAGACATTTATATTCGAATATCAATCAACAAAATATTACTGCTACTGTTAGAAAAGAGGAATTTTGGTTTGATTTGTGCATAATGTTTTGCGCATGTAGCCTTTCGTGGAACGTGGTCGACAATATTCACTTTAGATGTTTTTAACGAGGAGAAATGCAAAAAAGACTACTGGTTATGGCAATGTACGCTCAAGCAATGAACACAGTCAGTGTTTCTGAACGACCCAAGTGATAGGTATGTACATTATTAACACATTTTTACTCCCGTCTTTTTGGTCTCTCATATGTCCTTCCGTCAAATATATGACAGATTACGAATCCAACCCTGCGTTGTAACACACTTTCCGGACCATATTAATTTCTAATGAATTAATTATAATATTTTAAATTTATCAGTGTTAGTCCTCAAACAACCACAGTTTAATATATTATTGCTGGGTCGTGCTACATGGGAATTAAGGCTAATTTCAAATCTAGATTGCTAGATTCCAGATTAAAGAAGTTTATCTGTTGTTTTTTTCAATACCGTTATTTAGTCAAAAATAATATGACTAAATAACGGTATTGATAGCCACTCTAGATCGTAATATCTAATTTATGTGTTTCTACTCCTAATTGACAATCATTACTTACAGTTTATAATAACCAACACTGTCATTGTCAGAATGAAGAATCCTGTCTGCCCTGAAAATATAAAATGTGTATTAAAATATGCTATTTTTATTTGAATATTAATCTTAACTAAGCGAAAAGACACTTTAATAATACCGGTATATTTTAAAATAACAAAACTCCTTGAACTTCTTCGGAATCCACGAATTGTATACGAACCGAGTCTATTCTTTTAATTTTAGCACACCTCGTTAAATATATACCTACGGACTTTTTTTTGAATTAATATGATGATCTGATCATACCTGATACTGCATTTATATACATACGGGGTGACACAGGAGTTATATAACTGCCTCTAATTTCTTTATTTATTAAAATAAAATTTTGGAATATTCAGGACTTGTGTAACTATTGCTTATCTTATTTGCCCTAATATTCTCTTTTCAACAAAATTTATGGCTTGCTGGCATTTGTTTCTTTACGGACAGTTAAAATGCGTTTTATTAAGAAACTTAACTTTTTTAATACCCAGTTCATATCTGCCACTCATAACTAACTTTTATTTTAGTTTTAAGAAAAAAAGTCGAAAAACAACTTACGATATTTTAAAAACTAAAATGGACTACTCTTGTACAATTCTGGACTAACGTTTTTTTGAAATAAAAAGAGAATGCTAATTCTACACGGCAGTAAGGAACTACAGTTAGGTACCTTACAACCACTTCAAATAAAAATATGGTGTGCTTATCTTAATTTTTAAAATGTTAGTTATTTTTCGACTTTTTTCTTTCAAAAAAATATGATGTTCATAACGGCTTAATAGTTGTTTTTCGATTTCACAGCCCGCTAAGCTCAAAAGACTTTGTACATGGTGTCATGGGCGCCTAGACCTTTTTCAAATAAAATGCGTTTTAATTTTAAGGAATAAACAATTTTAAGACGAATAAGATAAGTTAAAAAAATATACATGGTTGTAGTTAAGTAAGAAAGTTGACTTTCGGTTAAACAAGAAGTTGTAAATAATTTTGTTCTGTTTAGTTGCAAAAAAGCTTTAGCAGTAGTTACTTTATTCCTATTAATTTCAAAATTTTGTATTAATAAATAAAGAAATTAGAGGCTAGAAGTTATCAAGAATATACAAGAAATAAAGCTGAAATAAATTCAAAGAGGCGCCTCATATATTGGCATGTCCTTTGTAAATGCTACGCACCAGCCTCTTATTACACCATGAAAATACAATGACTTACCGATTATTAAAATGTCTCTCAATACACCTAGCACATACTCACAAGTATCCGTGTTGGTTTTCACAAAAACTGTAAACATAGTGAAGGCAGAAGCTACAACGCATAATGTGATCAGCAGTCTTGGTCGAGCTTCTACCTTGTGGCCGTAAAAAATTGAGAGCAATGAACATATTACCATAGGTACAGAGGACACAATCGAAGACCAGGAAGCAAAAATTGTTTGCAACGTGTTCCTGTTATTAGAATCTACTGTGTCTAGTGAGGTGTCCCTAAACTTATACATCCAATACTAAAACAAACAAAAAACAAGGTATAATTAAAGATATTTTCATTATTATGCCGCAACCTTCATGGTATCGCCCTCTATTGCATTTTAATGGGACAAGACATATTTTGGCTGTCTGTTTTGAAAGTCGGCAAATACCAAATTCCCTTCCCAAAAGCACGCTGACGGTGAAACCGCCAAATTCAAATGAAGCGAGAAAGATATCCTCATTCTTTGTTACTCGCACGTCAACGGTCATATATCCCGCTTTCGATTTTATTAAAACTCGTCAGTGCGACGTATTTGACGCTCGAATAACGAGCATTATGGTTATATCCTGACCAGGAGAGTATACGCTCTCTCAGATACTCCAAAGAAATACTATAAATACCCATTACTGACAACAAAATTCATATTGAAATAACAAATTGTAAACAAGACTAAGAAAATTTAATTCAATTTTTTTTTATTAAGTACCTACTTATATTGTTCGGCAAAAGATGTTAAACGGCTGCATCTATTGGTGATCGTCGATTTTTCCGTAACGTTTCGCTGTTCATGTTACCAGATTCTTCAGAAAGAATTCTAACTTTTCCTCTACTGCCTATCTTGATGTGATTCAATGGATAAGAAATAAATTAAACGATTGTAATTATCGTTTCATATTGTATATTCATATAGTATGTACAGAAATACTCGTATGTGTAATGCGTGTTATTGTACATTTTTCATTAATATTGATTAAGGGTACTAGGGAGGGTTGAAAATGCAAAAATTGGCTCGTGTTTAATGGTTTATAACAAGGCCGCGAATAAATATAAAACCTTTTTTATTGTTTAGGGTATTAATTATAACATTATAAAATGAGAAAATTCATTGAAAGTCGTTCCCAGAACAATAATATCGACGTCCCAATGTAATAAGGAAAACTGTTGAATCCACAGTTTTACCACGATTCCAGTCGAACGGATAAAGTTTTTGGCAAATTCTAAAAATATTTCTTCTCCTTAGGCTTCCCTCTATTGACTATATCTAACAAATTAAAAACAAAAATAAAAATAACAAAATGGCGTCCAGAAAACAAAATTTGGAAAAATTCGAGATATTTGTAAAATATTTTCAATCAAAATATAAAAATTTTTTCAATCTGATTTTAGGTATAATTCATGCGTCATGGTGTTTTACAACTCCTTTATAAATTTCAAGTTGATATATTTCGCGGTTCTCGAGATATCGTGGTAAATTCATCAAAAAATGTAGTTTCGAGAAAATCGCAATCAAAGTTTCGGTAAAATATTTGTGTTAGACATTTAAGTAGTTAAACAGTCGTAAGGAAACAGAAACGTTTAGACTTTATTATTAGGTCGTCTTTAATGTGTCGTTACAAATTAAAACTTAATTCCACTCTCTATATTGCATAGAGAACCCTAGAAATTAGGGAAGATATTCATAAAGGATCACAGTATCGGAATATGCAAAACTCAGAAAATCGATTTTTTCGAAATTTCAACCCTCCCTAGTCCCCTTAATAGAACCGTACAGAAAATTGAGGCAATAATGAAATAAAGAATAGTCGATATAAATATAAAGTCAAAGAATAGTCAATAGTTTACATGTATTATTTAACCTTTCAAATAGCGACGGGTAAGTGAATACTTTACTGTGATTTTTTCTTTTACTTGTTTGTGGACCGTTTTTTTTTATATTTTTATAGGGTATCAAACGTAAGAGATATCGAAAATTGAATGCAGCAGCCCAGGTCTATTTTTTGAGAGAGAAAATCGTGAAAGAGGATCACAACCATCGCGATTTAGTTCTACAGGAAGATTATCAGATTTTGGTCTTTTAATGCCCGTTATTTTATTTATTAGGTACAGCAAATATGAAAAAACAAATGCAGGATTGTGTTGGCACTTGTTTCTGTAGAATCTATTGGCGTAGTCAGATTTTTATATTTGTTTATATTTACGAAGCTGTAATTCAAATTTTTAGGTTTTTAAACATACCCTGTACCTTGTCACGCCATTTTTTTCGCTTTTCACATTTTCTTTAAGAATATGCACTGTGTACGTAAAGTATGGAGTAAATTCATTATTTCTCAAATTAAAAACATTTTGAAAAAATCCTCAGACAGGTCAAGTATTTTTTATACTTTTTATAGGTCAACTTTTGTTAAATACTCGTATATATTTTTTTTATTATACTTGGTTTTTGACATATGACGGCATCAATATTTTTTTTTTAACTGACAACCTACATTTTTCTATATCTACAGCAGTATGAGAAAAGATTAATTTTGAAGAGGAAAGTTTTCGAGATATTTTAGGTTTCAACAAGATGATTAACCGCCACATTACGTCACACTTGTACAGAATTATTTCAATCAGACTTTTCCCAACAGATGGATCTGTAGACGAGGAGCTATTGAGTGACCTTCAAAATCTCCAAATCTTATCCTATTATATTGTTTCTTGTGAGAGCCGCTTAAAAATATATAAAAAAAGTATCACAAACTATATTCAAGATTTAAAAGAGAGAATTATCTTGAAAATGAACAGAATTACCGATTATAAAATGTGATATATTTTTGAATTCTATGAATATACAATCCAAAAAAAATATATAGGGTACTCTATTCAAAAAATATATCGATGACGTCATATTTAAAAGGGTGATGACGTGAGGATGTACTACAAGGTACGAGGCGCAGTTGAAATTAAAAATCGACATGTCTATGGATTTTTTCAAATGTTTATAATTTGAAAAATAATGAATTTATTCCATATAACCAAATAGAAGTTAATAAAATAATACCAGTAATAACAACACTATGGTGAAAATAAAAATAAATAAATGATGATAGCATTACATATAATATGTACATTGATCATAATAACTGTTCAAATTGGCGGGCTCTTCAGCCTAGTTTGTAACAGTGTTCCAAACGAGAAAGAAACCGTTTTTTTCATTTTAACTGTTTTAAAAACGTTTTACACATTTTTAAGCGTCCTCCACATCTAATTGTAAAATCTGGAGATCTTGGAGGTCATTCAATAGCTCGTCTTCTCGATCTCAACGATCCTTCTGATGGTAAAAATATGATTTAAATAATTCTATACAAATTTGGCATAATATGACGGTGCCATTTTTGTTGAAACCTGAAATATCTCAAACGCCCTTCTGTTCAAGATTAAACTTTTTTAAATTGTTGTACGTAGGAAAGAGTCGTTAAAAAAAATGTCGTTGATGTCATATGTCAAAAACCAAATTTAATACAACAATCACATTTACATTATTCCGATCTATATTATATTTTCAATTTTTATACCTACCATCATTTATATTCTCCAAACCATCAAAACATTCGGAGTTAACAATTTGTTATAAACAACACTAACGCAATCCATTGCTAGATTGGTTCTGCTATCACAACAATTCCTCTCTATCTTTGGTGTATGTATCTCTCATAGGCGGAGCGATTAAATGTTTCCTTCATTGATATTTTCAAAAAATATACTTAATTCTTTGTGTAGAATAATATCGAATTTTAAATATTTTTTTGTCAACTGTTCGGTAGCATATTTGACGCAAAAATTATTGTTATCTGGTAAATAATTAAACAAAAACACAGATATACTTCAAAGATATCTGTGAAGTATTGTAATACTATAGGAAATTCCTTTTGGAATTTGTAATATTTAACGATTTAAATATAAAAGGAATTCTTATCTCACAAGTGTTGTGATCATTATCGAAATTGCAATTAAAAGAACAAATTAATTACTATCTACGTTTAAATTCCTCACAATCAGACAATTAAAAATCATATTTTCGTTAATATTGTCCACCTAATGATTAATAAAACAAAAACAGAAAATGGATATGAATTAAGTGCGTTGGGACATATTATTTTCACGTCCGTCCTGACTGTTTAAATACCTACATACATATGTTGCATACATTTACTTACGTCATTGGCAGTTACAAAAAACGATGCGGGTAAAAATTGCAACAGACCAACAAATAAGAATAACACATAGACGAAACTGCATGTATCTTTAGGTACTGGTCCCCTATTTAAATCTTGAATTTTTTTCTCCAGTGTGTGCCTTCGGTCTGCATCTTGATGAGAAGCAAGAGAAGCTGAAAGCAAAAAACTTAAATCACTATAATAATGTACATCTTGATGGAAGGTTTCAATACTATATCAGCTGTTCTTGAGGCACGTGCCCATATGCGAATTCTCTTTTGCACCCACTTAGTTGTAACCACTTGGACCAGAAATGTATATCTGTCTGTCAATAACAATTTATCGATATACCTACATTGATATTTTCTTCCTGTTTGTAGACAAATTCAGACTTTTTTCAATAAAAAATTACATTGAATCGTGTAAATATTTATTTACAATCGTATATGTAAACTTTTTTACAATCGTATAATTATATTTTTTTAAAAAACAGGTTAGTTTTAATCTACTTCCTGAAGATGCCAACTTAGTTGGCGAAACGTTCGTCGAGAAAAGTATAGCAGTTCGGTGTTTCGTGGAAAACGTCCAGTTTTTTGTTTCTACGCTTAAGTTTCTTGTACCCACTCCAAGAACGTATACGTAATGTTGATACATATTTCTGACTTTTAAGAAACTTAAATGTGTTACTTTTATTACTTTGACTTTCCACCCGTGGGCTGGAAGTTCATTAAATTAAATCAGATACCAATTTTGTAGGTTGAAAGTTAAAAATGGGGATGATTATAAATAAAATAGTATGCAAACCTCGGTGAAAAGTAACATTTTTGTTTCGAGATAAAGTTAAGGTAAACTACTGCATCTCTCGCTGGTTATGAAACACTTTCAACCTCAGTATGTAATATACTATTACTCGCCAAGATAATGTAGTTTTACAAATGAAATCAAGTTCAACGTTTAAAATGGATGGACTAAAACATGGAATAAGAAAAATTGGAGCTACTATTTGGAAAATATAGTATCAGTAACTCAAAAAACAAAATTTATTATCGTATTATGTTTCTTTACTTTTGTTATTTCACGATACAATATTCGATAACATTCGATAATTTGCAAGGCCCTGCTTTCACAATTTTAATTTAAAAAAAAAATGTTAGTAACTAATTTTAATTTTCTAGAAAAAATTTAATAATACCCCCATGTTTAACTAAAATGTCAAAAAATTTAGTTTACCGTATAATAAATTTTATGCAGAACATACAATAAACATATAATTTGTATTTAATGTAATTCTTTTTAAAAATGTAAAGTTCGTCTTTTTTTTATTAAAAATGTCTTATATATTAAAATATACCCATTTGCGTATAATATGTTGATAATTGAATTATAGCAGCTATTTAGTCAACTTTTATTTTTATTTTTTTTAATGAAACACCTGTATTCATTGAATTCTGTTTGTTCTTTTGATTACGATGATATATTTTGATTCCACATTTTTGAAATATTACCATCAAATATTAAATAATATATGCGGTATTTGCAGTAATATGAACCATATTCTGGTATATGTGGTGTTTATAGTAAGTTGTGGATAGTTAGTTACTCTTTATTGTCAAAAATAAATATGAAAATTGTTTCACATTATCATTAAAATGAAACGCACGTTAAAGACTGTTAATTTCTTTAATATATCTATTATAATCATTGATGTTGATGATTATTAGTAATGTGTAATACATGTTAATTATTGCATATTGTTTGTTAATAACTGAATATTTATGGTTTCAGAAAAGGCAATGAAGTTTACAGACATATTTCACGACGCACCTAAAAGTGATAATTTATCATCAAATATTTTCTTTCATTTAATTTGTGATGTCATTGATGTCATTTGCGGTATTTGGTAAGATCGGTTTATTTTTTTTTTGTATTAATCAAATATAGACATGGTGTCAATTCGAAAACTGCCAACCCTTAATATTACCCTTCCACTAAATAGGTAATATTGAAAATCGAAAACACACGTCAATTGTATTTTCAATGGGTGCACTTTAAACGGATATTTGCAGCTGGAATTCAACCCCTGGAAGGGATAAATACCTAAATTTATCTACTAAAGCGAAAATCAACTAAATTATGTTTGTAATAATTGGAACGCGATTTCTTGGAAACTGCTATTCAATAATATTTACTTTGTAATAAATTTCCAATAATAAATTAGTGTGATATGTAGTTTGTACAGTTCACGAATAGTGCAAGAAAAAGCGGAAAAGGAAGTAGGTTGGGCGATGGTTGGATCTGATGAAATTGATCATATTTTGCTCCCGTGGAGGGATATAGTATATTGAACAATTTAAAGGTATATTGGAAACGTCTCGTGGCATAGGGTGAACGTCGCTAGAGGTGAGTTTCTTGAGAAACATTTTCGTGATGATTCGTCTAAGTACCTAGCGATCCCTACATATATATTTTTCCCGTTTATTTTAAGCGTTTTCTATCGTAGCGAGTAAAAAAAGCGTTAACCAAGGTCAACGGTATAAAAGGAATGATATATTTTGCATTAAATTATAGTATATCTGAATTTACATCCATTTTTTATAATAATTTTTTATTAATTACTACATGAGAATTTCCGCTACACTAGTTTTAGTGATTTTATCTTTATAATAGGGTATGCCTGTACCTAGTACAAATCACTTGGCGCCCTCAATTAGACGAAAGTATAGTTTTTTTTATCAACTCACTCCCGACTCCACTTAGTCGAGGCAAACCCATAACTCTTACCATCGCGGAAATTATGTAACAAGGGTATTATTGGAAATATAATTATTCCCTCTTCCTATTTACAATTTTAAGGGTAACATCTACACCTCTCAGGGGGTTGAACCACGAAACAAATTTTCGTTTAAAGTGTCCCTCTTGAAAAAGAATGAAGGTATTTCCGATTTTCAATATAATTTTGTGGAAAAGCAATATTAAGGGAGGGAAGTTTTCAAATTGACATCGTGTATACAACTTGGTACAAAATTATTGGTAATCAGAAAAACAAGCGGAATTCAACAAGCAAAAAAACATTTAGAATGTTTCATTAAGAAATAGTTTACCCCAGCATTTTTTTTTGTAATTCTAGAAATAACAGTGAGAATTCTCAGGAAGCTACCCTTTATATACCTCATATTTACAATTTAAATAATTTACTGATATGTTTCGTTATAACATCTTTTATATTTAAATTTGTTTTTTATATAATAAGTACTATTTAAAACAGATGTCCTATTAGAGAATTTCAATCAGTTTTTTTCTGACAATGTAGACCTATGTATTTTTCTCCAAATATAGCCCATGTATACTAAAACTGTACGAAGCCTAAGGATATATGAAGTGCATCATTTATAGAAACAAATATATAATAGGCAGTTAAATAATTTTCAAAATTCACTTATGTTGATTGTAAATTATTTTTTTTATTCGTACTTACCCCTCCTCAAAGCTTCTGAAACTTCTAAAACGCCTTCCATATTTATCTAAACCCTAATTAGATCTCTACCTGCTGTATGTCTATCAAAAACTGAAAGTTAATTACTGTACCTCGCTAGTGATTTCTAATTTGATTAAATTCAAGTAGCTGTTGCGTATTCTATTGTTTTTCAACAAAATTTGATGTTCACATACCGATCTTATTTTAATGTTTACAGTACCTATCGTACTATTTAATTCCAATAAATTACTAATTATTTACTTATAAATTTCTAGTGATTACCATTTAACGAATATCTAGGGTAGATAAGGAAGTTGTTGAAAATGTACAAAGGAATTTTGCATTGTTGGACAACAAAAAAAAACTAAAATCAAACAATAATATATTACTCAGAAATACTATCTATATAAACTACTAAAAATATAAACAAATTTGAATTGTATGTATTCCTCGTTATGTGTAAATGCACGTGACAACCGAAAACGTGTACATTTATCACTATATAAAATAAAAAAATGTTCTCAAATCTTTATCATAAACATCTAGGTATTACATAGGTATTTAATATGTAGATAGAGGTTTAGTTTTATAAATAAATACCCCCTTTTTTTATTTATTTTTTTATTTTTTGATCGAGTTTAAACAAGCAAAAATTCGCTTTTAAAAAGTATACGTATTCGTTTTTAAACAAGTAAAAATTCGTTCGAAAAATTTGCATTCGATTTTTTATGTAGAATTCAGATATGAGGTTCAGTTAAAAAAGCATGATGGATTAATTGAAGCGGTCCAAATAACGAGTGATCTTTTATTATTACTTATGTTACACAGCAAACGATACAATAAACACAACACATGCGTTGCCAACCATAGAATATAACATGACAAAGAAGAGAAAAGGATTTCTAACATAACCACAGATCATAGAATACAAGTATTAATTGCATTACAATACCCTGCCACAATTAATACAAATCTAACACATTTATACTTAAAAATATTATACAGTTTCTCTTAAACCTAAATTATATCTATGTTTTGAAAATAAATCATATTTTAAATTTTTTGTTAAAATATCTGCAGTTTGATCTTTGCTACTAATATATTTTACAGACAATGACTTATTTTCAACTAAATCTCTAATAAAGTTGTATTTCACATCAATATGTTTTAATCTTTTATGTTCCCATTTACGTGTAAGCTCTATATATGATTGATTATCTTCATAAATTGTAAAAATTGTGTTTGCAAAACCAAAATCATTTAACAAATTAGAAAGCCAAATTCCTTCACGTATTGCTTCTGCAAGAGCAACATACTCTGCTTCAGTCGAAGAGATTGCGACTGTTGACTGTTTTTTTGTTGTCCAACAAATTGTGCCTCCGAATATCTTGAACAGAAAACCCGTTGTAGATTTTCTATGTCTCATCTCCTGCCCAGTCTGAATCAGCATAACCTTCTCAATTCATTCTGATCACAAATATGTGTAGGTGTATGTTATATGTTTGTTTTCTTACTTTTTGTGTAATTTAGAAAAGCTTTAATAGAAAAATACAATAAAGTTAACTGTCGTAATTTCGACACATGTTAATTTTTGTTGCGAACTATACAGGGTGAATCAGATGTAACGTCAGACGCGTAAGTATGTGACAGTTAGAGCTCAGATCTCTATCGTACATTCCTACATTCCAAGTACGGATTAAGAAGTAACTTCTAGAAAACGAAAACATATTAAAATAACGATTGAAATAAACAAATTAAAATATTTAAATTAACGCGATAGTTATATCATATACATATTGTGCGGTAAATAAGTGTATATAGTTGTCTAAGGTAATATATTGCTAATTATTTCTAAACTCCTTAATTCTCGAGTCCTATTCTGACATTTTACGTTACGTACGATTGAAATCCGGGCCCTAATTATAGTAATAAAAAAAATAGGTAGTGTTTTATATATATATACAGTACCTAATACCCTGACTTACGTAAATTCGAATTTATGTACATTATTTTTTTCTTGCGGAACGCGGTGCATCATGCTGTTCCAAGCTTGCTACAATCGATGCATCATGGTGTTTCAAGCTTGCGGCAAGCTAGCACGCACGCCGCGAGAGTTCCAAGTTTGCTGCGAGCTAATTTTGAACGTGTTTTAGGCACACACGCGTAATCGACTCGTATCACAAACACGAATATTTTAAACGTCGTGCACCCCGACACGTAAGTTTCCACTTATAGCGGGTTTACACATGCATGGATTTAGTGGCGCCAGTGACCGCTGGCGCGCCAGTAAAATAAAATTTCAAATGTAAACCTCTACTGTCGTGCATTTTTTGTTAGTGCACGCGTGGACGAAAAAAGTTAAAGCGTTCTAACTTTTCATGCGCCAATAGTGATTCATGCGCCACTACAAATAATATTTGCAAATGTAAACCAGTTCACGCACGCCAGTAAATATTACGTACTTGGAATCTATACTGTGTGGTATCAATTTAGTAGACCACAGTTTTGTGTTTATTTTAGTAATTAGATTTCTTTTACAGTGAGGAAAAGTTCGGAAAAAGGAGGAGTTAGGAAAAAAATATTCAGTTCTTAGAATATTATGAACAATGCCCTTGCTTGCGGGATGTACATTCCAGTTCATATAAAGATAGGAATTTAAGAGATGCATATGATAACATTGCAAGAAAAGTAAATATCGACGGTTTCAGTTGTTGACATTTTTAGTTGATAAACAATATAAATGAGCTCTTTATACAGTCACTTTAACACATTACACTCAGCGAATGAGACTGACGAGATAAAATTTCAATAATGTGTAAACCTTCACTGGCATGTAAGTTAAACTGGCGTTATTACTGGCGCCAGCACATCATTGCACGTGTAAACCCGCTATTACGTAATATTTCGCAGTTCCGCCTAATTTCTCAGTTCCCAAAACTTCGTGGTAATTTTTTTTTAAACTCTTCCTTTTCAAAATACAGTGTTGAACTTTTAAGATAAAAAAATATGTGCATTTCCCGAACTAACAGAGGTGTTAGTACTAAACTTGGTACACAGCATACTGAAAGGGATTGCCAGAATACGCAAAGGTATCAGACCTCTTATGCCACCAGGGACGGAGATATAGGTTATCAGTTATCACCTTCAGAGATTTATAAAAAAATATTTACGGCTCTGCACAAAATCGAGAAGATTGGCATATTTAGATAAAATTGAATTAGTAACAAAAACTGTCCCTTGCAAATGTTGTATCTGTCAGCGTTTGATAGCAAATTCATTTTAATTGTCTTTGTTTTAAAAAAAGTACGCCACTAAATTATACTAACATGTATGTACATTGTACATGTAGTCTAACTTAATTAATGTGACTTGGAAGACAATGCTGTGTTAAGCAAACAATCTGTTACTTCAATAAATTAAAGGTTTTTGTTTGTAAAGTTCAACACGCTCTATCTGAAAAAGGTAACGTTTTAAGAAAAAAAAATATATATAAAAATACCACCTATTTTTGATGTACTGTCACATACTTCGGATCCAACGTTAAATATGACTCACCCTGCACACCATTTCTTAGATTGTATAATACTTATAGGACATCTGTATTAGCAAATGTACCATAGTTTATTCCTTAAATGCAAGTATCTACATAACCCACCTCCATATATCCAAAAATTAACAAAACTACTTGCTTGAACGATATTTGTAACCACAAACACGGTTTCCACTGATATCGAAACATACTTTTACTCAACGCGCCTTTCACCTACCATGTTGGTGATTACCAATCATCAGGAGATGGTCATAACTCAAGTTTAATTATTTATCTTTTTGTTTATTGACGCTTATATAATTACATTAATTATACAATTAATTTTGGCACATATTTGGATTCAGAATAATATAAGGAATCTAAATTTATCTAAACATACAGGGGGTTCTATTAAAAAAAAAACTTACTTCACTATACCCCCTGTTGCTCACAGTGGGTCCAAAGGGCGAGAGGTTCTCCTTGTGAGGTCTCTCCATATGCAGAAAAAATACCCTGTCTTTATCTAAGCAGTTTAGTAAAACCGTTTTCCTATCTGGATTCTACGTAAAACCGTCCATCCAAAATGAGGTTTTACTTTTTTTGAAATCGAACAAAAACTAAAAAAAAAATGTAGGGGAATCTATCCATAAAACTAACCCTGTACATTTACTAAAAACAGTGTTACTTTTTGAACAAAGTAATCCGATATTAAGCTTTTTTCGTTTTTTCTATCGTTGCTAACGATAGTTCCCTATTAAGTACTTAACAAACCAGAATTGAATAGTAATCGGGCATAAACGAAACTTCTCAAATCTGATGAATTTAACACTTCTACTAGTGTTGGAATGTGTATTCACACACGTCCTCAATTCCTAAAGTATGTCAGAAATTTCAATTACCATTTCAACAACGTGATTATCGGTAGCAGCTTCATTGGTAATTACGTCATACGATCTACTTTAATGTAGCTGTCTGAGTCAGTGTTGGTGAATTCATCGATTTTATTTCTTGCTACCCATTCTGACAATGTTAAATGATCTTATTTTTAGTTTCTTCTACCATCAGCTGTATTTTGCAATTTTTAACCATTCTATAAGGCAGTGGCGGTGCGTGATATTTCAGTTAGCCATATCTTGAAAACGACGCATGGGACCCACTTCACTTTTTAGGTGATGACTATACACCTCTTACAGAAAGGATTTATAGTGAAAAAATCGTCAGCAAAGTTGGCGAAAAAATTTTCAAAAACACTGGAGCACTCCCTGGGTTCTCAGTAACGCTCTGTGGGATATTTGCAGTATATTTTTTTTTCATAATCTAGAAACAAATATAAGTAGACGTTTTTCGATTTGTTGCAAAATATTTTTTTTTCAAAAAGTTATGGCCATTTTAATTTTGGGAAACAAAATTCCTAAAATTAAAATTAAAGCCTAACTTTTTGAAACAATTTTGTAACAATCGAAAGTTCCTATTTGTTTCTAGATTTGAAAAAAATACTGCACAACAGGGAGTGCTCAGTGTTTTTGAAATTTTTTCGCAAACTTTGCTGACTTTTTTTCACTTGTCCTTTCTTAAGGGTTATCTCACCTAAAAATAGTGGGCCCTGCGTCGTTTCAAGATATTAAAATACACGCACCGCCTTGCACTTAAGGGGCAAATCGACTTCTGATTCAAATCCAACATTATTAACAAGATCACGGTCTTGATAATAATGTTTGGTTTGATCGACAATAATTGTTCTTTAGACACACTAGCCCGGGCAATCAGCGTAATTATTGCGTAATGTACTGAAACCATATAAAGTCTTATTTTCTTTATGTAGCACTGATTAATCTTAAAATTAGAGTTCGGTAATGAACTTTTTACACAACGAATATCCTGATCCATGAGTTGAAAAATACAAGTTACGTACGGTGGAGTAAAGATAAGTTCAATGTTTGTTTCAAATGCACATTTTGAAATTTATGGTTGGCAGGGTAATTATCGACAAACAATGCTAGTTTAAATCGGTGCTAGTAAAAATAGTAGATAAAAACGGATCCCGCCCACTCAATTCAGTGTCAAACAATTCCAATGTCATCCAACCTCAGCGATTTACTTCATACTTCAGAGGTAGACCACCATAATATCTGATTTTTTTTTTCAGTTCTACTCATTTTGAACAAATGAAAACTGTCATTCTTTTGACAAGTTACACCCAGTAGACAGTTGATCTTTGATGTTTTGTCTGGTGTTAGTTTATAAAAGATCCCATGAAAAATACTGTTTTCGTGATAGCGCCTTAACATTTTCAGATAAACGGTCACGCACTTGGCTTCACCAAGTAATTTTCCCACTTTAATACCGGGTTTCCCAGAGAATTCTGACCCATTTTGACCGTAAATATCTTTTGACAGAGTGAATATAGAAGTATTCGGTTTTCACCAGTCGATTTACTATTTCAAAAAGTTTTTATCACACTATTTTAAAAACTTGTTACTTGTCCTACAGGGTGTTTTTGAAATATAGTCAACTTCAACGTTAAAATTCGTTACTATTTTAAATGCAACGCCCTGTATTTGTTTACACAAAAACAAAAGCTGCAATCTTCCGCTTTCAAAAAATGTATATTTTATAACACTTTACTTTCAAAATGGGTTAGTTAGTTTGATTTTTAAAAACATCGTGTTTTGAATGTAACAGATAATTCTCACCCATTTTTATCGTAAATAACTTTTTACAGAGAGAACTTACAAGGATGAGGTTTTTGCCAGTCGATTTACTATTTACAAAAGTTTTTTTCGTGCTATGTTAAAACTTTGTTACGTATCATGCAGGGTGTTTTTAAAATATATAATAAATAACTTATAAAATGATGTGGTTTTCGCCAGTTTATTTACTTATTCAAAAAGTTTTTTATTTGTTATGATTTGTTACACACCATACAGGGAGATCTTGAGTATGAACAGTTGGCTGGAACATACGTATTATGCTTAACACGTATAAATGATGTATTTTTGTACTTTTTAAGAACTATATCATTTACTTCATTTTATTTTAAAAGGAACTACTTACAATTGAAATTTTTAACCTGACAAGATGAAATTACAAACAGATTAATTTTGTTAAATCAAAAAGCAAAAATGTACGAATGAACCAAAATTATGTTCAGCTTATATGTTATGGTACATATTCCAAGTGTCTATCATACACATTTATACACTTCTGAAATCTAAATACCATAATAATAAATAAATTACTCAATTTCTGGAGTAATCCCTTGAAAATTGCTGACAATGTTTCGGCGCAACCTTTCAGGGGTTTGAGGAATGGTATTGTAGCACAAATCCTGAATATACCTCATTCAAGAAAATCTGGCACTGTTCATTCCGGTGAGTGCGCAGTTGCCACTCGTTTGGTCAGCTCTTCCTATCCACCTATTCCCAAGCCTATTCTCAAAGCTCGCTGTTCAAAGCAAAAATCTGCAACATATTCGTATAAACTTTGCCAGTAATTTTTCTCCCATTGAAGAAGAAAGGACTATACATTTTTTTGTTCGGATCCCCCACTCCACATGTTGAATTTTGGAAAGTCTCTTAGCAATAATGAAATGACAATTCCAGAGACTTCTTAAATTAAATTAATGAAGTAGGTACATTTTTCTTTATTTTAGTTCTATTAATCTTTAGACTGACGGCATTTTTCCCTTATGAATGGATATTTTTGAGGGGCAAAGTTTATATATATAAACATCTAATACATCTAGAGTAGTTGCCGAGGTCACAGGTGGCTCATATATGAGCCAGGCCGGCTGGCAACGGTCGGGCCAATGTTAAAAATTTTCAGATTGTGTAAATTACTATATATTTGTTTTTAAGTGAAATTGAGTGAAATTGTTTGAGCAGCACCCCCGGAGACGTGAAAAATTATTCAATAATTTTATTCCGTATATAGGTAACAGGATGAATATCAAATCAAAAACATGAAAAAAAGCGATCAGTTACACTGAAATAATATTTTTTCTTCATCCCTAGACTTACATATTTTCATACGACTATATATTTTTATACTTATATATTTATATAGTTATAGGTAGAAATTCAGTGTTTTACGTTCGAATTCAATCGAACACATTATATTCAAGTATCGCTAAAAAAAATTATTATTTATCCTAAATATAGTAATTCAAGTAAAAAACTAATAATTATTCTATGTAAAAACATTTTAATTTGAAATAACCGATAAAAAGTCAATAACCGTTCAATAAAGTATTTTGAAAATATCACCCCTTTCGCTAGGGGTGGTTTCAGCATCTCAATCAATTGCGGAAAATTTTAGGGTACATTTTACAGATTTTACAGCGTGCTTCCGAAATAAATCGTGTAAAAAGTCAATACCCACCTAATAACGAATTTTTGAAAATTTCACCCCCTCGTTAGGGGTAGTTTCGGCATCTCAATCAATTGCGGAAAATGTTAGGATACATTTTACAGATTTTACAGGCTATTTACTAAAAAAATTCAGTAAAAAGTTCAATAACGAATACAAGTTCAATAACGAGTTTTTAAATATTTCACCCCCTCGCTAGGTGAGTTTGGGTACTTCGATCGACTAGAAAGAATTCATTGGAACCCTTAGGGCTGAAAGGGCCAAATATTCACTATAATATCTGTACCTATTCGTCACTAAAACTATTATTTTATTACTGTCCCATATATGAGCCAACCGGCAGTCTAAAGGTTAATATCAATTACCAGCTCATTTTGAAAGTAAAGTGTAACAAACCATACATTTCTGGAAAGCAGAAGAATGCAGCTTTTGTTTATTGTAAACATATACTGAGTGTTGTGTTCAAAATAATAGCGATTGTTGTGTTCAAAGTAATACATTGAAATTGATCCTATTTCAACTCCCTGTATGTCAAGTAACAAGTTTTTTACATAGTACGGAAAAAAGATATTTGAAAAGTAAATCAATTGGCGAAAACCGCATCCTTGTAAAGTCCAAAACACGATGTTTTTAAAAATCAAATTACTAACCCATTTTGAAAGTAATGTGTAACAATCCATATATTTTTGGAAAGCGAAAGAATCCAGCTTTATTTAGTGTAAACATATATGGGATGTTGCATTCAAAATAGTGGCGAATTTTGACGTTGAAATTGACCATATTTTGAAAACACCCTGTAGGATATATAACAAAGTTTTAACGTAGCACGACAATTTTTTTTTAAATAGGAAATCGATTGGCGAAAACCGTCTCCTTCCAAGTTCGTTCTGTCAAAATATATTTACGATCAAAATGGGTCAGAATTTTCTAGGACGTTGAAAACACAATGTTTTTAAAAAATTAAATTACTAACCCATTTTGAAATTAAAGTGTAAAACAAACTATATATTTTTGTAAAGCGGAAGATAGCAGCTTTTTTAGTTTAAACAGATTTGACGATTGTGTAAACGGATTTTTGATTTGAATTCTCACTAGATGCGTATACCCTGTACTGGTACCTGCAGTTGGAAAAACGTTTGCCACGTTTTTTGCCTTTTGTTGTAACACTAGATTTGTAATTGGAACTTTTAAACCTGTGTTGTGACCTGCAGGTTTCCTTAATCATTCTTCCAAAATTGTCAAATCTCGTTAAATTCAAGTAGTAGATACAGATTAATTTGATGGTCGAAAATCGCTGAAAAGATCGGCATTACATTTTCTGGTTCTTAAACGGTCAACAAGATTTAGGTCCTTTTACTTCCACATCTCCGCAGTACAGTGGAAATGTAGAAATCAGTATGTTGACGCATCACCGACAGACTTTAATACCTTTTTCGTAAACGACGTAAAACGCTTAACAAGAGATTTTCCAAATGAGACAAATAATCCCATTGATATATTGAAGCATTCCACAACCAGCTTAAACAACTCTATTTATATTTGTTCCATACATAGAACACGAGGATCTCTGCGATTTGGTAAATTATTTAAAATCAAAAACTTCAGGTGATATACCGGGTGTAACAGGATCATGGTACACCTTTTCTTCTTTAGTTTTCAAGATAATTAATTGAAATTTAGGATATCCTAAATACATAATAAGCGGCACTGTCTGACATACAAGTGATTTTTTCCACTTCCGGTTTCGCCGGAAGTGACACTAACTTTCGATTTTTTAAATGGAATACCCTGTATATTATTGCATTTTTGAATCCTACATAACTTATGAATCCAACGATACCAAATAAGTGACATTTCAAATGTCAATATTTTTTACAATTATAATTTTTAGTTTTCCATTTAGTGGGCCATGACGGTTCCGATTTATTGTAAATGACCCATGTAATGCCACAAAAAATCAAAACCCCGTCAAGAATACTAAATTATGTGATTTATGAGCAAATAAATGTCAGCAAAATTGTTTTTGGAGCAGAACTCAATTTTTTCAAATGGAACCATATTAGTACCGTCGTACCATTTATTATTACTATTAATAAGTAATTTATTCTTATGTCGTATTAATATGTGCGATGAAAACAAACAAAATTACAGCTAAGAGAAATGATTTGATGAACTTTATTTGCTCATAAATCACATAATTTAGCATTTTTGACGGGATTTTGATTTTTTGTAGTTATTGCATGGGTCATTTAGAATAAATCGGAACCATCATGGCCCACTTAAATGGAAAACTAAAAATTATAATTGTAAAAAATATTGACGTTTGAAATGTCACTTATTTGGTATCGTTGGATTTAGAAAATTATGTTGAATTCAAAAATGCAATAATATACAGGATATTCCATTTAAAAAATAGAAGTTAGTGTCACTTCCGGCAAAGAAGTGGAAAAAAATCCTATATCACAGTGCCGCTTATTATATATATATGATATCCCAAATATCAATTAATTATCTTGAAAACTAAAGGAAGAAAAGGGGGTGTACCATGATCATGTTACACCCAGTATATATATACCTACAGTATGACAATAGTGAAAGTGGAATTCTGCATTTAATTATCTTTCCACTTTACTTTTTTTATTTATATTATAATTTCCAGACGAACTTTAACATGCAAAAGTAATTCTAGTACCTAAGAAAGGTAAACCTACACAAATCGAAAATCACAGATCAGTTGCCCTTCTACCGCCCTTGTCTAAGATTCTAGAGAAAGCTATGTATGCCATTGTTCACTTTCTTGACAAAAATAAAATAACCGGTACTAGCCAGTTCGGTTTTAGAAAGAATGATTCAACATATTATGTAATTTTGTCACCGACTAGTTCGAAACGCGCTCGAAATAAAAGATATGTGCAAAAGTGTTTTTCTAGATCTAAGCCGCGCATTTGATATTGTAAGCCATTCGATTTTGCTGGAGAAAATGTATTTTTATTGAATACGGGGAAATACTTATGCCTTTATTAAATCGTACCTTCAAAATTGCGTTCAAAGTAGGTATACAATATTGACACTCAATGAATGAGCCATTGAACATATTGCGAGGTGGATTTATATAAGTAATTTTCATAATTGTATTAATACACCAATTACTATGAATGCTGCTGATGACACTAACTTGTTTATTCGAGGAAATAGTTATGAGGAAATTACGGTGATGGAACAATCTATAGTGAAACAAGCAAATAGTTACTAACACGCCAATAAGATCAAATTTCTTGGCGTGTTTCTCGATAATGACATGTCCTGGGAAAATCATATAGAGTACTTATCTGGTACACTGTCTCAAGCAGTTTTTGCGGTGAGAAAAATATAGTTGTGTTAATCACAAAGCTGCCATAAATACATAGTATGCTACATATCACTCCAAATTGTCCTACGCTATTTTGTGCTATATTTTGCTACGCCTGATGTAATGCTTCCAATACTCTTTTGCAGACACTATTCGTTATTCAAAATTCAGCAATAGGAACAATTGCTAAATTGTCAACTAAAGATATATGTAGACAGATCTGATATACGTTAAAAAATATCAAATGGCATATACAACACATGAACAAATTCATTCTCATAATACGTGGCATAAAAAGAACATCCTAGGCATAGACTGTCAGAAATAACTAAATCTTTGTTAGGCCTTAAATTGTTTAACCATTTAATATTCGATTTAAAAGTAAAATCACCGAAAGTATTCAAACATAAACTTAAATGCATTTTAACGAAGTATTGTTTGTATTCTATACATGAGTATTTTAAGATACATTTTAATATGTACCTATAATCTCTGGGGTATGCTATTTGTGTTTAAGTTATGTGTATATTTTAACATGTTACGAACTGTTCCTTTTGACCTAAATGTTTGTGCATTATGACGTGTCCACAAAATGTATGTTTTAAAGGACAAATAAATCATTATTATTTCGCCGACTTTATAGTCACACTTCTCAGCGTAAACGATGGGAAACATTAATCAATTCCTGTTGCAAACAATGATGACTTGAAATATCATCCCCGCTTCCAACAGAAATTAGGCTCAGGCGAGGGGAGGAAATTCATCCTGTCCCAAAACCTTTCTTACAATATGACACGTTTGTAATAATATTGCCTTCTGGCCATTTTTAATAACATTATAAGACAGTTCTAATTCCGCGATGTTCTTGGCGAATCTGGTCGTTTTCACTCCATCTGCCGATATTACTAAGGTGTATGTCGCCACCTTCTCCAGTTTCCATAGGCGCTTCAGCTCAATTTATAGATTTTTGTATTGCGCGATCTTCTCCTTTTCAATCTTCTGAATGTTGTGGGGAAGTGGCACTGCGATGTCTATGATGATCCCTCTTCGTTTTTGCTTGTTGATCATCACAATATTTGGTCGGTTGAAGTCCACTGTTCGATCGGTGATCCTAGGTCGGTGAGCCTATCCCAGATTAACATATTATTAAAATTAGAGATTAGAGATTAATATATCCTATAGATTAGAGATTATATTAGAGATTAGCCTAATGTGTAGCCAATCTAAATATTTACTTTATCTTAATTTGGCTGGTGGTATTTTTGATGATTGTTCTGTTGTATTTTTATGTGAATTAATAAAGACATTTATGAGACGTTTTGTAGGAGAATTCAAATATGTCATTTTTACTTCCATGCCCATATCCAAAAAAGATCATTCAGGATATCAAGGTCATAAATGTCACAGAGGTCATAAGATATTAGAGTTCATAGAAGTCATAAGAGTCATAAAGGTTATTCAGGTGGTCAAGGTCATAAATATCATAGATGTTATTAAGTTTATTTAGGTCATCGGTGCCATATTGGTTATACGTATCATATGGATCATAATGGTTAGATGAGCCATTAAGTTGTAACGGTCATATCAGTTGTCCAAGCCGTATTGGCAATAAGGGTCATAAGAATCATACAGATCATGGATGCCCTAAATGTCATATCCAAATACATAACAATATCACACTTTTAAGAATATAACTTGATGTTTTTTAGCGGTTTAGTTTAATTAAATGTGGAAGATTGGATGTGGAAGATTGGATGTGGAAGTACTGATTCCATTAGCAGCGGTTACTGATAGATATCGAGCGTCGTTTTGTACACGAGAGTTTCTAAATCCATTAGATTCTGAGCCATCTATTTCACCAAAAAGGTGAATGAGATTTGTATTACATCTGCGAATTAACGATGTCTCATCAAACACGTTTCTAAATTCATTGGTGAATTTATGATGACGGCATTAAGTCCATCTCCCTTTTCCTTTTTCTTTTTTATGGATAAGGAGTGGGAAGTTTAAAGTTTATTAAGAACACTTTTCATGTTTTTTAATACCATTATTTCACCCAACGTCTATGTTTAAACTTTCGTTTAGTGAACAATGCCAAGGCAATGCCCAAATACACTTCTTTTTTATTCGGCATCCGTTTTTTTTTTCTGAGGCACTACTAACTGAGGTTGAAATAATGTCAATCAGATTGACCGAAGGTTTTCTTGGTGGATAACGTTTTTCATCATTCAACAATAGCAGCCATGAAAGATTTTAATTACAATGATACTGCTGATTTTTTTGGAGATTATTAAAAATTGGTCGGATATTGTCCATAACACAAGTACTCGGATAGGAGAAATGAAAAGAAATGAATGGTCAAAAGCGATATGGGTACTCTGTTAATGATCCAAGATTGGACTTTTTTAAAAAAAAATGTATTATTTGGTTGGACAAATGGCAAAATTTAAATTTTAATGGACATTTAACTAGTGAAACATATTCAGCCCTTAGACAAAGTACGTCTGTTTTAATTGATATTATCATTTATTCATTTCAAAATTTTTCCATATCATACGTTCTTCCTCGAAAATTTACCACCAACAAGTTAGAAAAACGATTTGGTGTGTACAGGCAGTTGTGTGGTTCAAATTATAATGTATCACTTGACGAAGTTGTTAATGCTGAAAAAAAAATTAGGTTAAAACATATTGTTACGCGTTTCTCTCTAATGATTCACTTCTTCAATTCTAAACACGTTTATTAATACTCTACAACACGTTGGTCTTAACTGTATAACATTCCAATCACAACTAGCTCTATCCTAGCAACAACATCACTATTTATAGTTTTTACATGTTCTAGAAAATTCGTTTGACATCTAGAATATTTAATATGCCATTCCATACAATTATTTACTAACAGCTAGTGTATAAACTAAATAGACTAAGTATATAACCTATAAAACTTAATAACTGTCAGCTGTCGCTAATGACACTTAACAAATGTCACACTGTTCCCCTCTTCAAAGTTATTCGTCCCAAATAACACTGTCTTCAGTCCTGGACGGTGGATCCTCGAAGACAAACCAATCGGGTGGATTATGTCCTGTATATCTTGTGAGTCTCTCCAGATGGACCACCTTCGGCTTGCTTCTTGGAGAAATCTGGATGCGGTAGACCAGGTCGTTAATTTTCTTTATGATGGTGTACGGGCCTTCCCAATCCCTCTCCCATCCCAAGTTCAGTCCAAGTTTTGGACTTCTTCCTTTGGTCCTTTTTGGAGCGTACAACCATACTGCATCACCTGGCTCAAATGCAGTCTCTGTTGATGTAGTGTCGAGACGCTGCTTAATTTTGTCGCTCTGCATTTTCAGCTTCTCCCTGGCAAATTTGTGAACCCGGTCCATTTTCTCTCGCAAGTCTTCCACAAATTCAGGCAGAGATCGCTCATGATTTTCTTCTAGTGGACAGTCAAGTATGAGGTCAGTAGGCAGCTTCATTTCTCTTCCAGAGGTCAGCATAGACGGAGTGTAGGTAGTTGACTCATGCTGGGAACTTCGATATGACAGCAAGAAGAGAGGCACGAATTTGTCCCAGTCCCTTTTTTTCAGTTCAGTCCAAATCCAGTCCCAGATTTTCAGACACGCATTTAGACAGGTAGTTGCATATGGTCCTGTTATGGCGTTCAACCATGCCATTGTACTGGGGATGAAGCGCAGTAGTTCGGGTTTTCTTGATGCCCATTATTTTCATTACTTCTTGTCACAGCTCTGATTCGAAGTTTCTTCCTTGATCGGAATGCAGCTCGAGGGGTACTCCATGTCTAGCTATGACATTCTCGATGAACGCTTCGGCTACTGTTTCTGCCTCTTGATTGAGGAGGAGTACTGCTTCGGGCCATTTTGAGAAATAATCCATTACCACCATCAAGTACTTGTCGCCATGGTCGGTTACAGGTAATGGTCCAAGAATGTCCACTGCTACTCTCTCGAATGGTGCTCCGGATAAGTCAGTCCAGTGCACCATCAGTGCACCATTTTACCACGGCTTCTTGTTTTTGGTCCCTTTTTTGGCAGATCACAGATCACATCTTTTGCACCATTCTTCTACGTTTCTGCGAGAGTTTATCCAATAAAATCGATCCCTCCTCGAGCCAAAGTCCTGTTTACTCCAAAATGTCCTCCGGTTGAACTGCTGCTGTGCAGTTCTTCTAATACTTGGTGGATTCTTGCTTTGGGTGAGACCAACTGGTAGACTGCGGATACACCATCGAGGCTCTCCCACTTCCAATGCAGTAGGCCATCACGAAGACAAAGGGAATTCCATTGAGCCCAGTATCCCTTTATAGTCGTACCATGTCTGGAAACTTCCTGCCAAGTTGGTCGAACTCCATTTTTTACCCAGTTCCGGATTAATTAGAGGTGACTGTCTTTCTACTGACTCTTCTTTAGTTCCTCCGAGGACCATCAATCTTCGACTTGTACTGTTGTTGCCATTAACAGTTGATTGCAGGTCTCATTCGAAGAATTGAGTACAGGTAGAAATCCTTATTCAGTCTGTCTATGACGTCCACGCAGACGGACCTGTTCGTGTTTCTTGATATCGCCGACTCGTTCATCATGCTGACCACAGAGAGGTGCTGATTGGACATCTCCCGTACCTGCGTGTCCTGGTTTCTCTCTACATCGCTACTTTTATCTGAGACCGAAATCTAGAAAATTCATCTAGAATATTTAATATGTCATTCCATACAATTCTTTACTAACAGCTAGTGTATAAACGAAATAGACTAAGTATATGAACTATAAAACGTAATAACTGTCAGCTGTCACTAATGACACTTAACAAATGTCACAATATTTAAAAAAAAACAGGAGTTACCTCAGATTATAAAATTTCTTTTAGTGAAATCAAATCAAATTCCTCATATTTAGCCGATTGCGATGTTGATGATGCAGTGAAAAAATATACATTTGTGGATATGCATGTCATATTTTAACTAAAAAAAATTTATGTATTATTTGCCTTTCACATATTGTTGAAAATAAGGGAAACTTCATTGGGAATCAATATTTGTTTCCATATGTATGCTATATTAGAATATATCATTAACTACGACGACTTGGAAAAAAATTTCTTAAAATTGAAAATCAAAAAGACTTCCTTAGACATTTAACTTTAGAAAGTATATAGGTCAGATAACTTTTATTTGGAATTCTTAAACACATGTATTTGTGGAAATAATATAGATCACATTTTCAGAATTATTTGTTCAATTTTTGCAAACATTCTTTTAAATAACTACGTTAAAACTCAAAACAATACAGCTCTAGAACAAACCAGATTAAAATCTCCTTCAAAAACATGTAAATAGCGATCTGATTTAAATAATTAATGACAATAAATAAAATCTAATTCAAAAACATGTAATAAGCGATCTGAAAAAAGCGATTTTCCTGGCAAAAATACGCGTGCCTATTTAATAATATGAGATATTTATCATTTCTTTCCTACACGATAGTACCTACATTGATTAGGTAAGCAATATGTAATAAATATTTCATATTATTAAAGGGCTTGTGTTAGCTCTGCACCTTATCGTTGGTTTTGCTGAACAATTGAATATCGCATATTTTTATGTAGATTCACGTGTGGTTTTTACATACAATATTGTTATATTTAATTGACCAAGCAGAGAAAACTATATATGACGTATTTGAAAAATAAATACACCTATTATTATGTAGAAAATAAATTTGATCTGCTTCAAACGCCTCGGCAATGGCGCGCCGAAATCGTCGCGGCCGGACCCCAAGTTAACTGTGGCGCTGCGTTGCCACATTTACTTCATGGCTTGTTTAAAGTCGGCTGTGACTGAGTTCTCTATATGGTCACTTCCACTTCGATAAAATTAGGTACTACTGCGCATCCACAGTTCACAGTTGAAGTGAATTTGGTTGAGCTGTACTATGGCTATTTGCATGGTTGACCTAGGGGTTATGTCCATAATACCTAATTAAAATCTGCTGTTAGTACCTGAGTCTGTACGTCAAACCTTCCAGCTATACTGAGGCAGTGTACAATATGGCGTTACGCTGATTAGTATACTGCTTCTGCCGTCTCAAATTTCATCGAAACCACGTGTAATGTTAAACATTAGTGCACGTAACTCAGCTGCATACTAGATCAACCTAACGTCACGTTGGACATTGCCTCAGTACAGCTGGAAAGCGTATCCTCTAGCGGCGATCTGCCTACGCAAATCGTAACGTATACAGGCAGACCGCGGTGTTACAACTGATCACGCGTGAAACTTAAATTTCGGAAATTTTTGGTCCTTACCTCGTATTTGACAAATACAAAACTACATGAAAAAGTCTTGGTTTTCGCTTCCCTAAGTCAATATTTTTGTGCCACCGTTTCAAATGAAAGCCGAGTGTAGATTTTTTTGTTATATTGAGTTGAATAACACGCTATATGAATAAACTGTAATATTTTACAACATTTATGGTACTTGTAAACACAAAACATTGTACTATCATGTACTGACCCTAGCCATCGCACTTACTAATGGAGTTCATATTACTTCAGGAAATCAGTTCGTAAAACTTTTTTGCCACAATTCTCTACAAAGGAGAAAACAAGAAAATTCTATACAAAGTTCTCGCAGAGAAGAGGCTGACAGTTGCTTTGTAGGACACCCTGTATGTATATTGAACTGATTACTGTATCATATTGCACTTGTCCATAAAAGAAGTGGTGCATATTGGTTTTGATGTTTCTCTCCATTTTAAAGATGAAATGAAACACATCCTAAATTTGTTTGTTTTTTATTAATAAAATGTATAAGTTGAACATAATCACATTTCACTCAAATTCCTAAACATTTTAAAAATCGGCAATTAAAAATAAATAGCATTTTAATACAAAAATGGTCCCGTTTTGGGAATATGTTCTAGGTCAACAATTTTCATCTTATAGTAATAGTTATTATATTTAACAATCTCTAAAAATAAAGGAGAACACACGGTGAGGAAAAACTACTATTGCACTATACACGAATTGTATTTAATTTCGATTGTATAATTATTTATAGCTATCCAGAATTTGGAATGTCTAGAAATTACTCATTCACCCTTTGGTATCATCTTCTTACATAAAAAATGTAAAAACTAAATCACAGTTCAAATTTGAAAATCAACCCTACATATTACTTAAGAAACGGTTACAGTGATTTGTACAATACTGTTAATGACAATAAAATATGTACACGTTTCGCAACATGGAAGTAAAAATGAATGTAAAAAAATACATAATAGGAAATTTTTACTAAAACAAAAGTTTTACTAAAACATACATAATTATTTATTTACATTGGCAGCACTTTATTATATTCGAGATGAGCAGAATCAACATCAACGCTTCATTTAATGATAACGCCTGTCTACTATCATAATTATTGTATTTAAAATAAAAACTGTTAAGTACAAAATTTGTTAGATTTGTTTCTCTAAATATCCATAATACGGTTGATATCACACACCGGCCGCTTCTAAAGCAGACTTACATATTCTCGCTGCTATTATCGTTCTTCAATTCCATAGGTTTTCCAGCACCTAGTCATAAAGGCGATCTTTTCACCACCCTTCTCTAGTCTCCTTTTTAATTCTCAGTCGCGATTATTTGGGATAACAGTAGTTTCAAGCTATCCAAGCCTGTTAAAAACCCACCATCTGGCCCTTCGTGTGCTACTTTGGAAGTACCGTCCGTGGTTCTTACTGAAAGACGTATGCGCAAAATCTATCATCCTCACGTCTACGTCAGGTGAGGATAACCTCGGGAACCTAGAACTATTGGAAGGAAGAGTGTCTTTCACGCACAATCTTTTCGGGACGTTCTTCAATATCGGAAGCAACTCTTCTTCGTCTTCCAGCTCTAAATCGTCAAACTGCATCGCGCAATTCCTCTTACTAGGGGAAGACAATTCGCAGTCGGATGTATCCTCATTGGAACTTGAACTGTTCAAGTGCCCGGGTAAGGAATATTCGTCGCTGCTGCTATTGGAAAACACCATCCAATTGTCGAGGGAAATGGGAGTAGAAGCGGCCATATTAGGGGGTGGAGGGGAGTCCAGGAAGACTGTATCCTCCGAGATCGGGAAGAAGGAACTAGATTTGGCACCTCTGGCGGCGGCTTCTCCGAAGCATCTATGGTGCGCGTCCTGTGACACATCATCGTGATTAGAACTGTAGTCGATGGAGGAGTTCGAGGTGTCAGCGTCGTAGCAGGGGACATCTCTGCTGTTGTCGTCAGAAGCTCGCGTGCTGTCGTTGTCGCAGTATAAGCTCAGAGAATCCGTACAGCAAGATTCCGACTTAGGGACCGGCAGATGGGGATCACCGTAGCCGCCTTCGTATACTATAAGTAATGAACTATAACAAAAAGTGATGTTAACATACTGGTAATTAAAGCATACATATTAGGGCGGAGCGTCACAGTCGATAATTGTCTAATAGAAATGTTTGGGGCGGGAAAAGTTGCCTTTAGACCTCAATAACAACTAGTTAAAATTTGAAAACGATCGGTTAACATCTTTTGCCCCCGACAGAAGCTCAAAGTTTGCAAATTTTAGTCGAAATATGAAAAAAAATTTTAGAAAAATATGTTTTTTAACGTTATCGTGTTTTTTTCGTGGCACAAATAACGTCATTTGCTTTATAAGCTGTGAAACAGTGTTTTAAAACATTTTGGACAAGCTCTTTTTGCATCTTTAGTTGTCTGAAATACTCCTCATTTTAGTGCTATAATGCATAAATCTGTGTATTTGTCGTTTTTGTATCTGATCTGCACACTTGCTTGGTGGCATAGCTTTGTTTCTGTGATAAAAATTTAGCGTTTTGATGTTTCGAGTTAAAACGGCCATTTAAGATTTTTGTATTTACTATCATGCAGCATTTAGCTCGCGTTTCGTTTTCGAAGCGACCCAGAACTCACCACGGGGAGGTAGCTGCAATTTGAGTTCCACCACACCCTACCCAACCAACCAACCATGAGTGCTGATTAATGGATCGGTTTCCAAGGATCCTCAACATTTGAAGTCCTTCTTAGTTTCGAGTCAAGGCATTTTTTGCCTTGACTGGAGAGTTGTACGAATGAAGCCATATTTCTTCTCTGGGCCACAAACTTTGGATGCAGCTTTGGTTACAACTTTCACCGTTCTCTCAACGGCCTGCGTGTGGCATGGTAGTCTCGAAAATAAATACTTATCACCTAGGCCCTCACTGACGATGCACTGAAGGTCTTCTGTAGGTAAATGAGCCAGAAGAGGGGGCTCAGTTACGTTTACTGTGGCCCAATCTAGTACATCGATGTAATCAAATGCGTAAAGATTAATGTTAGGAATTTGTCCGTAAAGATTAATGTTAGGTTGAAGGCGGGTTACTCTTATATTCTTATAACAATGCTACCAGACGATCGAAAGCACGTTCGTGAACTTGCTTACCGCCGCATTTTAAAATGTAGACAAGCAAGTCAGAACCGACGAGGCCGTGTAAGTGTCTTTCAAATTCCTAACATTAATCTTTACGCATCTGATTACATCGATGTAATAGATTGGGCCACAATAAACGTAACTGAGCCCCCTCTTCTGGCTCATTTACCTACAGAAGACCTTCAATGCATCGTGAGTGGGGGCCTAGGTGATAAGTATTTATTTTCGAGACTGCCATGCCACACGCAGGCCGTTGAGAGAACGGTGAAACTTGTAACCGAAGCTGCATCCAAAGTTTGTGGCCCAGAGAAGAGAGATTACTTCATTCGTACAATTCTCCAGTCAAGGCAAAAAATGCCTTCCTTCGAAACTAAGAAGGACTTCAAATTTTGAGGATCCTTGGAAACCGATCCATTAATTAGCACTCATGGTTGGTTGGTTGGGTAGGGTGTGGGTGGAACGCAAATTGCAGCTACCTCCCGTGGTGAGGTTCTGGGTCGCTTCGAAAACGAAAAGCGAGCTGAATTCTGCATGATAGTAAATACAAAAAATCTTAAATGGCCGTTTTAACTCGAAACATCAAAACGCTAAATTTTTATCACAGAAACAAAGCTATGCCACCAAGCAAGTGTGCAGATCAGTTACAAACGACAAATACACATATTTATGCATTATAGCACTAAAATGAGGAGTATTTCAGACAACTAAAGATGCAAAAAGAGCTTGTCCAAAATGTTTTAAAACACTCTTTCACAGCTTATAAAGCAAATGACGTTATTTGTGCCACGAAAAAAACACGATAACGTTAAAAACTATATTTTTTTAAAAAATGCTTTTTTTTCATTTTTTGACTGAAATTTGCAAACTTTGAGCTTCTGTCAGGGGCAAAAGATGTTAACTAATCGTTTTCAAATTTTAACCAGTTGTTATTGAGGTGAAAAGGCAACTTTTCCCGGGCCAAACATTTCGATCAGACAATTATCGACTGTGACGCTCCGCCCTAATACATATGTATACCGAAACAATAAAAAATATGGCAATTCAACAATTTCCGCTCGTAAGTATTTTCGATATTCATTTATACTACTTGGATGATTTTTGTGCTGCAATTTCATAATATTTAAAATCGTGTAGTTAAGTTCAGAGTGTAGTTGAGTTCATATATAAAAAGTGTTGACTTATACTAAAAGAATTATCCATTCATACATTAAAAGAAAGGGTAATTTTACACATTGCGGTATAGTATTTTTAGTATGTCATGTATGCAATATTTTTATTTATTGGATGTGCAAATACATTCTACCCGTGTTAAGCAACTTTTTATTCATTTATAAAACTGAAACCAAATACAAATCTTAATAAATATTAGGCACCGTTGGCTTCTACTACCCTTGCTAATGTTCAGGCAACTGATTCCATGGCAAAAAAAGGTTTGCTCTTTTGTCGTTATAAAAGTCATCGACTATTTTTTTGCACTTCAACTTCATTATAAAAGTGCTGTTCTACTGTTTTGCAACAAGCAAAAAGGTAGTACTCGCATGGTGCAAGGCCAGGAGAGTAGGTTGAATGGAGCAAAATTATTCATTGCATTTCCTCTATGATTTGGCGGACCGCCTCAAAACTTCTATGTGGTTTATCGCTCTACTGGAAATCTCCATTTCTAAATTTTCAAAACCATCTGCGACACGTACTCTCGTCAATAAGGCTGTTCCTATAAGTCCCACAGATTGATTTATGAGTTTCGTCAGTATGTTAGCTAGCGACTTTTGTTAGTAGATTTAGTAGACTCACGACGTCTGCTTGTAGTGTACTCAGCTGAGTACACGAACATGAATCAATATGAAATTGTATTTCAAATAGTGTCATCTACGGCAACTGGGTAGATTTTTTTGTATGCCCAATATTATATTATATATAATACAATAAATTCATTCTACACAGTTACTTTATTCCCTCGAATTGAAAGCGGCATTTTACCGATATTTGTTAGAAAGGCATTGTTTTGTACAAGAATTAATGATTACATTGATTACAATGCCACATTATAAGTAGCTGTTGAAAAAATATAATAATAATTAACATGACTATTGTGATTGAATCATTGGTGACGAATTAGTAGAATAGAAATTAGTGGAATTTCCAGAAATTCGTAACGGTAGTCAGTTATAACTTAATAGGTTATATTTTCTAGTAGTTTCATTTGTTTGAAAATGAGGTCACAAGAAATATTTCCTTATTCCTATGATTATGAAAAATATATATCATTCATTTATAAGTACAAATATTATGATTATTAAATAAACATCAGGTAGGTGGTATGTACAGTAATAATAAAAAGGTTTGTTTAACTGTGCTAAATGTTCAGAGCTACAAAAAAAAAAACATTTTTAGTGATCTAAATTTTTTATCAATCTTTGGCTAAATTAAAGGGGTTTATTAATACTGTTTACCTACGCAAAATGTATAGATTTTTTTCACCAATGTGGCACCGTGAGAATCATTTAAAAAATTCGCTTTTATTAAAAGCTGTTTTTCAATCTAATTTCACAAATATGTCACATTTGAAGACATTTTGATTCAATGAGTAATTTAAATATTTAAGCCAATTTAACAATGTGTATATCAGGCATCGTCCGGTTTTGAAAAAGGACAAATTCAACACTTCTCGTTCTAACAACTAGAATAGATGATAAGAAGAAGGTCGGTCCTGCTCTCGACTTTTAAAGAATTGTATACGGTGTTCAGTACAGATCGAAGCATTGCTGAATTCGCGTCCATTAATTCCCACAAGTTCTGATCCGAACGATTTGAATGTTTTGACGGCGGACACATTCCGACCCTAACCCCGCTAAAGTTAGCGGGGTTAGGGTCAAGTGCAGTTAGATCCATGAACCTGATTTAACTAACATAAAATCAAACCGGCTCACACGATGGCAGTTGATCCAACAAATGCACCAACATTTCTGGAAACGACGGAATCAAGGATTCCTACATACCTTACATCGAACAAAGGTCTAAATGGATCAACCCTTCGACTCCTATTAAAGTAGGTTCTGTTGTCTTGATTAACGATGATTCACCCCTTTGGGACGAGTCCTCGAAACACCCAGGCTCGGATAATGTCATACGAGTTGTTACTTTAAAAACCACGTTAGGAAATCTTAAAATTCCAGCGGTCCAACTACGTTCTCTCCCCTATTCTCTTTAAACTTAAAATACGTATTTTAGGCGAGGGGCGTGTTTGCGTTTGTATTCCCCCATTCGTTCGTTTTTCTATTTATTTGTATATACATAAATTAAATGTACTCTTATAATATGCCACAGTTCTTGTATTTAAATTCAATAGTCGCGCCTAAAATTGCGTTACATACGGAAATAGAGGGCTTACAAATTCGTTCCTTCCTACACCCCACTCCTTTTTTTCCGTTTGTTGTAAGAGATGTCTGCAAGCATCTCAGCAGTATAGTACACACGTACTTGTTCCATTCGAAACTCAACTAGATGCGTTTAAATGTTTCGGCCAACAAACATCGGTACGTGGTGTTAAAAGTCTTTAAATCTCAATCATATTTGAAATATGATTTAAATTGCTTGATAAAATGAAAAGTATGTTTGTTTTCGATTACATTTTTAAAAAAATATTTTTCAAAATGACGGCTTTGACATAAAGATCTGAATTGAGATGGCAAAAGATATTTATGTTAAATGTGCCAAAAACGGCATTTTTGATGAAATATCTTCGTATCTTCATTTCGGAGAACCATATTTTTTTAATTACCATTCTATACAAATTCATTTTGATCCGTCTTTGTTTAACATTTTTCCGAGATATGATTAGGGTGCGATTAGCAAAATAGCACGTTAAGCACATAAAGAAATTTTCTCTTTCCATCATCACAATTAGTGGCAAAAATTAACAAAACATTACTCTTTTGTTTAAAAGAAAACCACATTAAACAAAAGGTCCTATCTACAATTTTGCTGTTTTGAGATATAGGTATGAACTTTTATTATTGTTTCTTCTCAACTTTTATTATCTATTGATATATATATATAGTTCTGTTGTTTTTTAGTATATTTGCAACGAAGATAGAGTATTTTTAATGATAAAAATGTGTAAAAACTGTACCTAATCCCATAGGAATGTTAAATCTCAAATTGTAAAATTTTGCAGATAGGACCTTTTGTTTATGGACGGCAGAATTGGTACAGTAGTGTAGGTACAGTATAACTTAACAGGACTGTAACTGTAAGTATCTACATAAACATCTTGATAAAACTGTTAAAACCACCGTGGAATTATGAAACTCACTCAGTCTCAGTAGAGCATGTTAGGTGTAGGTTTTCTAGAACCTTTTAAATTAAATGGACATAACATAAACAAATCAAACTAATAACCATACAGAAGCTCATTTAACAGTTAACTACGAATATTACGCGTACTACGATTCGTTAAATAGTATGTTCCAAAAATAATCTAAAAGAATAACGTAAGTAAAAATACATTATTTCCTTTAGTTGTTGTGTTGTGTTTCCTTTAGTTGTTCCTTCCTTGATATGTAATTCGTACTGATGTGTAAATAAATACACTTATTATAGGGCATGTTTTAATCACTTCAGTTATGAACCAATATGACTGTCTTGGACACTCTCGGCTGGGTACCCCTAGGCGAGCTTCAGCAGCTAGGTAGATAAAAGTGACCCGAAATGGGGTATTATTGAAGTTTAGTAGTAGTACCAGTAGTAGATCAAAGTTGCAACAACTTTTTCAATCAAAAAAAATTGGCCATTTTTTCAAAATATAACGAATGTCTAAATAAAATGAATACAAGGTGCGAAATGCGATATTTTTTAACACTAGCAGCCCCTCTCTCCTTCACAACCCCTCCCGCGCCTTTATTCCTTTTCAACGTCTCGCATCGAGTCCCCATTCTCAGTATTCGCAAAACTATGAGCAGACTAGATGTATGAAGTTAATAAGAACCAAGTTAATTAAAGCTGCCCATAAATGTGCTATACTTCTAATAGAAGACCAAATTTCCTTATCATACTTCACCATTCGCCAGTATTTTCACCAGTAAAGTCACCAAACAGCATATTCTTCGTCAACTGTTTAGAACATTATGAATCTTTAAAAAACTCTCTTCTATTCCTCTAAACTTTCAGTGGTTGTATTACGACCTTCTCACTTTATAGACAAGAAAATAAAAAGTTTATTAAGCTGGTCGTTCAGAATGAAAAACTTCTAGAAGTTGCTCAAATTTTCATAAGCAACGACGCGCAATGCAAGTTCAAATGTACTTAGGTAACCCTTATGGACAGTGCCGTAGTAAGACCTGGATACCATCCCCCTAACGGGCCCCTAGCGTACCCTCAGATTAATAATAAATAAAATTATGTCGATAGGATAAAATTTCTAAACACCTGACCGGATAATTGCGTATCAAATTTTTGAACACAGGCAGTTAGCGGACTTCCTAAATATACGAGCCCTAGTTCCCTGGAGCCTGCGGAACTACGGTTGCTACGGCACTGATTATAGACATGTTGAGCTAGAATTGGCAAATATGGTACCAAATATGGTTTTGGCTCTTTTTATCACCATCAAAGATCCTGATCCGCAATCGCTTTTAATGACTATATCCTGCAAATGCATCAAAAAGTGTAAAGTCACCTTGATGTAGCCTCAGAAAATCGGGAATAAATTGCTCAATCATTTGTGCTAACTTTAAAGCGAATTCGTACAATAGTATTTCAAAGCTGAGGCAAATGCTACATGAGACAACGATGACAATAAACAGATGCTCCAATTAAGCGAGGAAGAAGACGATCGAGATGAAGCTAAAAAAATGGAAAGTGAAACAATATTTGTCATAAAACATGGGCGATTGAATTAATTAACAGATATTAATTTAAATTTTAGTTTTCTTATATACTGACTCAAAAGCCTATATTTTTATAAAATAAAAAGTAGTATAAATACTAGTAACTGCTAATGGAACCAATGGTAAAAAATATCTGCGAAACAACTAGAAACGCTAATTCTAATTTTATTTAATTTGTCGTTATTTATAAAAAATACATTTTTTTGTAAGTTGAGAAACATGTATAGCTGCGCCTTTCACAAGAGCTATGTACTTCTGTACTACTGCATTACAATAACTACACGCACTACTTTTTCGCAGAATTTCAAGCTGTATAATTTTTATGTGACCTTTAATATGCATAGTTTTCCAGTAATCTGTAGAAAATTCAGAATGACTGTGCCGTTTTGATTAATAGGAAACTCCAAGCCTCACTTGATGGTGTAGTAGATATACTAATAAATCTAGTAAACGATCCAATTCAACGATAAACAGGAACCCATAACCGAAAATGTTTAATTTTATTCACAGTATAGCAATATCTCATACACCTGTGTCAAAATAATACCATTCGTCTAAAATTTTTCGCGTAAACATGGTTTACCTCACAGTGAAGTTCATACTCTGAAGTTCTTTGATACTACATACAGGTCTAATAGTCTACTGGACATAATAAATTTAACCACTTGAATGAGAGGACAGATAAGAAGCAACCGCACACGTATCAAAGGTAGTGAGGGAATAAGACCGCCTCTCTCACCACCTGTGCTTGTTAGAACGAGAAGTGTAGCATATGTCCTTTTTCACAACTGGCCGATGTCGACTTTACACAAACTGTATATTTGCCGTACGTACTATGGAGATAATAGAACACGAGGGCACAAGCACGATGATTTAAGCTCGCTTCTCTTATTATGGTCTAGATCATATTCACAAGGTTAAAACATAGGGGATCAATTATTGTATTTTACATGGTTTACATTGTATTCATACCAAGGGCGTAGCTGGGACGGGGGGAGGCGTGGGGCGGTCGCCCCAAAATGGTCAAGTAAAAACCAAAATAGTCGGGGATTGCGCTTGTCGTTGCCTCCAATTTTAAACCTCCTTAAAAGTCTATGACTTAAGAGGTACTGCATTTTAGCCTTCAAGGAGTATTGCCTATTGCATGATCAATTATGCACTAAATAATAGAATTGTGCAGCTAACAACAACCCTACTACTTACCACGAATAAAATCTATAACAGCTCTGCTTCTCTATCACCCTCCTCAGCTCCTCTAGCTTAGCCACGACCCTTCGTATGACTGTCGCCCGCAGTCCGTGACCGTTGTCGAAGAATCTACGCAGAGAGTTCCGGAAGCCCTCCTCGTTCAGTTCCCTGCCCCAGTACTTGTCTTTCTTGTAGTAATAGTCGCCCTCCGGTTCGTAGACTTGCATGCCGCACAGCCTGACGCCCAGCGACGCCGACGTGCTGGCCGCGCACTTCGCCATCTGCTTCCGGCGTTTGTCGGCGGAGGCGTCGTCACCGTGCTGCCGCGTGCCCATCTTCAGGTCCAGTATGCAGGGGTGCGAGTAGTGCGACGTGATGTTCTCCAGCATCAGGAAGTACTGTTTGTTGGTGTTGTCCGCCTGGCAAATGCTCTTGAGAACGTCCTTGGGGTTGCCGGTGTGATGGATCCTCATCCTATCAACACGACGTTGAAAATATATATACAGGATTACGGAAAAGTGTGGACAGGGTCATGTCGTCTTGTCACATAAAAACGACTGAAGCTAGGACATCCAATTTTGGTGCTATAATTAGACGTATTTTTTGTATATTTTACAGCAATTGGTTATCTACTAATTGATTCACTTGCTTAAATATATGTCCACCTTCCTAATATTTTTATATAGAAACATGGAGAAATATAGAACATAAACATAGAAATATAACCTTGTTTTCTAACCAACCAGGAAAATAAATTTAAGGAGAAGGTTTGTAAAGTAATTAAATCTTATAAATTAATATGTAATTAAAATTTTAAACAAATGCTTCATAACTTGACTTTTATCATCTTTATTAATTTGACAACTATCAGTGGTACGTCTACCAACATTTTTTAATAGAGAAATTATCTCAGCCTAAGTTAATGAGAATACAGCGTATCACCCAATGAATGTTGCATACTTCACTGGTATGTTCTTCTATGTTCCCAAATGGAGTCGGTTTAACCAGACTTGCACAGATAAAAAAATGTTGCCATAAAGTTACAGTTTATTGTTTTATTTATTGTTTTCTCTGTAACTGTAACCACAATTAACCCATCTGTACAAACTTTGGTGCCGGCTTAGTTTTTGTTGATGTAGAATGTATTTATGGTCGGTTACATCATACACGGTGTTCATTTTACTGCTACCCATAGTGATTATTCTTCTGTAGATATTCCAGAAAATCTTCCAAAAACCTTCTCACCTTACATTGGTGTTAATTTTATGTTCAAGAACATTTTAGTGGATAGGCTGTTAAGACAAATTATAGAGAACTAAAGTACACCTAGAACAACTTTGCCCGCGAAATGCGCAATATGAACATGGTACGAGGCAGTATGACCGTACCGGAGATATATAAGAAAAACCCATAAACAAACACTAACTGACTATATTTCTCAAAGCATTCACGGCTGCAGCTAAAAGAAATGTGCAAAGTTTTGCCTACTGCGGTCAAGGGCAAAGATACTGTTGCTGTACTATATATCCACACCGCAGACAACCGTACCATACATTATTTGCTACTCTTTTTAACAAATTGGGAAAAGAGGGTATTTTTAGACCAAAATTACGAAATGGAAGATAAGAAGCTTAATGAAAGGTACAAGACGAAATGTTTTTTCTGGAAAAAGTAGAAAAAAAATCCACATTAGTATTCGTCAGTTGCCGGTAACTGCAGGGGTAGGCGGGAAAACTGTGTCCACTATACTAAACACACAGCAGTTGCAATATTTTCTTTTTTACCGTGTGTAAAATTTTTTTCAACGATCGTCTTTTATGATTAACATTTTTTACTTGGTAGAATTGCTTTTACAGATGTTTATATATATACCTCTCGCAGCCCGGAAATAAATCTACTAGATTTTTTCTTGTAGGGTCATTTGAAAAAAATTGTTAATAGTATTGTACCACCTAATACCAGGGAATAACTTTAAAGAATACCGCACAACAAATCAAACAAAATTATAATTTTAGAACTTTTTTTACTACTTGCGTTTATATTATTACCATGTTCAATGTAATATGTATATTTCTTTATTGTCACTGTTTTTGATTTATTATGATATCTAATTAATCTTATTTTGCTCCATTTGTTCTGCAATATATTCCAAACTGTGCATAATTTCGACTTTTAATAAATCTACCTCTTTTGTGTACAACAAAATTGTCTATTTCTTATTGTTTCATGTAAAAATTTACATGTACAAATAAGCTACAGATGAATTATCACTCTTGTTTGCAGTAAAATGAGCACCCTGTATGATGTAACCTACCATAAACTTAACCACAGTATTCTACATCATTATAAACTAAGCTAAACCGTACCAAATTGCGTCAAATCGGTTATCTGGGGTCTGTGTTATAGAAAAAGCAAGAAATTAACTTCAACGCACTCTAACTTCTTATTATGACGACATTTTTTTTAACAAGTTCGGTTGAACCGACCCCTTTTGGAACCTACAACATGCAGTGAAGCATGTACATTCGTTGGGTTCAATTTATATTTGAAGGCACAGTATATTAGCACTGGGTATTTAATGTCTGATACTATTAAGTTTCCCTATTCGACTTTTACAGGATTAACAGCTTGTCATGAATAATGACGTACAGAAAAAAAAATTCAAGAAAAATTTGAGAAAGTAAATAACTACTCGAACGTTGAATAAGGCACGCGGAACGACAAATATCCACCTACTTACTAGGTCCACCTACTTACTTTAAAACTTCTTCCCCTCGTTTCCTCTTCCTGTCGCTTTTTCCTCGCGCATATTCGTCCCTAAAGCTTGGGCTGTACCTTTTCTCCATCTTTCCCCCACTACACAGAGTCGCCTGCATTACTCCTGAAACAATTCGCCAAGACATATAGAAATATACATCGAGATTTTCCCTATTTTCAAAATTAAAAATTATATGCGTAAAGTGTCTATATACAAAAATAAATAGTTATCAACTTATGATTGATTAATAATTACAACGAAAAATGTGACGACAATATGTATCTACAAATAGTAATGATGATTATGACCAATTACAAGTACTTTATGCTTGAGTGATATTTTTTCTTGTAAAATCAGTTCCTCTAAATTTGTAAAATTAATTACCGAGTTAGACGAATAATAACATTTCGTAATTGTAAGAGAATAAACTGAAACGGTCGTCACCAAATTATAGGCCATTTATTAAGGTTTATAATTTGGATCTGTCAGGAGCAACCATTGTCTATTTTACCACACAGTAAATATAATAGTCTGTAACGCATTACAGACGTATTTGGGAATCCACTACTAACTTCTGAAAATTCTAAAAATGTCTGTTTTCTGTTTGATAATCTTTGTTTCCATACGAGAATAAAAAATAGTTATATTTAAATATAATTTAATCGCCAAACTATTAACAAATTCTTAATGGGATGATTTATCAGAAAGACAACTGGACCTGTATTTTGAACTACTTAAATTGTTTTCGGTAAAATCTCCACTTATTTGGATCACTTTGGATAATAACACGATTTTGGCTAAAATAATCAATACTTTACTAAATCTTTGACAAATGCAATAACTTATTCTTGCAGGAAACAATGATTAAAACAGCAAATGGTCGGTAAAATAAACTCTGGTCGTCGCTTAGAGTTAACTCTCTTCGTTTATGTAGGTAAAAAAATTGCCTTCCAACCCGTATAAGTTATTGGAGAACGTCCATACAAACCCTCAGAAATGGACGCCGGTTTCACAAGAGCAGGTAGGCAGCGGGCAGGCAGAGCCGTCTGTCTGTCAGCCAGTCCAACTGGGAGATGATCGAGGCCCTCAATAAAACAAGTAAACGATTTTTTTGGAAGAAGGTCTGGTGAACATTCGCTCGCACAATCGTTCAGTCTTTACAAAGAAAAAGGATTGGCGTGAAATACTTAAAGGGTTACTGATGCAAACATTCATCATTGTTTACTTGTCTATTAAAGTTTTATTGAGACTCATTATTTTTTGTTTGTTTTTTTTTTTTTTTAGTTTCTTAAAAATACCGATTTTGGGCACATTCAGTTTGAAGTAGCAAGTCTAGCACAAAACTACACTGTGGTTGCATCCAGCTTTTTGGATGGGTTCCCTAGATCCTCTATGATAAAGTTTGTCAGTCAATGACATCTAGCATTAGTGTGGCAATCTAAACCATCCACTGAGCTTCTGTCAGTGGGTTCTACTTCCACTTAACACACTTGGCAACTTTGTTAGAACATTTGAAAGAATTAGAACTTTGTTAATGTGTTAGTGTAAGTGTATTTTTAAGTTAGGTGATTCTTGCCCTCCATAAAACAAAAAAAAAATCCATTAAGTACTTAAAGCATGACTAACAATGTGTATACAGGGTGTCTACGAAGATAGGATGCACTCAATAAAAATTAATATGGAAAGGAAATGATGAACGCAGAGATCCGGTTTCCGCTGTTGTAAATTTGGGTTCTTTTAGCATTTTTCACGTTTTCCCATAGCCAACTACATTTACAAATTGTTCTAAGTAAGACGCCATCGAAGTAATCTATTTTCTAAAATTGTACTTCTTATTTTTATATCTAGAGTTCTATGAATGAAGTGAAACATATTAAAACATTCTATTTTTGTTAGGAAAATATTAAATAACGATTTTCATTAAAACTTTAAAATTAGGAGCAATTTTTAATTTCAAGGTCATTTAATTCACTCTTTTCAAATGGGAATACCTAAGGTACATTATTTTTACAATCTTTCAAAATTATTTTTTTAATAATACCAAACTTATTAGGCTAATTAATTTTACATGAACCATATTTTTCAAGGATCGGCTTTGAGCCTTTTGATAACTAAAAATTAAAACTGAAATTTAGAAGAAAAAAAAACGTCTAAAAACAATTAGCTTGATACTTTCTGAATTGAAATTTAACAAAAATGTACAGGGTATCCCATTTAAAATTCCAAATAATTTGAAAGCGAAAGCGAAAACCTGAAACGCGTATCTCTTTCTGTTCAAAAGTTATTAAGTGTATACTATATTCGTAGACACGCGATGTATAGGTACTATACACCATATACGAGTAGAAGTTACTAAAATAGTATAGGAAAACTACAACTATTACTAAAAAAGTCTGGAAAATATGTAATGGTAATAATTCTTTGAGATAATAGCAGCATTCACATTACAGTGTATTTATCTAAAGAATTTCATGTCAATGACATAAATGGTTAAAAGAGATATTTTTTGATGAGTGAAAAAAATGTAAAACTAAGTTCAGTTTTGTAACGCCCACTTCGTATATTTGTCTGCCAATGGACACACTACTCATCGTAAATCCCTTCCAAATGCATTATGAAGAAATGTTTAGACCGCATACCAAAAAGAGAACCCTCTGTCTAATATACAGCCAACTGGTAAGTGGAATTCTATTACCACAAAAGCCTCATTTGCATCAGTAACTTCGAATAGCTAAGAATGTTATAGGAATAGCCAATCCTCGTATTCAAAGAATCATAAAATCTCAACCAATTTAATATTTTGCATACTTACCTCTGGAATATCTCATTTTACTTACGCAAAAGTAATCTAAAAAGATTTTGCACTAGAGATAAATAATGGCTTCGACCACATTCAAGGCCTGCCTAAATTGTCGTGATAACAAAAATAAAATTCATGGAAAATAAGCCGTTATTTTAGGTTTAATTTCTCATGTGAAAGTCAAACAATCGCCTTTCATTCTATGTTCTTCATATATATTTGCTACAACGACAATATTTTCTTTAAAATTTTATGGTCTACATTCACTCCCCTCAATCTTACAATAATAAATCATAAATTAAACAAATAATAAAACATTTATTTCGAGGCAAAAATAAATAACTTAATGAAAATATTAGGAATATAACTCATATTTGCTAAAGCGGATAACAGTTCTTAAAACACATTAGAGGTTAATGTGATGGGAAAAAATAGAACAAAACATGAATGGTGCTTTGACGTAACCTTAAAACTGATCATGTTTTGGTATATTTTTACAAGCCTATACAAATATCACATGCAAAATAAGTTTTAAAAAAAATTAAGTAATGTTTATTGTTTTATTGTCTACAAACATTACAATATCAAGTTAAGTATCCTTAAGGTATTAGAAACTACCTACTCTTAGTCCAGAATATTCAGTTTTTGATCCAGGGCTTAAAGCGCACAACTAAATATTCCAGAGAGCCATATATCACAGCTGTATTTTTTAAATAAATCTAAAATATAAGTCCACTGAACAGAGTCTTTTTTCCTGTGTCACTTTTCTGAACTTAAGTTACTCAGCTTACCTTTATATTTGGGTACGAAATTTTTAATATCCTGCTCTTGGATATTTTGATAGAAGTCTAATTCCCTGAAATTCAACGGCTTGCAAATTGTACCGGGGTTCAACACCATCAGTCTTGTGTGGCCTCCAACCTAAAATTGTTAATTGTTCGTTAGTTAGGTTATCAAACTGTTCAGTTTGAAATAAACTTGCGTGCATAGAAGTCGGCCCACTGCAAACTTTTGACTTTAACTGTATTTTACTTAGAAACTATTCATCAGATCAAAAGAACAAATATACTGTTTGAAAGACAATTTAATATGCTTTAATATGAGGTTAAATTTGTCAAGAGTGCTTATCGTTTGTATGCGTAGCATCCGGTAAACAAATGCAGTGTGTTTATGTGACGGTTATAACAAGAATAACAAACTTGTGAAAGATTGACATTATTGCTTTTGCAATTGAAATTTGTATATTATTCGTTTTTCATAATTTGATTAGCTTTCAAGTGAGTAGTTTAATGCATACTACACCGCAAAAAGCCGCCCAAGTTATTGCTTTAATCGAAATTGGACTTAGCCAGCGAGCTGTTGGTCTACAACTGGATATGACACGTGCAGCGGTTCCAAGAGCGTGCCAACGTTATGAAGAGACTGGATCCTTTCATAGGCGACATGGAACCAGCAGAAAGCGATCTACAACGGCTCGTGATGACCGCTTTATTGTGTCAACAACATTAAGAAACCGTCACCTTAACACGGTTCAAGTGCAACAACAGTTCCGGGAAGTACGAAGAGTGGTTATTAGTCGGTGGACAGTAAGACGAATACTGCAAGAAAGTAACCTGACGCCTAAAACACCTGCGATTGGTCCAAAACTTACCCCATCTCATCGTCAAGCACGCCTGCGTTTTGCACAGGATCATCTGAATTGGACATTGGAATAATGGGAGTCTGTTCTGTTCTCAGATGAGATCAGAATATGCCTCTATGGTAGCGACCGAAGAAGAAAAGTGTACCGGAGACCAAGAGAGTGATTTGCAAAATGCTGCATTAAAGAACGGAGTGCTTATGGAGGTGGTTCCTGCATGATCTGGGGTGCCATTTCAACTGGAGCACGAACCGACCCTGTTTTCATCCGCAGGGGTGACCGTGGTCACGGGAGAGGAGGTTTACCGGGTGCTAGGTACATCGAGGAGATTTTAGCACTTCATGTGGTACCTTACGTTCACTACATTGGAGACGAATTTATTTTTTATGCACGACAATGCAAGGCCGCACGCCGCAAGAGTCGTGCAAGATCACATTACAGAAGTCGGTTTTCGGGTTATGGAGTGGCCAGCATGCAGTCCGGACCTAAATCCAATTGAACATTTATGGGATGAGCTAAAACAAAGAATTCGAGCTAGACTTCGTCCCCCAACGTCGATCCCAGAGCTTACTGTTGCAGTAGAAGAAGAGTGGCATAACATCCCACAAGAAACAATAGCGAACTTGATTAGATCTATGCCTAATCGTATGAGAGATGTTATTAGAGCAATAGGGGGTCATACCCATTATTAAAAATTAGGTGTTAAGTTGTTAGTTGTCAATAACCCAATTTCTTTTAGTAATAAAAAAAGTTAATTTGCTTCATGCAATAATTTCACTGCGTTAAACCTAAGATACCGAAATAAATTTTAAGAAATTTAACCTCATATTAAAGCAAATTAAATTGTCTTTCAGACAGTATATTTGTTCTTTTGATCTGATGAATAGTTTCTAAGAAAAATACAGTTCAAATCAAACGTTTACAGTGGGCCGATTTCTATGCACGCAAGTGTATATACATATGTATATGGAACATAATTATTCATTCGCAATTACTGAAATTTTATAACCGTTTGTAATATGATTCTTAATACAGAATGATTTGTTACATTCCAGATATTATGTATTTTACTTGCAAGCATTACAAGAAATTTCGATCAATCAACCAGAACATTTGGCAGACGTTGTATATGTTTTAATATATTCTAGAAAATAAAAAAAATTAAAAATATTAATTTATTTTTATTTATATTAAATCGACAATCGCAACAATGTCCATGAAAAATGGACATACAAATTGCCTCTTACATACAAATCACCCAACGAGGATTTTCTTCCTGCTACATTCTAATATTCTGGGGTGATCCGATACCATTGGTTGAAAAGGTAACCTCATTGGTGATAAAATAGTTTTCAAAAAATATTTTTGAAATAATAGTTTTAAAATATTCGCCCAGTAGCCAAAAGCAAAATTCAGATCTTCTAACACTAACTCTTCTTCGAGTGTTTGAAGAGCAACCAACGTTTGTTTTCCATAGCATACTTAAGAGAATGCAACAGTAAGAAACTGAAGAAATGTTCGTTTACCATTGGCTATTTTGGATTATTTTGGATTACTTTAATGCAAATCCGATATCGAGTATTAGAGGAGCTTCCATAAATTAAATCGTTTTATTACCAGTCAGTATATCTCATTCTTATTTCTTGTTAACAGTATTTTTTAGTGAATTATTATTGCTATTACTATTATTATGATTAGTATTACTATCTAATCATAATTGATGTATTGTCTCATTTGTTTTCGATATCAATTTCAACAGAAATTAAATAACATTTTTAGTCGTTACCAGTGTATATCCAAACCCACTCATATCAACCAAACCCAATAAAAATTGGTACAATACAGTTTACGGTGGTCCTGAGTAAGAACCTGTTATATTTATATCAAATATTTACTAAAAATCGCTAATGGTACTTCTTGATTTTTCGCAAAAAGATCTTGTTGGCTATGACTTTACTTCATGGGATGTGTGGAGTATGCATTTAATGCATTTTAATGGGACCTATCTATTTAAAAAAAGTTCATGAAAATCAGACTACAAATAAAGATTTTAGGAAGGTGGATAGACCTTAAGTGGGACACCATGTATATAAGGGGGTTTAAAAAAAGTTTATTTTTATTAAATGGACACCTTTTTTATTTTGACAATTTTAGGTTTTCCATTTGATTCTGATTATAAATATGTATATGTGTATGTAATAATATGTTTTCTTATTAATTTTTTATAATATGCTATGAGAAACAAGTGAACATCAGAAACCATGATACTAAACCAAAATTGTTTTTTTTTTTAATGGAGTTGGTTTAAAATGTCAGATGAAAACCGTTATTTTCTATTACAGATTTGGATTCTCCAGAAAAAATATACTGGTCTGACCTAGTATTAATGTAATTTTATATGTAAAGATCGGTGCACATCTGTAATATATCACCTTCATATACAAGCTCATCGTTGTCATTTTCTTCATTAGATTAAAATATCATTTGAATTGTCCAACATGTCCGACATTTTTCAGTTAACACAAACAAAAAAAATAGTAAACGTAACAACAACCTACGCAGTCGCGGGATCTATCAGATACAATTTGAGTCCGAGCAGAGCAACTGCATGTACAGGGTATATTATTTGTAAAATAATATATGCTGTTGTTATGTTTTTTTTAATAGTAATAGTAATAATTTTATAAGGATTTATAAGGATAAAGATTGTTTGACACGAATATTGTTTTATTTTATTCCATAGGTCACTAAGTTAAGATAGACAATATAATATGTTTATACGCTTATTTATTTAAATAACTTGAGAATGGCTAGTCCAAATATAGATTTGTTATACATTTTTTTAAATCAGAAAATTATAAGGATTTCGAAAACGTAAAAAATATATCGGATGTTCCATTAAAAAAAAAAACAAAGTTGATAGCAAAATTTCGCCATTTTGCGATCATCATTTGTTTGTTTTCTTAACAGATTATTAAAATTCAGGAAAATTCCTACAACTTTCGTATTAAACTTTTTTTGTATTCCTTCAAATAAACTCTGTAGGGGGTGGCAAATTACACGGAAATTCCCTGTACATATGTACATGCTCAACTGAAAACAAGAGCAGTATCTTTTTTTGTTCGTTAGACCCATACCCACAGCTACGTCGGTATGAACAATGTATGCTATTAAAAATATTCGTTGAATGAATTTCACAGATCAGCCGCGATCTCCGGGGAGTTAGACTTTGAAAAGCTATTTCGATATTACTCAATGATCCCACACTTTCACGCCAGCTCTCTGGTAACCACAATTTGAACAAACAATATTTTACTAATGGAATTTGAATCATGCAGCGCATACCTATATGATTTGTACAACGTGCCTACTTGTTTTCAGATGCTATTCTGTATCTATAACTCTTTTAATTACATATCCTAATATTATTTAAAACGGAACTACTTACTTGATTACTAAGTGGCAATAGATCAACTTCGCTGGCATGGTCACTATGATCATTACGTCTGAACGATTCCGTGCAAGGTTTTGCATAGCTCCTTTTGCCTGCATCAGTATCTCCCATTCCCCACTCGGCCAGAAGATAAACCATGCCCTTTTCTCGTTGCACTCAGATTCTACACAAGTTCTTCTTGTATTATGTCGAAAAAAATAGGCTGTATGTACTTGTAGTGGTTAATGCTCCGGAAAGGAGCAAAAAATCTGTAACAAAAAATTGCAAACCATAAAATATTCAGGTAGGTATATGAAAATTAGTTATATATAAGCTATGTACACGTATACGAATGAATGAACAATTTATGTAAAAAAATATACTACATCTATAAATATATGGGAAATATATGCCCCGTACAAACGATTTTCTGAACTAAATGTACGTATGAAAACTTATGGATAAGAGGGAAATCCAGAAAATACCTTGTTAAACCATGATTTGGCACTATGAATTTTGATTTGACTTAACAAAAGTCAATGTCAAAAATTGTGCGAATATTTTACTACTGATTCGTCGGTTACCAAAGTCATTACTTGTTACAACTATTTGTTTTTTTTTTCAGTTGGTAGTAGTTGGTGGAGTGATGCCAATTTGAAACACGCGTAAAACTTTGTTTAGAGGGGTCTACGTTTGATTGATTATGCAAATTAATAATAACGCCATGCAGATTTCAACGAAACGTAAAAAGATGAGAGAATTAAATAGCCCGCGTCGTGAAATCAACATGTCCGAAAGAAGCTCAAACTCAAATTGTCATGCTACGTCACTGTGAAAACCAAGACAAAACCGAAGCTTGCCATTATAATTGTATAATTATAATACATTGTTCCAATTACAATATTATCGGAAAAGAACAATCACAGGCAGATAGCAATACAAAAGAGCCATTCGATGATTCATTTCAAAGTTTCTGAGTCTTATAAAATTGACCAGACTGTATAAGGTTCTCTGAAACCGTGGCATTACAGTGAAATGCTGTTAAATAAAAATGAAAAATAAAATTTTGAACCAATAACTGACAGGAATACATGTTTTTCGTTTTGTTAAGAGATAACGTCCATGAACTACAAAACTGCTTTGTTTATCTAATCTTATCTATCCCTACACTCTAAATCTCCCCTTTTTTTTTAGTTCAGATGTTTCAAACAGGGTTTAAGTCAACTACGTACGAAACTTTTAGAAATGCAACGAATTCTAATTTCTTGAAATACAAAACAAAAATTGCAACTTCTTGATTTTTAGACATATGTATGTCAATACACTACACTATATTTCGCCGGACCCGGGAAGACGAAAAGAATCCAAATAATGCATAATATACAAGGTGTCTCAAAACTGATTTCGCTCTTCCGACGAAACCGGAAGTTTGAATATCTCCGTTATTTATAAAGATAAGTAAGTATACAAAACTATATATCAGCATATTCAGGAAGACAAAAGGAAAAAAAACGAAAAACATATAGCGTAACTCAAAAAACTGATGAAGTAATAATCACTTCCGGTGAAACCGAAGTCGGATGTGACAACAGAAGCTTTTATAATACCCCTTGTGTATGCTATAATAACATCCTGCACTAAAATTAAACCAATAATTTTCCAAAAATTCATTTTTTTTTGGAACATATTTTTAACACCCTGTACAATAATTTCGAGACCAATTTCAGATTTCTTGGAACATTCTGCCAGAATCAAGAATTAGAAGAAAAACCACATTTCTGAGTAAAAAAATTAAATGCTCCCAATATTATCTCATTACATTTATTCCTCAATTTGTATTTGGATACAATATCCGATTACATTTTAAATATTTCCTGACTATTATGATGAATAATAGTCAGGATCATAAATTTATGATGAATAAATAACTTAAAATAATCTCAAATAAATCTGAATAAAAACCTCGTAATAAATAATTTTATGAGATTATTATTAAATACTAGTTGTCCCGGCAGACGTTGTCCTGCCCTTTTAATATCATATTTGATGAATTTTATGACTATGGCGCTACTTATCGAATCTTAGCATAGCTATGAACCATTGTCTCGACAGTTCAAGTAAATAACACCTCAATTGGTCAAGTCGTTCAAAAGTTACACGATCACCTATCACCCGTATGTCATTGATTTGCAGTGGACATCAATTAAAAATTAATTTTCTATATAATTTTTTTCCGTGAATTTTTCCGATATTTTAATAGTTGACTAGCGACCCGCCCCGGCTTCGCCCAGTTTACGACATCACATTAGAAACCTCTAAAATTATCAGTGTTTCTCTACTATATTATGCATGTATTATACATATAAACCTTCCTCTTGAATCACTCTATCTATTAAAAAAACCGCATCAAAATCCGTTGGGTAGTTTTAAAGATCTAAGCATACATAGGGACAGACAGCGGGAAGCGACTTTGTTTTATACTATGTTATGATTATGATGATTATGAAGATTTGTCCAAGACTTTTACAATTATGTGTATCTATTTTATAACGTCAAAGAATGATAAACTCGATGAAAACTACCTATCTTACTTTTTAATATAACATGAGATTTCTCATTAGATAATATGTAGATATGTAAGCAAGTCCTTAGTAAGTATCAAGAAAAATGAGGATATGACGTTAATAAATACATGTCTACATACAGACATACATACATATACATTAGGGATGCAAAAAAACAATTTTTTCCAAATTGTCATTTCACCCTAAATTACTGAATTTTAGACGCATATAAGACGATTGAGCCATAAAATACAAAAATAAATACATTTTTAGAGGTCGCTACCAGCGATTTAAGATTTTGTGCGTTAAAATTTCTGTAAATCAAGTTGTAAACGTAAAGTCATGAAATTCGGTAAAAATCTTTCTATCATCCACTAATTTACGATATTTTATGCTTTATTAAAAGTGTTTTGTACATTTTATTGGAAGTTGAATAATGTATAACATGTATATACAATTTTCGAGAAAATTCCTTATAAAAAAATGGGTTTTTTAATCATACTTTTCAATCTACATAAGTGCCCACGTTTTACGCTTTTTAGACTCTTTGGGGGGTTCTGTAGGAATAATATTTCTTTCATAACAATCGATGGACTACTCTGATTTAATTGTTATAAACAATTATTTTTGTTAATAAACAATAATTAATGTAAAAAATTACAAATTATTTTTTTTAAATTGGACTCGATTTTGATAGAATATATGATCCAAGAAAGGTTTTTACCAAATTTCATGATTTTACGTGCAAACTTCTAAAATGTATTAACCTTTGAATTTCAACCTGATTTCGAGCCTCTTACAGAAATTTTCATGTACAAAATCTTAAATCACTGGTAGCGACCTCTAAAAATTTATTTATTTATTTATATTTGTATTTTATGGCTCAATGGTCTTGTATGCGTCTAAACTTCAGTATTTTAAGGTGAAATGATCAATTTGGAAACAAAGTGTTTTTTGCATCACCCTAATATACATATATATTCAGTGGTCATTATCCACAACAAAAACTGTCGCAAATGGATCAAATTGTGCAAACAATACATCAAAATCAATGTTTTTATTTAATTCTTATTGATTTAAGCGAGGATGACACGATTGAAATAGGTATGCGTAAAAAAATTAATTTGAGTAACAATGGATAAGTTTAAAAAAACACCCGAATTCTTAGAAACTAGTTGAATAAAAAAATAATTCGAAGTTATTTTACCGATATTATTAAATTATTTATATATAAAAAAAAATTAAACACACTGGTTTAAGTTATTTTTTGTTGTAATTAAGTGTTGTAATTATAAGTTGTAATTATAAGTGAGAAAAACATATCACAGGTCTATTATTTTGTTATCTACCCACCAAATATATAAAAATAATTATTTTCTAGCCTATCACCACATACATTGTACCTGATTCAGTGATTATTAGATAGGTACCGTGTAATTCTGTGAATCCCCTTTATTTTAAACGTTGTTTACCCTATCCTGAAGCGAGTTCAAATGACAATCACAGTACCTATTTGATTATGTAGTTGCGTTGGCTACTAGTACGATTCCAAATGTTGCCCGTTATACAGACCGACACTTCTTTAAACGAATTATTATTTATTTAAACAATTGCCGTATGACTAGATTTATTGCTATTTGATTATTATGTGAGAACAAAAAAATTATTGCTAATAAAGTGCCGAACAACGTAAGCCAATGGCGGTTTAATCCTGATTTATCATAGACACATCCAAAGAATTATAAAACATGACACACATCGTATATATACAGGGTTGTCCGAATTTAACAAACAGGACATTGAAAAACCTATTTTATACACAAATATAATGAAATTTTTTTTTTGCTAAATCTTGTTGATAAACTGATACGATATAATAGTAACCTTAATTCAAACGTCAAATGGTTTCGTGTCATGTCAGTTCATGAAAATTGTTTTAGTTCAAACAATGTATGCCCCACCGCCCCTGTTGGGACAGCCCTAAATGTAAAATCTTAAAACTGATCTTTCAGCGAGATTTGGTGCTAGAAGCTTAAGTGTACAACATTTTGTTTTGATATTTTTCTCGTTTCAAAGTTCAAAACCTGACTGCTACAGGGTGTCCCAATTTTAGACAATAGCAAAGTTAATATAGTTCTAAAATTATCATAAAAAGTAAAAAAGAAAAGACGATGTATAAATATTAGTAAGAAAAGTGATTATATTTTCCGGTTATTCGTATGTTTTTTTATATTCGGGAAACTGAACTAAATTAAAAACGAAAGTATTTGTTTCAAATAACTGTTTCTGTTTTCAAGCCACGGCTATTTACAAAATTCCAACTACAGCGACGATAATTAACTGAATGATACATTCAGCAATGTACGAAAATCTACAAATCTGTGGAATTTATTCTATTTTTTAAAAAAAAGAGACATACTCATATAGTGACAAGGACATTTTCGTAAACACCATGCATCTCAGAACACTAAATAAAAAACTTGGACTAGAGCCTGCGAAATAAAAATATATCTGCTGGATTATTATTATTCATGGGTGTACGTCACGCGTTAACGTAAAATAACAAAACATCGGAGTATTACTAAATTAGAGGCATGCCGTTGATGTCATACTCGACTACGCTGATAATGACTGTTTACGCTACATAGTGACAGCGAAAGCTATTTTTCAACACCGAAACCTTGCGAACAACAGCGGGCAATTCATTAAAAAACTCCTGAGTACTTTCACTGAAACGCCTCTGCATCTAACATATCTAGGATCCTCTCCCTCAAAAATCCAAAGAAAAAGAGAGTTCACTAGAATAACTCATCACATTTCATGTAACAGTCAAATTAAACGACATATGAGTAGGGTATCTACATATGCATGTAAGTGTGACGAAAAAGCGCACATTATCTGGAAAATCTTGAAAATAATCCCGTCCCAGACTGAGGTTATAACCAATACTTGTAATTTGATAATATAATAATAATTCACTGGATTCACATAATTTTTGGCTCCCTCAAGACTGAGTATCATTTTTTTCGCAATCAAACAAAGACCACATGAGAATTTTGTACAAATTTTGTACCAAAAAAATGATACTCAAACTCAAACTTGAAGGCTCTGTACACTTTTACAAAAAATAAGTTTTAACTATGCCAGTAAAAAGATCGATTTTTGTACGTTTTTGTACACCCAAACAAAAAGTTTGTACATCCTCCCAATAAAAATTTCAGGATTTTAATTGGTTATTCGTTATCTGGTTCCAATTGCTTTAAAGCCCATGTGTAAAAAGTGTTTTAAGAAATTTCCATGAATTTCAGGTTAGTGGTGTTATGGCATGCTTCACTTTCATGAGGCACCTCTGTCACTGTTATATCTGCACCTTCAACATTTGTAAATCTTGGTCTTGCAGGGCGTGTCTCATCTTTGAATAGATTTACGATGTAATTTTGCCATACCATTAGTTTCTCTCCTATTTCGTAGACTATGTTTCCGCTTTGATCTTTTATGTTTTCAGTCTGTTTATTCCTATACCAGTCCATTTCTATATCAGTTTCATCCTTTATTTTTTTTGTGGATGTTAAATAAATGTTATGTCATGACGCTTGTTGAGATCTTCGTTTGTAATGGTACGTTGCAGATTTATGATAAATGTATATATGTATGTACATCTGAATTTTGACTTTTAGCTATTCCTTGTTGTTCCATCAAATCAAGGTGCGTTGTTTCATCCAAGGTTTTTTAGCTTGTTGACTATTGTGTCTATTAATTGTTCCTTGGCTTTAAGAAGCGTATCCTTTAGTGAACCAAATCTTCACTTCCAACGTGTCACCTAAAATTAATGAAAAATACGATTTCAATAACTATTTAACAGACTTCCATGTTATATGTATCCCACATATGCATACAATATTTATGAATAGTCTTGGGGGTTCATGACACGCTTGCTATGCCATGCGACTATTTAAAAAAATTAATGTTACAAATGATCGAAAATAACACCGAAAGAAGTCCAAATTACAGTAACTGGATTTGTACCAATGCACCATGGATAAAAAACACCCCATGGGATCAGCGATCAAATAATATGTATTTTTTGTAACATGTACATAGTATAGTGTTTCTAAGCACGAAACCATGAAATGGGCCTTTTCAGTTTTATGAAATTCCAATGTCTCTACATGTTTAATTGTATGGAAGAGGTTCTTTACCCACTCTTTTTGATATAGTATTTTAATAAGAGTTTTGATAGATAATCACGAGTATAAGATCAACAAAAAACGTGCAATCCATAATTAAAACGAAACTAAATTATCTATTTCCATCCAAGTATGAAACTACAGTTCTAACAATGTATTTATATTTACTTATCGGTGAACAATAAAACAGTCGAAGTAGTAAATAAAAGCGGTTTATCAAATAAAAACATCAAGGATGTTATTCAGTTGTTTATTTAAAAAATACATACTATATAGTGTGCGGTGAATGCGTCACTATTAAAAAGTGTTTAGTGCTCATCGTCTAACATAATACGATTTGCATAGGTAGTGTTCGAATATTTAGTTGAAAAATATTAGTCTAATCAATAAATAGGACAAGAAAAAGAACTTGATTATGTGCATAAAAATAATAAAATAATTTCCTTTCAAAATTTAGTAAATGGCAGAGGAATTTAGCATTACGATCAGCGGCATAATTACCGCCTTGAAAGTTGTATACAAATTATGTTGTCGTCTTCTGTAGAAATTTTCTATGTTTGTATATCACTTTATTATTTTTTTCAGTCCATGCTGTTGTGTTTGCCGGGTAATAGAATTACACTGCCTGCATAAAATATTATAAACTGGTACCAGTCCAGTCCTCTTTTAATAGAAATGGTTTTAGGAACAGCTAAAGGGGTGCACCTCTTTAGCTGGTAGCATGGATTTTTTGACAGTAAACGTATTGATAACTTAGTGTTCAACAAATGCACTTAGAGATTAACTGAAATAAAATTAATTTTCATGTTGTATATGACAAAATACTAATTGTTATCATGTCTTTCAAGAAAAATGTTAAGTTGCCCTTTAATGAAATGCTCTTGACTTAAAAAAATGTATTCAGTTGTGCTTTTAATTAATTCATTTTCACAATGAATATAGTTCTTGGCAATAGCGTATTACTTTAAGACATTTGATTGTATTAAAAGCCAATTAATCACTCCAGGGATCAAATTTATAGCTGGTTGAAGTACTTGTATATTAATTTATAGAATTATTTCATTATATGGAAAACTTTCATACACCAAATTATGAATAAATTTATTCTTTTAATGTCCAACTGTATTAACAGTTAATTTTTGTATTTAATGGTGATTATATTATATTAAAAACTATTATCTACTCTATTTAATTATAAACGACTTTATATAAAAGACAATCCTGAACTGCCAAACAAATAAATTGAAAACATTAAATACTCACATCAATTCAATGATTTAAATGAGGATGATACATACATCATCTTCACTCATTAGAAAAAGAGCGTATCGACTAAGTAAGCGCCTTGCCAGAAATATGCAACTGGTGACAAGTAAGTTTTTTTAAGTTAAGTACTCTATTTCCATTCTAAATTGAAAATAGGTAGAAAAAGGCAAGGTTGTCAGATTTATTTTCTAAAATTGCTAAGCTTACTATACAAGTATACTTCATACTTCAGTAAACTGTTAGTTCGTGACGTTCTTAGAAAGCTAGTTTGGAAATATTTAAAAAAAAATACATAGATATAAATTTATTAGTTAGCATTACAATAAAGCGTTTAAAATTGCTGGAAAAAATAATTATAAATCCAAACAACTTTATGTATATTACTATACTTAAGAAAATTTTGAAGAGCCGGCAACGGCGGCGTCTGGCGGCACAGAGTAAACCACTGGCGGTAACACCGGTCAACGAGACTATTAGACTACTTTGCATTTAATACATTGCTAATACTTCTTCGGCCCACTGTGCCATACAATTTTTACGACGTCGTTAAAATGATTTACGACTTTAGGCACTCTACTTGTTTAAGACGCCAGTGACGTGTATTTCAGCTAGGTTTATTAACACAAGACAATTTTTTGAGATTGTCTGGCTAAATGAGCATTATTTACAGCAAATTATATTACAAATATTAAGAGTTTGTATGCAGCATTAATATTATAATTGATTTGAATAAAAAAATTATTTCACAATTTTCGAATTTATAAAAGATATATGCACGCCCATGGAATCATAAAGTTGCACCGCTTTTTTGTTCCCCAGGCGTATTTATCATTTTCAATTAAAATTAGAACACTATATGTAAGTTTCTTTAGTGCCCTCTAGTAGGCGTATATGAGTGTACTTCATTAATGATACGAAAGGTGCGTTCCCTTAATGTAACAAGGTTTAACGAACTACATTACAATAAAGAAATAAACATTATAGAAATCAATTTGAACAGTGTTTATTAATATCTGTAATACAAACAATATGTTTTTCAATGTAACAGGTTTATCTTCTACTAATTTGTAACACCTAAAAATCGACACAGTGAGTGCCACGTTTTTTACAATAACAAATACGTACTTGTTTTACATTTATTTCATTTACACATTTTATCGTGAAATAAAACACCGTTAAAAAAGTCAAGGTTTCTAGGACACATCGAGTTATTTTTAGTGAAATCTGCATATTTCATTTCGCTTTTAAATTCATTGGCTGTTTTTATGCTGCATCTCACCACTGCGTTCCACTAAAAATGGCACAGGAGCATCCTTGACATGAAAAATTCGCGATGCGACATGCATTTTAATACTCGTACGTATTACTATATGTACATTAAATACAGTGGTATTCCGTACCAAATGCCTTCCTTAGGTCGTTACAAACTTACAAATGGACTATGTTTACTGGAGCAGAATATTTCGTGTCTTTAAGTTTTGAGCATATAGAGGGGATATTCTATTAAAAAACGATAAAATAAAACTGTATGTATGTAACGAGCATTCAACAAAATTTGGCCTCAAGGAAGGCTTTGGTCAAACTGTCAGGGTTAGAGTTCTAAACTAAAATAGTTTATGTAGATTCTACGAAAACCTCCCTAAAATGGAGTTAGCATAACAACAAAGAAGTTTATAGTAGAGTCCTGCTTTAAAAACGGACAGAAAGTCGAAAGACATAGGTCGTATTCTCTCGAAGACTGAATTTGGAATTTCAAGAACGGTTTCCTGATGTGGTTGTGAATATGGACTACAACACGGTAAGTATTCTCTTCGCCACATTATTCAACTATTTAGGGAAACAGGAAGACGAAATAAATGTAGTGGTCGCCCTACACTCTGAACGGAGGAGCTAATAGAAAATGTGCGTTAGGTTATTGAAGATACTCCTAAAACTTTTGTGCATGTTTTGTCGCAGCTGATCGATATGTCTGTTGGTACCTACCATACTATTTAAAAAAAAATCCACTTGTTTTCCTACCATTCAACTTGTTATCAGGAAGTTCGATAGATCGATTATCCTCATAAGAGTTTTTCAGTGGTTTCTATATAACACAGCTCCACAAAAAAAAAAAAATAGAAAAAATACCTCCGGGGTCTGAGTAGGTGTTTTTGGGGACGCTGAATCCGAATTCGATGTCTATTTAACTCCATGTCATAAGGATTTTTCATAACCTCAAAAAAACTGCTTAATAATGAAATGTCTCGATAACTCTAGCTCTATAACTCCATGAAAATTGAAAACCATAAAAAATAAAACCCCACACACCTTAATCCTTCAACATCTCTCCCCCCACAACGCCACAACCCCATAACCTAATAACCCTATAACCCCGTAACCCAGAAAATGAGTAAAAACGACACTTGTAAGTGTCTTAGCCCTGACGCTTCGTGTCTACGAGCTAGATGTAGTAATTGAGACCTAAAACTACATTTCTATCGATTCTACAACACCTTAACCCCATAACATATTAATCTTATACCATAACATAATAACCCAATAACCACATAACCCAAAACTTTGTGATAACGACATTTGTAAGCATTACAGCCCTGACACTCGTTGGCTGCGGACCTGATGAAGGAATTTATTTGTTACTGCGAATTCAAATTTTATATTTGTGGTGCCTACGTTTTGCCAAACCCAGGAACAACGACGAGGACGTAGAAGGCTTTTGTTCCCTTCACGGTGCTTTTTTATAGTGTGTCCCCTTGCCTCACACTTTTTGGGGTGCTTTATTACAGTGTGTCCCCTTACCTCAAAATTGTTGGGGTGCTTTATGGGTGTCCAGCCGCCGATACTGGATATCCGACTCCCTGCATCGTAAAATTGTTCCGCATGTTTGCCATGACGGCATGAACACCGTTATCCAGGGTCTCTGCCGGATCACGGATCAGCTCCGTTGCCCACCGTCAACCACGTGGAGGTGCCCTGGATTGCAAACATGCGAAAACAATAATTCGATTTGGTGCAAGAATACGCCAATTCGGAGTAATACCCATTTCGCATGGACTACAAAGCAGTACTATTTTTAAATGGACCTTTAATTGTGATCTTCTTACACCAAACCGACATTTTCACTGTACCTGTTGGTTCCCGGTTTATGTGATGTATCAAAGGAGTGGTTGCAAATTTTAAGTTAATTTGAGCAGTATTCTCCTTAGATTTTGCAGCTGTGGGTTTGTAAAATTATAGGATTAAGGACCTGTAGGATCGAAGAAAATGGGAACAAAAAACGTGACTTGTGAAACAATTGATTGAAGAAAATTGATTTCGGGTCAAATAGACCCGAACAAGACAGGAGGATTAAGACATCCGTCTATTTATATTACAAGCTTTAAATTAGTCATACATAAATATACGCCAACGTTAGATTTTTTTTGGCAATTTATAACAGAAACTTAGTCCATTGAGATTGTGTAGTTTGTCATCAAAATAGACCAACGGGATTCTATCCACCTGCCAAATAATTATAAAGACATTCATTTGGTTGGAATTTGGCATGACAGCAATTTGAAGGCTTGACGGAGTTCAAATAAAAATGTAGTTACGTGTAACGCGTAAATGTTTGATTTAGTTCCTGTCGTTTATTTTTATGTGGATGCAGCGCGGTTTTGAAACTTGTATGATTATTAGATTACATACGCATTAGTACACGGTGACTGACCATCCCATTTTATTCGAAAACGGCTAAAAGTATTCTGCAAAAAATATTATGTTTCTATCATTCGAGACTAAAATTTTACATTTATAAAAGACAGACAACTGCCCGGCGACTAGCGTCGCGACGCTTCCAACATTTTTTTCCATAAACATACCAATTTTATGGCACCGTTGGAAAAGTCTTCTAATTTGGAATTTATTTTCGAAATATCATTCTTTAATATCATCGTTTCTTAAAAAGTAATGACCCAATATGACCCAAAAAAAGAAACACAATAAAAAAACTTCGACCGAAATTTCTATAAAAATGTGTTCTGATTAGATTTTGACCTTAATATGTTATGGGGTTAGGAAAGAAATGGGGGTAATACACTTCTTCCTTGTCTTTGCAAACAATACGAGATAAGCGCTTGAGTTATTAGTAGGTTCCGGAATAGTCTGCTACAACGCAGGCTCGGACTCGTAATCTGTCATGTTATTGACGGAAGGACATATGAGAGACCAAAAAGACAGGAGGAAAAATGTGTTAATAATGTACATACATATCGCTTGTGTCATTCAGAAACACCGACTTGCTTGAGCGTACGTTGCCACAACCAGTAGTCTTTTTGCATTTTTTTCTCGTTAAAAACGTCTAAAGTGAATATTGCCGACCACGTTAAACGAAAGGCTACATCAAACCAAACCAAAATTCGTCTGTTCTAAGAGAACCAATAATATTTTGTTGATGGATATTCAAATTTAAATCTCTTTCACAATCTCGTCGACTACGAAATATATGTATGTCGACGATTGCAACGAATACATAAAATATGTGAACCGTGTATTTTAAAATCGTCGTAATTTTCAATAAACGTTTCCAGTCTATTCACATCACAATGGTAACGAGTATACCATTATTGCAAATATCCACACAAAATCAGGTAATACGTAAATACACTACATGCACTCACGAGTTAGTCACTCACGACACATTACAAAACATTACACAAAATTATTTTGGATGCGACAGTCGATCCGTTAACAGCGACGGCATGTACAATACTGAATTTTGCCACCTGTCAACACCGGAATATCCTGCTGCTATATGGAGAAATTGTATCTAAGTGTTCCCGAACCCTCATGCAGGTGAGCGAGTGGCGGCTCTGCGTTATAGCACACTTTCTGGACCCTAGTCATTAGTTTCTATCTTGAATTAGAATAACTAGAGTGTACCTCAAATTTTCCTGTGAAAACATAATGTTTAAAAGTCAAAAAATCACCATTTTTAGCCCACTTTTAAAAATTCAGTTCTCCAATGCCTCAAGCCCGAATCGAATGATTGGCGTCAGGTCTTGTTTAGTACATTCACTAGTATGTAAAAAAAATATCTTAGACCTCTAGACCATTTGACCTTGTTTTATAACACAGTTAAAAATAATGAAAACTTCCGTAAATTGACCATTTTCAAATGGCTGCCAAAAATTCAATTTTCAACCGATCTTCTTTTGTTAGGGCTCCTGTTTTTCGTCAATGTATACCCTTCAAGCAAGTGACTCAAAAACATGTATTTGCGAGCAGGGATCGTTAATATTCCGCGTCAAAGTTGGCAGATTTTGAAAAATCGCTAACTTTAACCTTCCAGTACTCATTTCTATCTACTCCAAATCTCACAAAAACTGAGTGGAGTGCTTCATTCCTAGAACAACCCCTCGTGGGGATTTTCTTGGCCCAAACTTCTGTGATTTTCTACAGCCTTCTGAATATTGGCAAAATTAACAAAAATCCTGTTTTTTTAAATTTTATTATGAAGCGGATAATTCGATTTTTATTGTTCAATTTGCTCTATTTTGAGAGAAATATTTTTGAAATTACGTCCTTATATTGTAGATAACCTAAAAAAAATTCCTGAGTACATTTTCAAATTTGTGATCCGTATATTTGAGTTAACTTTTTATTGCTCGGTCTCTTTGTCCTAGTCTTCTTGCCGATTATGGGTAAAGTAGATGCTTTATAATGAGTTTTATTAACTATACTGACTGATAGATGGCGACAGTAGTGAATTATGGAGTTTCAATCATTTTCCAACGTTTGATGAATGTCTGTTTTTATAGTTGGTAACTGTAAATAAACCAAGTTCATCAGAAGTAGTAAAAACTAAATTAATTTCTTCTAATGATTTTCATTTTACGACAAATTTGTAAATAATTATAATAAGAAAATAAATAAAATTAATAATTGCCATATTGATTTTTAAATCGATTTTTACGAAAAACGTAAATAATTAAATAACTATAAACAAGATTGAAATAACTTTAAATAGAGAAATGACTAAATAAAAAGATAACTTAAATATACGAATCACAAATTTGAAAATGTACTCAGGAAATTTTTTTAGGTTATCTACATTATAAGGACGTAGTTTCAAAAATATTTCTCTCAAAATAGAGCAAACTGAACAATAAAAAAATTATCTGCTTCATAATGAAATTAAAAAAAAACTTTTAAAAAAAAATCTCACTAAAATATAAAATTTTTGTGAGATTTGGAGTTGACTGAAATAAGTACTAAAAGGTTAAAGTTAGCGATTTTTCGAAATCTGCCAACATTGACGTGGAATGTTAGCGATCCCTCCACGCAAATAAATTTTTTTGAGTCCCTTGCTTGAAGGGTATACATTGACGAAAAAAGGAGCCCTAACAAAAGAAGATCGGTTGAAAATTGAATTTTTGGCAGCCATTTGAAAATGGTCATTTTACGGAAATTTTCATTGTTTTTAACTGTGTTATAAAACAAGGTCAAATGGTCTAGAGGTCTAAGATATTTTTTTTACATACTAGTGAATGTACTAAACAAGACCTGACGCCAATCATTCGATTCGGGCTTGAAGCATTGGAGAACTGAATTTTTAAAAGTAGGCTAAAAATGGTGATTTTTGGACCTTTAAACGGCTCGTTCTCCTGACCTATGAAAGTTAGAGGGCTGAAATTTGGTAATCCTAACTTCAGCAAAATCGATTGACCCCTCCCGAGAAAATATTCGAAAAGTAATGGAACTACTCACATAAATACATACATACATATGCCGAAATTTATGTATGTATATATGTACGTAGAATTAGCCCCACGTGCAAATATTTCAAGTTCTACAATTACCAGGCAAGGCAACTCTAAATTATTTAACGATTAGGAATGTTAGTCCGAAGTATTTCCGTCTGAAATAATACATACACCAAAATTTAGAAGAGCCAAGCATACCAATAAACGGTTTAATATTAGAAATAAATTTATTACAAAATAAGAATGTCAAATGAAGATCGGCACATAAGCATCATTAAAAATATCTGGGAACGATGCGCGTCTAAAATTAATGTACGTAATTCAGCATTTCAATTCACGAAACTGCGTTCTAGAATAATTTAGTTGAACTTCTTTTTTAGTGTTATCTGTCGATTGCAAAACATACGAAATCATATAGTATACAGGGTGTCCGGCAAACATGAGGCAATATTCTAGTAATATATTGGGGAGGTAAAAATTAAATTTGTTTCTTCATGTAAGACACTTTTTCACTTTTGGGTGAAATCGTGTAATTTCTGTGTGATAAATTTAAGTAATGGTTAAAACTCGGGTATAAACAAATAACTATTGTGAAGAAAACAATCTACTAATATGTAGTATAACAAAACTTATATTTAAAAGTAAAAACTTACAATAACATTATTACATTAATTATGCGTGCCCCCGTAACTGAGTTGATCCAGGATAATTGCATTTCTTGACATCCCTGAAATGGGAATGAAAGATGAGCATTTCATAATCCCAAACGTTGTCTTATTATATATTGTAAAACAATTATACACTGAATGAATATGATTATCTATAACTTATAAATTCATGCTACTATCGGTTATATTTCTTTCAGAGTAAATTTACCTCTGACAAACAAACAAAAGTAATATTGATATATAATAAAATTCCACAATCATAACCACGGCTAGGCCGCCTACTGTGTTTTAAAACAGTGACTACGTGTTGAATATAAAAAAATGCAAATGAGCTAGCCGACACTATGGGATCGTCCACATAGTCCCCACATAGTGTCGGAAAAATACAGATATCATCCTCCTTCCAAAGCACTGTGGAATTGTCCACAATATCCCCTCACAGTGTCTGCCCTCTTCTTCGTGGGATCGTCCACATAGTCCCCCACGTAATATCTGCATTTACCGAGCTCTGTCGCCAACACTGTGGGATCGTCCACATAGTCCCCACACAGTGCCAGAAACATATTTACAACTTACAAATATGCCCGTAACACTTTGGGATCGTCCACATAGTCCCCGCAAAGTGCTAAAGACACTTGCTTTTTCATACAATCATGACTAATATTAATATTGAATATATTATATGACATAAACCGATAATGCATTAAATTGTCGAGGAATTCCTGACGAATATTGTATCACATCATTTTAAATAAATCAAAAATAGAATTATCAATCAAACAAAACAAAAAGGTATAAAATTCTCAGTGATAAACTCACACTGTGAATCTGTAGATGTGGGATGCACTTTACAAAACCGAACCACTCTGCTGCACAAGACAGTCTTATTTGATGCTAATACCCGCCTAAGCTTTTAATCTCTAGCCAAAAGTTGGCATTCGTTGAAACGGCCCTCATTCGGGTGACAAATTTACGACCATAACAGAAACATACAGAGTGAACGTAACGTCGTGGTTGTTGTGGTTTAAAATAAGATAATAATATTCTATTCAGTAATGTAAGAAAATATACTAAACAAGACTGCCAAAAAAATTTACCTTACATTCATATACTTTTTTCTCGTACGATGCCATCCTACTCCTAGATATCAGGCCTCAAAGAAATACTTTGAACTTTACTTTTCTGGCTGTTTTATGAGTCATCAGTGTATCATAAAAACTCATTAAAAAGTGATATTAAGGAGCCTTTCATATAATCGAGGAGCAAAAAGTGAACTAACCCAAACACAAAAAAGTTTTTGTGTTTTTTTGACGGATACCTATCTAGAACTCAAAAAAATCATTTTCGGACTCCTTGGACATTTTACTAAAGAAAATGTACGTATGTTTTTGAGATGATTGAACTTTTATTGGAACAAACAGATAATTATAAAAATGACACAAGACTACATCGTAAATACTTCACAAATAGTACCATACTATGAGTTCATTTTTTTTAAATATTGAATCACTGTGGTATAAAAGTTCCTTTTATATATTAAATTTTGAAATTTTATTATTATTAAATTATGTATTTATTTATATTAAGTTTTGAAATACCTGTATCGACATTGAGGGGTCCAGATGCAAAACTCCCATTATCCATAATTTTGTTCATCGTGTTGAACTACACCATTTTAAATTTTAAAAGTGGTATAAAACTCACATTTTCGTATTTATTTTAAAATGTGGAATCTGTGAATTGTTTCAAAACTCTTGTACTTTATAATTTTAGGTTCATTATAAAAATATTTCACTCCATCAGTCAATGATGATAATAAAACCGTATTCTAAGTATTTTGTGCAGCTTTTTATTTTAATTATGAACTACCATATTACATAAATTTTTTATTGATATACCATTGAGTTTGTTTCCAAGTTCCTTTTCTTAGCTTATCTTCATGAATTTTAGTGTAAAAAATAATATTAAGTAGAATAATCTAGAGAAAAACGACCATTATCCAAAAAGTTGTATCAAAACTCACATTATCCAAATTTTAATTCACATGTTGAAGTCAAATATTGTTGTGCTGTCATTTCACCAATTGAGAAGCAAAAGTACAGTTCTAATACAAATATCAAAGAAAAGTCAGAGCGTCAAGTCACTTGAAAAGTGAGAAATCAGTTATTCCTTCTTCCTGAACAATTTTAAAAAGTGGATAATGTGAGTTTTGCATCTATGCCCCTCATATGCATGTTTGTAACAATGCCATTATTATATATACATGACTCTTTTACATTGTACATAATATGTGCAGTGATTCACAGTGAAAATTATCAGCTGGCAAACTGTTAAGACAATGAGTAAAATATTAGCTAAGATACGCAAGTAAGGTTTGCTATATCTCGTCAAATAGTTGCTGATGGTCATAATACCTTATAAAAAAAATACACAACCCGTTAAACTAGTAAGGTAAAAAGTTAACATCAATAGTACATTGAAATAGTATCTCACAGGAAAAAGTGTCCGTCTATAAATTTGCAATTTACAACCAAACGTACGCAGTACCGGTGAACCTCATGTGTGGTAGTGCAGACACAAAAATACATGAAAAAATTTAGTATATACCATGGGACGTCACACAACACTTGAAGAGCGCAAGGCCATAAAACACAATTTTCAGTTGGGTAACACTCAAATATTAAATATAACTCAATCTGCCGTACAAAAAAAATATTTTACGATTTACAATTGAAAACCAATGTTACCGGAAACCACAAAAAAGTCCGAAACGATTTCTTTCAGAGAGATATGAGCGTTGGCGGGTTGGCGTGTCAAAATGTCATTCTGGATAATTTTCACAACATTCGAGACCTCGGATCATTTTTCCAAAACGAGAAATATTTTGTTATGTACGTATTCCTCGGCGAACTCTACTAGAAGCTTTCAAGTACATTCATTTGTCCATGGTTTCTTTCGAGCTACTCTAGCATGAAATTGATGTTTTCTCAAAATTCTTCTACGTTTCAGGATGTGTTTTCTTATCCAGATATTTTTTGATATTACAGCGAGTTCAGCAGTATTTAACAAAGGCTGTGCTTTTATTTTATTAACCTTTAGAGTTATCAATCACCCTGTATAACAATACCCGGTCACGTCTAACCTCCCTGGGATTCACCGATACCGAGTATGTTCGGATGTTAACTCATAAATTATAGGTGGATATTTTTTACCGCGAGATGCTTTTCAAATGTACTAACAATGTTATATACTTACTATCTTTTTATATACCTTACTAATTTAACGGGTTGTGTATATTTTGCTTATAAGGTATTATGACCAGCAACTAACTATTTGACGGAACAGGACAGTGGACACTTTTCACTGTGAATCTCTGTACGTAGTACATACATACATGAATTATCACTTAATAAACTTTTAAAGGTCAAAGAGGGCCTAAATAACATAATGATTTAGGTCCTCTTTGTAATTTATAGAGATCATGATTTATAAATTTGGACATTACAGAATATCAAAAACAGATATAAAAAAATACGCCGTATAATAACCAAATAAACGAAGTCAAATATTTTTAGATGGCTATTTGACTGTAATTTTTCTGACACGTGTACTCGTATTTACATACCAAGCACATCCGTATTATTGTTTTTGATGTTCAATGTTATTTTATATCAAACGTTTCAAAGTTTCCGAATAAAAACAAAAAAAAGGTTAATGATTTAAGAATTCGTTTAATGGTCTGTTATACACGTGACACAGGTATTTATACAACGAAATTTTAATTCTAACAGTATTTATACTAGCGTACTAAAAAATAAATTATTAGGTAAAAGTATGTACTAGCACAACTACGACTGTAGAGACTTTTGCGACTAGGGACTACCACGGGAAGGCTATTCCCGGAATATCCCTAGAGTGCTCGAAACGCCGTTTAGTCGGATCAGCTTTCTGAAAACCGCGAATTCTGTCGATCGCTCACGAACGAATTTACGATCATGTTTCCATTACATATATTGCATATCAAATTTGCAAAAATTGCTAGAATTTCACACTTATTTGACATTTTGTGATATTGCGTGTTGTAAGGTGTGGCTTTCAAGTGGATTTAACATTCATATTTTTTAGATACTTATTAATTTATCGTTAAACATTTAGAGGTTGGATCCAATCTCCGATAAATTACGAAAACTGGTGGAAGATTTTCCGAATCTTATAGTAAACGGATCTGTGGTCATTTGCACAGTGTGTGAAAAATAGTTGTGTATTTAGCACAAACAACATTGTTGTAAATGCTATTATGATATACAGATTAGGAAATTGCACCTTTATATATTGGCGATACATGTGTAGAAGAGAATAAGTTAAAATACACCATTAAGGACAGACAAAGACAGTTAGATGCCACAGTGTTTCACGCTCGTTCACGTATAAGAAACGTATGAGACCTGCGCGTGATAGAATGTGAAGAGAGGGGGTAGTTGACACGGCCCATCACCGACCGCCTATCGCCGAATTGGTTATTGTTCTCTAGAGTCTAGACAAGAATTCAATTCACACGTGCGCATTATAATTTATGGGCGGGGCGTCCCGCCTACATAATTTTATTGCTACCCTATTGATGTAAACACGAAAGACAGAGAATAACGCTCATAAAAGTTTTAAAATGACATGTCAGTCTGGCAACTAAGGATATAATATTTCTCAATCATCTTTTAATGCTCGGCTTTGAAATCTTGGACTTTCCAACCCTGTATATGATCATCTAAGTGTAGAATATCGTCGCGACGTGCCACGTCTCGAGTATGCGGCCCGCCGTGATATCCGATAGTCAAGTATGTACGTATGTATGTATGTGTTTAATACGTTTTAGATGTGGGTGTCTTCGTTAAAGCGGAACATTTCGACTCCTATTTTATTTAAAAAGTATTAAGTATATAAGTGATTGGGGACGCGAGACGTTGGAATGAAATTTTACCTTTAAGGAGTCCGATCAAACCAATAAACAGGACGGGATTCCCAAAACACAATTTTTGTATGATATGTGTGATGTTTTGTGCTTGCAATTTATCGTTTTCTGTACTGAATAATGTACTTTTTCTGAATTTTTTAAACAAGTACCTATCAGAGTGGGAATTACAAAGAGCTAAGTACATAGTTATATTCGTGAATACTATATTCCGCAAGTGTATAATTGACTTTACCAGTAACACATAAAAAAACTTTTCTAAAAAACTTTCGTGTATTGTTTCTTTTCACCTTTATTTTATATGCCTGCCTTACCAGATTGTACTAAGGAAAACCTTAGCACGGCCCTGAAGTTCACGATTTACCGTGCGCCCTACTGCATAGTACGTACATATATACCGTATGTAAACTAAGTTCTATTCCCCAAATGCGATGAGACATTACAGTGACGCCCCAATTCATTGAGACAGACGGATACATTACAATGAAGTTAAACGAATTAGACTTTGTTTTCCCCCCACTCCAGTTCTTGGTTTCCACTGTACGGGGGCTTGGCCATCATTGAAATAGGGGAGGGTACAAAATCGCCAATAAATGCGAATAGCCCCACCACGTAATCTGACCCGTCCACTGAGTGGAACATGCCTAATAGGTGGGGCAATTACATACATATACATGTCCTATTTTATCATTTAGCAAAGTCTTACTTCATTTCCTTTTCCTTGGCTGACTAGTAATTTCAGGATATATACGGTATATTACACTCCGTTGCCGGTGTCACTAGATAAGGTTATCCAGTAGCCCAATTTCTGTACTTTATCTAACGCTTGAAAACTGCGCACCATCGTGGCGGCCTCGTTTCAGTTAACTTTTTTAACATTCACGCTTGCATCTAGATGAGTCACTAGTAGTCTAGGATATGGAGCGTCAAAAAATCCACGAACCCTAACTCTCTGCCGTGTGGTAAATAAGCTCCCGAGTCAATGTGGAGCATTTTTTCTCGTACCAAATAATATATATATATACATATTATATGGCAAAGCGGCCATTTTCGAGATAGAGGGGGATGGAAATCTGGGGAAAAAAGTGGACCCTAACCTTCTGGAAGCAACGGTAAATCAATGTACCCATTTTCTATAAACCGGGGAAAATAGTGGCAGACAAAACTTTATGGCGGTTTCGGAGGGGGCGGGGTTGACGAAAACCGGAAAAAAAGTGGATCCTAACCGGATCTACCAAAGTGCAATTTTCTGGTTCCAACATGCACTTTTATGGAAAAATAGTGGCAGACACCGCATACTGGCAGTATGACGGTAATTCGCAATCCAACATGGAAGAATTTCTCAAAACTACTACTGATACTTATAAAATGAGTGAAAATTTAAAAAAAATTCTGTCGCTTGCCAAGTATGTTCCCTGACGACAAACATTACGTACTGCTGGCAGACACTTCCCTCACTATTTCTGCCACTATTTTCCCCGGTTTATAAAAAATGGATACTTTGACTTACTGTTGCTTCCAGACGGTTAGAGTCCACTTTTGTCCCAGATTTCCACCTACTCCCCTCTATCTCGAAAATGGCCGCTTTGCAATATATATGTAGTATGAGAAAAAATGCTCCACATCGACTCGGGAGCTTATTTACCACACGGCAGCCAGTTAGGGTTCATGGATTTTTTTGACGCGCCATATCCTAGACTATAGATGGATCTGTTGAAATTAGGGCATCGTCACAGAACAGAAACCACTAGGTTTTTATCAACAAATAAACGTAGCGGATCTAAAACGAAGTTTCGTTCATTTTCAGTTCCATGGCAAGAAGATTTTCTTCTAAAACCTTTGTTAGCCTTTACTCACCGTTTCAGACATACCTATACAAAAATTCCAGACTAAATTAAAGAAAAAAGGATGACTCAAATTATCTTTGAGGTAACGACATTTAGAAAAACCTAAGCAAACAAAAAAAATTAGATACAATACGTATTACCTACAAGTTCCGCTACGTTTTAGGAAATAAAATATTATTATATTAATATCTACTCAGGTATACTGATTTACAGAGGAAGAAATGTTTCGAAATAATTTATACAAAAATAATCCTGCAAATATTTATGAATGTCTACTGTAAGATTACAATAGTTAACAGATCAAACAAAGGGGGTTGAGAACCTTTACCCTTTAGATCACTTTCATGTGTTAACGAAGTTCAATCACACATGTTTCTACGTTATGTGTATTTATTACTGTTAGATTCATTACGATTATTCGTTTTCATTTATCTTTGTATTTTCAGGCTAGATGAACAATATTATTTTAATTAGTTCGTATTGCGTGCCATCTTTTTCTTGAAATATGTCATGTATGCGCATAGTTTATAATTTAATTAGCGGTTACCTGTTTAATCAAAGATAGATCTATTTTTGAGTAAGAGAAAAAGGTACATTATAACAGTTCAAGCGGTATATCAAGAAACAGTAAAATTTTATGGCTCGTAATGTTAAACGAATCGATGATTTTTTTCGGTAACAGAAAAAATAGTTGTGGAAATTCAAGGCTACGACTTTAGTAGGCGTCGTATCGTGGGTAAATATGTTCCTGGTAATTACACGTGTGTTTAGATTACGACAAACCTAAACAAAACCACCAACTACAAACATATGTAACTACTTGTCATCCTCGGTATGTATAAAAAAATATACCTAATCGAAAATTCTTTGATATAAATACATAATACTTTGATATACACATGCATCATTAATATGCATCATATATGCATTATCGATACATACATCACTTATCTATATATGTTTGTACGTACGTTATTAAATAAAAGCAATGAAATAAAACATTCAAGGGGATCCGTGCCATTCCAAATTAATATTGATAATACGCACAATTTGTATAGGGCGATTCCTTAAGAATGTCCCTCATTTTTATTTCGTTTAATATTTAGATAAAAAAGATGAGAAAAAAACGAGATGAAATGGAATTTAGTTTATTTTAAAATCTTTTGTACAGGGTGTTTATAAATACGTTACTGGCAGCCAGATGATGATTTATTTTTAAACGGAATAACCCATATTTTTCAAAAAATGGACACTACCTACTTCATCCCAAATAAAGCGTTATAATATAGTAGGTATTATAACAGTTTTGAATATATAATCAACCAAAATATCAATTACAGGATGGGTACTTGCTACATATTCCACTACTAGATTACTCATTAAGTAATCTGTGAATATAATAATAAATTGAATGGCAGATATAAAGTTTGATTATATTTTAATTATTTACTTTTGATATACTATATTTGAATGATTTTTGAGGGAGACATGAGAACAACGTACCTACTTAAGTAAACTTTAATTTTGTATGAACGTAAATTTTGATTTTGCCAATAGTTTTTTGAAAATGATGATAAAGTTTTTTGAAAAAATATTTTTGAAAATTATGATACGCACATAAGCAGCCACGTGACTGTTAGTAACTAAAGTTTTTTTTTTCTGAAGAATTACGAAATGTGGCATTGTTTTTCAAGGTGAAGATTTCCTAGTTTTACTACCAAGTTTTAACTTTCTTATACATATTAACTAAAAAAAACATATTATACGGGCTTTACTTGTAACACTGTAGAACTTTGTTTATTTATACACAGTGCACAAAATTTGAAATGTTTTACAAACGTTTTTATGTCCTGTCTACAGTTATAATTTATTTAGGTATCGCTTTAATGATTAAATCATGTATCATATGTATTTTACAGATAAAGACTTTTAAGTTCGTCAAACAGTCGATAGTTCCACCAATTCATATATATGTAAGCACATCATAGACATTTTGTCAGATGTTATCTCCCCTCCAATTCAACACAATTTCTAAACTTTTTCCACTCAACGCACATTTTGCAAATCATATTGACATTATCAGAAGATGATTAAAACAAAAGTTAAGTCTGCTGTAATATATGTTCTATTTGCACTAAAGTTCCCTTCGCAGTTCACTGACCCGTGAAATTTGTAGTCCTTGTTCTTGTTGTCCTTGTATATTAACCAAAACAGATGCCTAACAGGGACTAAAGTACCGTAGTATCTAGTAAGTAATGTAGTTTCTGGATGAGTAATCGTAGGATTTGAATCGTAGTTATTTGTATAGGAATAAGTCCAATATTCTATGATTATAGTAAAAAGCATGTTGGTCTACCCAAGACTTTTCTATTCCACCATATTTAGGTGAGCTATGTATGTATATGTATGTTGTTTAAATATAGCTTAGTTAAGATTGATCTTCTTTTTTGCCTAATATGCTTTTGTTCACAATCTTTACAACTATTTTCACAAATTCCCGACATTTCTTTGCTATCTGTTTTATGTTTCGGGCTACCCAAGATTAATTAAATCTGGTTTCATTCATTCAAGAATTGGTTTGTAATGTAAAACAACAATTCTTCAATTTTGAGCATCTCTTTGAAGTCCATCATTTTCATTTTGGAAAAGTTAATTTTCTATTCACAAGTTTGGATGGAAACTTGCCAGTTTTAAGCTTATCTTGATAAGAATGATATTAATCAATAGAATATATATATCTGAATTGCGGTATCCTTTCTGTATACATCACATTCTAGCTTCGTTTCACTATTTCTAATAACTATCACCACCATAAATAATAGCTGTTTATTGTTCTCATTTTCATACGTAAAATTTATAGTTGGAAACAGTTATTTAATTTTGAAACAAAATTAGCTAAATTAGCTTTATTTGTATCAAAAATTGCGACAATATCATCAACATACCTAGATTATATATTCCATAGTAAAATACAGATCCTTCTAAATTCGACATTACCAAGTCATTTCATTGGAATAACGGGATGTTTGCTAATACAACTTTATGTATAATATATTTATACAGAAGGCAAATGATAAATAAAATCCAAGAATATTAAGATTTTTATTTTTATAAGTACTATAAAAATACATTACTCAGGAAATGTACTCATTAGTAATTCATAATTCGATAAAGAATGATAAAACGCATCTAGTCAAAATAATAATACAGATTGAACGCTATACACATGTAATGCGTAGATTAGATAACACCATTCTGATTCTATTAGTAACGTGGTATAATTTGATTATATTGTAACACAATTACGTATCTATACTAAAATTTGTTTGTTTTTTTTTTGTAAAATTTTTTTATTTTTAATTTGTTTGAATGATTCAAGCATTTTTGCGAGTAACATGTTTTACACAAAATATTTTTGAGGTTATATCAGCCGTACGCTTTAAGCAAAATTGGGTCATGGGCTTATAATCCTTTGTTCGAACATAATATGGAATCACTTCACATACCAGAACTTTTTAATGCATGCATATTATATTCACCAATCCGTGAACTACTTAAGAATTCTTTGTTGATACGAATTCTTTATTTCAAATTTTTCTGCAAACGAAAAACCACGTTCGAAAAAAAAAACGCTAGAAAAAATGCTCTAGTACAGTAGCAGTTTCCCATGTTTTAATTCTCGAGTTATGTATTTCCTTGGTAACACCAGTTTTAGAACTAAATAGATATGATATTTTTCATCTCTCGAAACTCTCTAAAATATTTCCCATTACGATTCTGTGCAAACGAGTGACGACACGCAACGTCATTCAATTGCGATAAATTTGTCGCACGAGAAGCTTATTGATAAACAATTGCACAATTACTATATAGCATGATTTTAAACACAATAAAGTCTTATTAACAGGGTGGCCAACAAATTGGCGAGAACCCATTACTTTTAGGAGTCCACAGAAATCTAAAAAATTAGTTAGAGAAAATCCACTTTTCAAAATATTTTAAATTTTATTTTAGTTCGTAAAAAAATATTTGGATAACTTTCAATACACTTAACTAGTTTATTAATTTCAGCTTTATTATGGCCTAGCACCTTCACTTCAGTCTTCTGCAACATTTGCTGCTTGACTGTGACAGAGCTGTTCTTATACGACAACTTTATAGGCATGCTATGACTGGACTGGAAGACATTGTAAGAACAAATGATAACAAATTTTTCTCTTCACAAAAAGATACAAACAAAATAGAACGTACAAAAAATAAATCTGAAAAGTCTTACATATATGTGCAATGTAGGTATCTACAAATTGCGTCCTTTGATAACAGATTTTAAAACAGTGAATAGAAGTGATTATGATTAGCGATAATCTTATTGGTTGGCAGCTCCTGTGGCTTAATGTCTCGAAATTTACGTTGCCGGGTACGCGTTCGTTCGGCCACGCTCACATCGATAATTCCCATGACAATTGATTCCCTCACTGTTCTACAATTTGCTAAATTCAGGGCAGTGTTGGGAAAAATGTAGCTTCAACTACAGCTACAAAACTACAGCTACTGTAGTTGGGATGTAGTTGCAACTACAGCTACACTAAGTGGCTTGAAGTTGTTCGCCGCAGCTACTTCTGTGGAAGCTACAGTAGTTGTAGTTTGTAATAACAGCTATAGCTAGTAGTTGTGAAAAATGTAGTTGCGGCGAACAGCTACAGCTAGTAGTTGTAGCTGTAGCTATAAGCAGAGAACTACAGCTACTTTTTTTCGGACTGGAAAAATGTCAAATAAGAGACAAAAGTAGCTGTAGTTGTCGGTTGATCGGTAGCTACAGCACCAATTTCACGCAATTTCAGTGTGAATACTCCGGGAGAATTAGCTTAAAAGCATGCCCGTTTCCAGAATCGGCCTGTGTCGAATATTATTGGTTTAAATAAAATTAAGTAAAAAAATACATAGAACAAAACCCTAAATTTGTGTATTTGCAGAGGTCGAGCGTGTTTTGTTATTAACAATTTAAGAAAAAAAACGCACTTTTTTTTCGTTTTTTTGCTTGTATCTCCGAAAATATGCGTCTAATCGACTTGAAGTGTACTTGTCGATTTTGTTCCTGCGGGATAGGCCATTTTTAGGCCAAATTTGCCATCGGGATAGGATTCTCCACTGGTACGCAATTTTTTTTTATTGCAAAATTAGCGTTGAAAAAAAAGTGCAAAATCTTCAATATTAAATAAAACAAACAGATTTCACTTCAAACGGATGAGACTACAGGAAAAGATAGCTGTTGGGGTGCTCAACAAACGCTCGCAATCCGGACGCCCAATTTCAAAATGGCAGCCTATTTCAAAATTATAAAGTTGAAAACGCGAGCGCGTATAACTTCCGCAAAACGTAATATATCGAGATATCGGCGCGAACAAATTTTTGAAGGCTCAAAATTATATTTTCAAATGTTGCAAAACATTTGAAACTACATAACTAATTCACTAATAATCACTAAATTCGATAACTCTCCAAACACTCATAACTATTTCGATAACTCTCTTAACAGGACTATGTACCTATATAGTTTGTTTGTTAATAAATATGGTTTCCCATTTTTCAGTGATTCGAGTAAGTAAATCATGAGTAGCTGTAGCTATTTGATTATAGCTACAGCTACAGCTTTACTAGCTGTAGCTGTTCGCCGCAACTACATTTTTCACAACTACTAGCTGTAGCTGTTATTTCAAACTACAGCTACTGTAGTTTCCATTAAAGTAGTTGCAGCAAGTAGCTACAGCTAGGAGTTGAAGTTGTTGTTTGCAACTACTCAAGATGTAGTTGTCATTGAGTAGCTGTCATTGTAGTTAGCTACTCATGTAGTTAGCTACTGCCCAACACTGGTTCAGGGCAAGCTATCGCTATGTGTATTAGGGAGGCCCAAAAAACGGACAGATCTCGTAGAGCCCAGCATGATGAAAGTTCATGCTTATGTCTCTAAGTGGGTATAGTTACACCCTTCCTGCATCAGTAGTCAGGCAGACGTTGTCGTAAATGTTTGTAGGGGCATATATCGGCACTTCTCAGAAACGTTGTAATGCTCTTCTCGTGAAGTTGTGGTCTAATCACATCCAATGTGTTAACGCGTCTCAAATCCATGATTGTCAAAATCTGATGGTAGTAACTCCAACAAGCATGCTTGTAAGATTTCAAAACGACTGCAGTAATGACGTCATATCGAAAGACCTCGCAAAAATATATTTTAAAATAATTCGCAGAGCTCCCAGCGAAAATTCGCAAAGCTCCCAGAGTCAAAAAAACATACCCCATGAAATGCTTACATGATCATCAATAATTAAATTATGATATCACATTTTCACCGAGAAAATGAAACATATGTATGTGTGTGTATTAAACGATTTCAACACGATTCCGAAATGTACAGACGGAAAACACTTCACTTAATTTCACTGTGTAAAATAAAAAATCTCTATTTCTCTTTTTTAAAAAAATAATTGGTAAAAAACCCCCCAAATTTGACCCCTCTTTCTTGTGGTTTAAACCATGCAAATTAGAGGCACTACCGATATTTCCGCCAATATTTTTTTTCTCGGTTTCAGGATTAATTCGAAATCGGAACGATCCTGAGGTCAACGTCTCTTTAATAATTGATTTACGTTAGCAAATCGAACACTTAAGCCTGCTTTACACTGCCATCAGACTGAAATGATTAAGTAAAATTCAATAATCAGAAATTATAATTAATTAGAAAACTCAGAAATGAATAATCAGAAAGTACAATAATTTCCGAACATTACTATGGCAGAACGAATTACGTCCCCCTCTTCGTTCTTCTGCAATAACACAATGACAAAACAGCTCACGAAATCGAAGGAGAGTTATATTATATTCAGTTAAGAGTTACCTGTATACGAACAATACCTTTAGCTAGAATTTATTGGGAAGCATATAAATAATAAAACCGTTTTGGTTTTCAGCCACAAGCTAAATTACCTAATTTACTCGTATTTCTAACTAGAGGAGTACGAAGTACTCCTCTATTATCTATATTATCTAAATTATTCAAACAAGGTTGCTTTTTTCGTGGTTAAGGTTATATAAAACTAAATTGGAATGACTAGGTTTGTTCTGAAATCACTTCTTACTAATTGCAAGTTTTTACTGTGGTCATTGATGTGAGAACGCGAACAAACTCAGATAGTGTCATATTTACAGCGAATATATGTATAAAGTAAATAATTTGTTTTACAGAATGCGTAAAATAAATCACGTAGATCCTACCTTGACCAGAATTTCTCTTTGAGAGCCCCACTAAGTATTCCTTGACTAATTCGATTTACCAGAAACTATTGTGCAGTGTGAACGCAGCTTTATTTGTTACTCGTTACAGTTCGTCAAACACTCCGCGATTTGAACTAAAATATTGATTACACGGTTGAATTAACTTGTTTTTGTTCACGCTAATGAGTTTATTCATGAAATCAGCTTCCGCTATCGTAAAAATTTTAATAGTGATTCATGACCTAGGCGAAACTGAGTACGAGAAAAAAGCGTTTAATTTAACCGAATATTTTCGTTATCGGTTAACTCCGATGCGAATTTAAAGTAGAATGGCCGAATACGCGAGTTTTGATTAACCTCTTTGCCTACTTATCTGTTGTTGGACCGATTTATTTTTTAGAATTCAACAAATTAGGCGAAGCTTAAATGACACATATAAAAATAATATTGTGCAATATGTGCAAGTGTTCCAAGAAAACACATTTTCGTGTCAGTGATTAAACTAAACAATATTAAATTATTAAAAAAAAACATGATTAGAAATGAAATGTGTAATATGCCGATTTTCAGGAACGTTGTAGTAAGGAACAGGGCCAGTTAACAGAGTTACATGTGTATCTATGTACATACTTACGTATATACATAATTATATACAGGGTCCGCCAAAAATTATGCACCATTATATAGGGATTATTTCATTATACATTTTTTAGCGTCTGTGGCATTATTCTCTGCTGCAGTTTTAATAAAAAAAATACAGACACCTCGGTTCCATCAAATTGGCATCAATCGTGCCAATATTTCATCTGAAATTCAATTTAAAATATTCATTTGAAATTTTCAATCGCACAAAATACCATTATTCTTAAGCATTGAAATATGTCGTATTGAAAAATTGTTTGAATTCGCATTAAGATGTTAGATATTTATGTATGTACATGTGCCGTTTCTTGCGGCTTACTTGTGTCTTCGGTTCTTCTTTTTTTTTGAAAAATATTACTTGCACTTTTTGTATGTTTTTACACTTCAGTTGACTTCGTTATTTTCTTTATGTAGAAAATTTCCCATAACGTATAACATATATTATGTTATAAGATTAAGAACATAATTTCTTTTAAATCAAGCTATTATCAAGGAAAACCTGTAGGTCAATCGTAGACCATTTTTAAATATCCGAATTTTTGCTGCACAGATTTTTGTTCTACAGATTTGCCTGCAAATCAAAATTCAAAAGTTTATTGATTCAATTGCAGTTATTTTTTCTAAAAAATAATGCAGTAATTTATGTTAGTAACACAAAAATACACACATACATATATATAACACGAACTCAACTTAAATGCTGAAACGTGCAAAAAAAAGTTCGGCAAGTGATATTAAAAAAAAAAACAAATAAATAAAGTCTAAATTTTAGTTTAATCTGAACATGAATACAGTTTTTCAATATGACTTTTTTTCTATATTTTAAAAAAATAATAGAAGTTTTATGGTGATACAAAATTACAAATGACATACTCGTCATCATACATCGTACTACGTCATCGATCGTATCGAGTGTGGATGAACGTTCTTTTAGCGCTCTCCAAAATACTAAAGTTATTAGTTATCTTCGCCGGAAATATTACAAACTTTCGACAACCGTGCGCAGTAAGTGTCGCCCTTTTTGAATTACGAACTTGCATAAAGTGTGTTGTAGTCAAAGTGCAGTAATACATGAATATAGCCGTTCTACACATATCCATCCGTGAACGTGCGTATAAAGTTGATAAGTCTGATAAGAGCAAAAACTACCCTGTTTTTGCTCTAGAACTGTTTAGGATCTGAGTTTAGCAGTGGCGGATCGTATCGGGTTATCGAATGTTAATAAATACTGGTTGCAGACATGGAAAGTGATTGCGTAAAGTGTAGGACTAAAGATACTAAATATCTCATCAGTTGTGATGGTTGTCAGGTACACATCTGCAAAACATGTGCGAAAATTAACAGCATAAATGAACTAAGAGCATTACAAGTGAAGGACAAAAAAGTTTTTTATTTCTGCGAATTGTGCCAAAATTTTAATGCCAGCTTACAAACTCAAATCACCGACAAGAATGCATTAATTAATTCTAAAGATGAAATAATAGCCTGTTTAAGAGAAGAAATTGAATATCTTAAGGAAAAAAATCAATAACACAACTGTTCATGCAACCCCAAGTTTTTCTGATATCTTGAAAACTCAAAAAGCAGATATTGATAATTCTGCAATTTTACGAAAAAATTTGCCATGCATTATAATTAAACCTAACAAGCATCAGGATAGTTTGCTGACCAAAAAGACACTTGAAATGAAAGTGAATCCAGCATCCGTAGCAGTAGGTGTTAATATACTCAAATCTGGTAAGAATGGATCAGTTATTATCAAATGCGATTCAAGAAAATCTACTGAAGTTATGAAAAATGAGGTTTCCAAGCAGTTGGGTAGTGACTATATAGTTGAAGAGTCAAAATTGAAAAAACCTAGTGTTAAAATAGCGAATATTAAGAACATGCAAGAAGACGAGCTATTAACAGCTCTAAAAAGGCAGAATCACTTTTTAGCCGATGAGGATAACATATCGATTAAATTGATAAAGAAAACTAAGAGCAACAGTGACATTTTCTTTGCTGTTGTTGAATGCGATGGACCTGTATTTAGAAAATTTTTAACAGCTAAAAAAGTTAATATCGGTTTTGAAAGATGTCCAGTGTATGAAAACTACCATGTCATCAGATGTTTTAAGTGTAACGGTTTTAATCACACACAAAGCGAATGTAAGAAAAAACCATGTTACTTGTGCGATATGTGCTGAGGAACACGAGACAAGATCTTGCACCAATTCTTTTAGGAAATGTATCAACTGTATGTACTCTAACCATAAATTAAAAAACCAATTTTGACGCTGCTCATGAAGCTTATAACCTGTGTTGTCCTATGTATAAGAAACAAATTGATATTGTGAAGTCTAGAATTGATTTTATGTAATCAGTCACATTATTGTTATCATGATTTAATGTTTTTATTATGTTCAAAATGGAGAATTTAAATTCACTTAAGAAATTGAATATAATACAGTTGAATATTCGTTCGCTGTTACCCAAAATTGCATTTCTACGTCAATATGTAAATGATAACAATAACTGTGATATCATATCAATTAATGAAACATGGTTAACTTCTGATATTACAGATGACGCTGTTGAAATATATGGATTTAAAATATTTAGAAGGGATAGGTTAACTAGAGGTGGAGGGTTAGCAATATATGTAAGAAACGGATTAAATGTAAACTTAATTAAGTCTAATGTTAATAGTGAGACAGAACAGTTATGGTTATCTGTAACCTGCCACAGCGGGCGATTTTGCATAGGTACATTTTATAGACCGCCAAAACAGTCAGTAGATGATTTCATTAGCTCATTTGAAGATTGTCTTAACACTATAGGCCCTTCTTATGAACATATAATTTGTCTTGGAGATTTTAACATTAATCTATTCAATTCGGAACTAAACTCTTGTAAGTTGTTGACAGAAACTATAGAAAGTTATAATTTAAAACAAATTGTTGATTCTCCCACCAGAGTTACAGCATATAGTGAGACTTTATTAGACTTGTTCATATGTGATAACGAGTTAGACATTTACAAATGTGAAGTACTTGATATTCCCAGCAATATATCAGATCATAAGTTGGTATCTTGTACAATCCCGCTACTTGATAGGAAAACTTCACCCTTTGAATATACTTATAGAGATTTTAAAAACTTCAACTTGCAGGATTTTGAAAACGACTTAATAAGATTACCTTTTGATGACATATTGTACTTAAACGATGTTAACGAAAAATTAAATATATTTAATGCGTTATTACTGCAATTATTTAATAAGCATGCCCCATTGAAAACTATTACAATCAAGAGGAAAAAAAGAGCCCTGGCTGACCGACAATATAAAATTCTTAATTAAATTAAAAAATAATGCTCTACGCAGATATAAAAAAATCCAATAATATTGCTCATTTTAATTATTACAAGCAAATTAGGAATGTTACTAATAAGGCCATAGTAAGCGAGAAGAAAGCCTATCTTAGGTATAAACTATCAACAGCTGACACAAAGAACCTCTGGAAGCGTCTAAATAAGCTTCATATTTACCCTAGTTCAAAATCTAGTATTTCTAATGAACTGACTGATGATTTAGATTCAGTAAATGAACATTTTATTAGTACTGCTCAGTCACAGCATGTTCCTAATTCAGAAACATTAAAATTTTATACAAATCATTTGAAACACGAGGGCGATAAATTTTGTTTTCAATATACAAATGAGGAGGAGGTATTACAGACTATCACTGCCATTAAATCAAATTCTACTGGTTTTGATGAAATAAATTTAAAATTGATTGTTTTGGCTTGTCCGCATGTTTTACCTTATATTGTACATATACTGAATTTTTGTATAGAGACTGGAGCTTACCCTGATGCGTGGAAAGTTGCATATGTGATACCGTTGCCTAAAAAATAAGTCACCCAATAATTTACAAGATTATAGACCCATTAGTATCTTACCTACTTTGTCCAAAGTGTTAGAAAGGATTTTAAATTGTCAAATAAGACTATTTTTGAATAAATACAATATATTGCCACCAAGTCAGTCGGGGTTTCGGCCATTACATAGTTGCAGTACGGCATTGTTAGAAGTCTCCGATGATATATTAAGGAACTGTGATCAAGGCAAGTTTACAGCCTTAGTTTTACTTGACTATTCCAAAGCGTTTGATCGCATCAACCATCAACTACTGGTTTCAATTTTACACTACATAGGGTTTAGTGACATAGCCATGAAACTGATTGTCAACTATCTAAAAGAAAGAAAGCAAATTGTTAGAGTTAATAATGTATCTTCCAAAGCTTTAAATATTTCTAACGGAGTGCCTCAAGGTTCAATATTAGGACCACTTTTGTTTTGTATTTATACATCTAATTTAGTAACTTGCATCCAAAGTTCAAAAATACATTGTTATGCGGATGATACGCAATTATGGTATGCTTTCGATGAAAATGAGGTACTTAATGCATGTGATGCAATAAACAACGATTTGAAGCAGCTGTTTTTGTCGTCCCAGGATCATTGCTTGACACTAAACCCAACCAAATCTCAAATTATCTTATTTGGTCCGCAAAGTAAGTTAGAAGTTGTTTCAAACAGGTGTAACATATATGTGGGTAATGCTCGCATTGAACTCTATAAGTCTGTAAGGAACTTGGGTATAATTATTGATTCTTCTCTAAGATTTTCTAATCATATAAATGCATGTATCAAACGAGCGTTCTGTAATTTGAAACTAATTTACGGAAACAAAAGTCTTCTAAATTTACAAACCAAGAAGCTTTTGTGTGATTCCCTGGTACTGTCTCATTTTAACTTTGGCGATGTCATTTATAACTCATGTTTGACCGTGAACGATTCAAATAGAATACAACGAATACAAAACTCCTGTATTAAACTAATGTTTGGGAAATGTCGCTCCATAAACACAAAAATTACAGATATTAACTGGTTGAACATGAAAAAATAGAAGAACCTTGCATTGCTGTAACTTATACCACAATATTATTGTAAATCAGGAGCCAGTATATTTATTCGATAAAATCAAATTTCAAAGAGAAATCCATAACATTGCTACCAGAAACCCTCAGTTGTTATCTATACCCAAGCATAGATCGGCACTATTTACACGGTCTTTCTCATATCAAGTAGCGAAAATGTATAATACTGTACCCTCACATATGAAAACCCTATCCTCGATTCTTTTAAACACAAAATGCGTCAGTTAATATATGATCAAAAAATTTGTCTTGTAATTCATGCCTTCATAGTTGTATTTATCGTACCATTTTCAGGAGCGTAGTTGCCGTCTCATATAAATTCTATTTATTTATTATTATTTTTTTTTTAAATTACGTCACCTATATATACTTCCGTAATTTGTGTAATAATTGGTGTAATATTTATCGTCTTTAACCATCTTCTGTGTAATTTTGGGTTGAGTGGAAGAACAACGACCTCATTCTTGAGTAGTTGAACTCCGCCTTTTTAATAATAATGTAACTCTCATATATGTAATTACTAATTTCCCACTTCAATACTCGTCTAATTCATTCTAACTATGTTTGTATTATAAATATAATGTATGTAAATTTGCATTATTATTAAATAAAGACTATTTATTATTATTATACTACATATTGCCAATTTCATAGAACCAATGTATTAAACTCTTTCTTGGTTAAAATTGTCGCAGAGATCAATGTCGGAGACAATTTTAAAACAAAATTGATAATAAAAAAATTCCCATTTGATGTAGACCTTTTTGGCGGAAGTTGTATATTATGTTTATACATATGTTCGCGGTTTAAAGGTAAAACTCATAAGTAATACCAAGCCAATTAATTATAAAAAACGTTGCAATCATCTAACAAAAAAAACGAAAAAAAGTTTCAATAATGTGGGTCATAGGCTAGTTAGAAAGTACCATTACATCTTAAGAACATCTTGAAATAACTTTTTCGTCTCTTGTTTTTAGAAAATCGCTTTTTCGTTGCTTGTTTTTTAAGAATAGGCTTGATATTAGCTAATGTGCTTTACCTTTAAACCGATGTACAGTGGAGCAAGATGCCCTAAAACGTGGCAGAAAATCATAACGTTTTGTAAATTACAAACCATGTAATATTACGTTTTTTGTAGTGCGAGATTCGGGAAATTTCTTTTAAAAAATCGAAAATCTTCGGTCTTCCTATATCGGAAATGTAGCAAGCCTGATTGTGGTGTTAAAACAGACACTAAGGGTGCATTTTCATGCAGTCGCTAGTCGCTAGTTTTCAGCGACAAATGAGGTCACGTGGTACGATTTTGTATTTGCCGCCACTTTAAGAATTGTAGCGATAAAGCTAAATTTTGTTTAGCTTTATCGCTACAATTACTATCATCGTTACATAGTACCAGCGTCAACGTAATTCGAACAATCGAAAGAGTATGAAGAAAGTGTCGGGAACACAGCTTCAAAAATCCATATTCTCGTCGCAATTTACATATAATGGATGGATCCAAAATCTTTTCTTTTTATGTCGCTTTTGTTTATTATGAATAGCAATATGATGTAAACTACGCTTTTACTTACAGATAATGTATGTAAAAGCGTGGTTATAACCCTATTTCGTCGAAGGCTATTAATTTGCGCTTGCCGGATAATTTTTTGACACTGATAATCCACATTTGATAATCATATTTACTAGACATGATTTTCTCTATTAATATATTACAAGTATCATATTTATTTTTCACCATTTTATACATATACCTTTACAATATAATGGTTATATCGATAATATCGATACATTGACTTTCGATGAATCGATACTCACAGTGGAGCACTAACGGGGGGCGGAAGGGGCAGTCAGTTCAAAGTTCAGTACCTACCTAAGCAACGGCAGTTTGAAGTTGGAGGCCCCGTAGATACAAATAAATACAGGTGATTTATAATTTCTAAATTAAAATTACTTCTACTGCTAATCGTTACCCTGTACATCGCTTAATTCTTCTTGATCATTTGTGTCTCAGTTGCATCATGCGAGAGAAGTTTTTCCAAACTTAAACTATAAAAAAATTATCTTCGATCTACAATGAATCAAGAGCGACTCGCCAATCTGTCCTTGCTTTCAATTGAAGGAAAAGTTACAAAGGAAATTGATTTCACTTAAGTTAAGGCACGAAAACATGTGAAATAGCTACATACTTACAGAAAATAAAAACTACATTTTATATTATTTGTTGCTGATCACTGCTAGAGCCTAGCATAGACACACATTATATACATAGAAATTTAATTTTTAATACAAACTTTTTTGTTGGCAGTATACTATTAAAATAAGAGTAACCATCAAGACAAATCAAACGAGCCCAAACACGATGGGTATATCATGTGTAGTTAAAGAATTGAATTTCTGTGGCCATCTTCCATCTCCATGGTACCTTAACATTACATTGTCACCGACTTTACATAATATGTAAGTATTCAAAATTTCAGCAAAATCGATTGAGAGGAACTGGTTTGAATTTAATTTGCAAGATTTGAATTTAATTTGCAAAATTTGAATTAAAAATACATACTTGTACATACAAATGTGAACTGAATAAAAAGCTTATAAAAATACATGAACTTCTAAGACCTCATTCAACTTCTAAGGGCCTCATTCAGTTTTGCCACCCCGGGCCCCTGAGAGGCTTAGTCCGCCACTGGATACACATGTTTCATTTGTCGCTTAAATTTGGCGCTAAAAGCCTGGTTCTCAGAGCTTCGTCATGTCGCCGCGACATTTCCCCACTACTTAAAAAAAAAATTATTACCTGCAGTAGTCGCGACACGGAATACAACAGTTTGAATTTGAAATATTGCAGTTTGTCACAAAACATCTAAATAGACAGTTTGTATTTGCGGAAGTTCTGGATATACTTTTGTATACGGACTATCGTCAAATCGCTTGAAATTTGGTATACGGATGTTTTTTGGTGTGCTGAACATGAATCTGCGTATGAAAATACCCGCAAGTGCCCGAAAGTGTCCGTAAGTGTATCGAAGAGCCGAGAAATAAGGTTAAAATGTGCACGATTACGATTTGTGTAGCGCCGCAAAATAAACACTTATATAGGCGCAGGTAAATTCAGAACAGGCCAAAATAAACACTTTTTATTCTTGTAAAAAAAGTCGATATCTCGCTTGGTTTTCGAGATATCGAGGGTGGAAGTTTTAAATTGTAATATTGGTATATACCAGTTCCTATGTGGCATTTGAAATGGTTTATTTGAAAACTATTTTTTTCAATGAACTACTAATAGGTGTGTCGGGGAAGGCCAAATTGTAGGTGAGGGTGTTATTGTTGAGATTGACTAGTGTAAAAGTGGACGTCGAAAGTACGAACGTAGACGAGTTGTCGAAGGATCATGGCTTCTCGGAATGATCGTACGCGGAGAACCAGAAAAATACAGGTTCGAAATTTGCCCAGAGAATGAGACAGACGAAGCAACTTTGCTTTCTTTAATAAAAAAACACATAGCGCCGAATACTGAAATCCATACTGATAAGCGGGATATCCAACACTTTCATTTAGCGATTTTGACGCATTTTAACCTTACTTGTAGCGGCTTGAACACTTGCGGGCACTCGGGGATATTTTTATACGCAGATTCGTACTCAGCACACCAAAAAAACCCCGTATACCAGATTTCAAACGATTTGGAGATAGTCCGTATACGGAAGTACAGCCGAAGTTCTTATTTGTCACGCCGAAACCATGAAAAAATGGCCATTTACATAAACAAAGTAAGAAGAGCGACTTGTGGAGTATAAGCTGTCTAAGTGTACCAGACATGCATCGCATTTTATTAGTGTTGCATCATGTGAAAAGTCGGTGTCCGGAAAAAACGTTTAAAGATTTCGAATGATGATTCCTTAGGTCAAAATAAGAAAAACAAGTTCCTATGAACGTGTCCGGAAATGCTTCGTAAGGAAGCAGAGGTCCCTGAAGGTAACGCTCAAAATGCCTTCTTTTTCAATTATTTCAGTAACCGATTGAGACAACTTACTAAAATTTGCATCCGGGAAAAATTTTTTTGTACTGAATCTATTGGTGATATCAAAAACCGTGTACCTTAATTAGGGGAGGGGAAGGCGCTGTAGTAAGACTATTTAAAGGGTAAAATTTTATTTTGGGAGTACGTTTTTGAACATTTTTTGTGAATATTCAGATTCCCTCATCCATTTTCTTTAAATAAGATCTTTTGTGTTATTTTCCTACGACGCGACGCGACTCACCGTTTTCCATAAAAGTGAGGTTTCTTGAACCGTGCATCGAGTTGTTGTGATTGTGGTTACTTTTTCAAAAAGTGGGAAAAGGCGTCACCTTCAGGAGGCCCTAGTTCCCCTAGGATGCATTTACAGGCACATGACCACAGGAACCTTTTTTCTCATTTTGACCTATAGACCAGGGCCAATTATTTTTAAAGCAATAAAAATTCTTATAAAGCAGTATGCGAGTGGTCGAAAAATGTAGTTTATGGTGTAAGTAATGAAGGAAAAATCGACCCGACTGAGTGAAACTTCCAGAAGGGGGTTGGGGGTGGTAGTATATACGTTTTGAGGTTTTTAATTTACGTCTCCCGCAAAACTTTTTATATTTTGATGAAACTCGGTGAAAATGTTCTTTTTTATGTTTAAAACAAGCCGAATTTTTTTCAAAGCAAAATATCTATTTTGCGATGTTTTATGAAGAAAATTGAAAAAAGACCCAATTTTCAATCGAAAAATTTGGTTAGCAAACTTTCGATTTTTGAACTTTATAAGTGCTCATTTTCTTCGTTGAAATATCAACTTTAACACAGAATTAAAATATTATATTATTTATGTAAAAAAATATCGTTAAAAAAGCGAAAAACCGGAAAAACTACTTTTTTAAAAAATCGATTTTTCGGTGAAAATCATGAATTTCTTATTTTTTATTGTGAGTAAACGTTTACATTTATGAAAAATGGTAATTGTCACATAATACAACGTAATACAAGTAATTAACATGTACTTAACTAGTCACGGCTTATACATTCCCGAGACCATTTTTTAAACTGCAATGTGGATATTGAACAATTTGCGCCTAGGAGGTACGTACTTTTCATCGTGAAAAGGTACTATTTAACGTTGGCGTATGGAATTGTGGTGGGGGAAATGGTGTGCTGCACTGTCTCGAATACCGAATGCATGGCTTAAAATGCACAAATTTGTGCTCTAATTGGCACGGTTCTGATGTGTTCTAGTGCCGAAAAATCGTTGTACGAAAAAATTTGTAATCCCTAGGACATCGAAGACGAAGACAGTACCCACTGCCTAATAAATATTAATCAAAAGAATGATACTGAACTCGAAAATCAAGAAGTACTTCAAGAAATTGAAAATATAGAAAATGAACCTGAATAAATCGATGTAATTTGTATTAATTCTGACGATGAAGAGTTACCTACGAAGAAAAGGAGATTACAATAAAACTATTTAATTTTTAATTTTTGTATGTTATACCGTAATAAAACAGTTTGACGTGATAATTTGTAAATACTTACGTATGTTATTGACAACAAGAAATAATAAAAAAAATTATCATTACACAGCCTTTGTTTTTCAGTTTTTTTTACTATTTCATTGTGGTTTAAAAAATGTTCTCGGGAATTTAAAAGCCGTGACTAGCTGAGTATTTACATGTTAATTACTTGTATTGCGTTGTATTATATGACAAATACCATTTTTCATAATAAATGTAAACGTTTATTTACAATAAATTTATTTATAAATTTAATTATAAATTTATGATTTTCACCGAAAAAATCGATTTTTAAAAAGTAGTTTTTCCGGTTTTTCGCTTTTTTAACGATATTTTTATACATATTATATTTTAATTCTTTGTTAAAGTCAACGAAGATCTTTCGAAGTCAACTTTGATAAGTCAACGAAGAAAATGAGCACTTATAAAGTTCAAAAATCGAAAGTTTGCTAACCAAATTTTTCGATTGAAAATTGGGTCTTTTTCAATTTTCTTCATAAAACATCGAAAAATAAATATTTTGCTTTGAAAAAAAAATACAGCTTGTTTTAAACATAAAAAAGAACATTTTCAGCGAGTTTCATCAAAATATAAAAAATTTTGCGGGAGATTAAAAACCAAAAAAAAACGGTATTTGCGTTTTTCTCGAAAATTTTGAGGTTATGGTGAATAATATACGACGATGAAAATTGTTTACGAAACTGTTGTCGTGCTGACTCCATTAAGGGTTCCACGTGTGTATATATACTATATTGTGTGTATGTGTGTACATATAGTGTATGCATTTATGTATATAAAACATCGTTGAAACATTTATTTCATATTCACCGGTTGATACATTTTTAAAAAATTCATAAATAACGAGCGACGCGAGCATGGATTGTCAGTTTTGAGATTTACGTTTTATTTGTAGTTATTCAGTATAATAAATGAATAGTCTATATTAACAAAGTAAAGCTAGATGTTCGCAAAATATACTAATATTTATTTTTGTCGGAATACAAAAATGTAAGATTCAAATTATATAACAACTTTGTGTGCTTATTTCTATTTGACTCATTTTGGTAACTTACCCCTCTTCAACCCTTCGTACTCAAGGTTCCGACCTCGTGAGAGTCGTACTCAAACACCCAAGTCTCATCACCAGTAACGTCATCACACGTTCCATAAAATGGAGATCATTTTCAATCGATTCCAAGAAGTCAGGACACCTTTCTCTCTTGATGTCCTTTTGTTCCGGCGAAAGCTTTTTTTGGAACCATTTTTTCGCAGATTTTTGTCATCCCCAATTCGTTACTCAAAATCTGATGAACAGTGGTGTGATTCAAATTTAAGTCTTCCTGATCCTTCTTGGCATCAACCGACCACGATGATTTGAACACACAATATCCCGTATTCTAGACAATTTCATCGGTACTTGAAGATGAAGGCCTTCCGCTGCGTGGTTCATCTTCAAACGACTCTTCCTTTTGAGAATGCCTTAAACCACCAAAAAACTGGGCTCTTGAAAAAACACTCATTTTTAAAATGCACTAGAAAAAATCGGTAATGTAATCATGTGGCAACAGCTATAGTGACTTACTCAAACAGTACCAGAACTGTCATGAACGAAATGACCCTGGTGGGCTGTTTAATAGGTACATTTGGTGACACATGGTGTTATATGTATGTACAGTCATGGACAAAAGTTTGAATACATCAGGCTATTTTAGAACATTTTATTTAAAAACACTCATACAAGTAGTTGTGTCCTAATGAAACTTTAGGAATGGGAACTGTATAAAGAATTGTGTTTAATTATTTGTTAGTTACCGCAATTTTTCCAACAGTTATACAAGAGTTGTGCCTTACAAATAATGCAAATGTTAGCTCCAGAACAGTACAACGGACGATTAATAGTGCTGGTTATCACTGCAGAACTGCAAGACGGAAACCCCTAATATCCAACATTATTCAAAAAAAGCGTATGGACTTCGCTCTGAACTATCTAAATAAAAATATTGGATTTTGGGATAAAATATTATGGTCTGACGAGAGCAAGTTCAATATCTTTCAGTGTGACGGTAAAGAACGAGTATGGCGAAAGGTGAACACAGTCCTAATAAAAGACGATTAAATACGGCGGGGGGGAGTTATGGTCTGCGGTTGTATGGTGTCATCGAGTGTAGGGAAATTGGTTTTTATAAAAGACATATTGAACAAATAAATTTATCTAAATATTTTAAAAACTAATGTGCATAAAAGTGCTGAAAAATTAGATTTGGGCGTCGACTTTTACTTTCAACAGGACAACGACCCCAAACATACTGTCAATATTGTACGGCAGTGGTTAATTGACAATATTCCACACCTGCTTAACACACCGCCACAAAGCCCGGACCTTAACCCAATGAACACGTTTGGATGGAATTAAAGAGTCGTTTAAAGAAACATGCAATTACATGTAAGCGGGACCTCGAAGAAAAACTGAAGGAAGAGTGGAATAATATTTATGTGGAGTTTACTCGTAAGATAGTGTCTTCCATGCCTAGACGATTACAAGCAGTCATCAAACAAAAAGGATTAGCAACTAAACACTGGTTAGTGTATTCAAACTTTTGACCCGAAGTTTTATGGACTTTTGAGTAGACAATCAATTGTTTCTACAACTGCCTGAAAGATTGCATTAATTTATAAATTAAACATGCAGTTCTTTATACAGTTTCCATTTATGTAGTTTTATTAGGATACAACTACTTGTATCTGAGTTTTTAAATAAAATGTTCTAAACAGCCTGGTGTATTCAAAGTTTTGTCCATCACTGTAGATACAAGCCAGAGATGTGGCACAGATGTACTTAACTCTTATGAATATATGTATGTAGTAATAAGCAAATGGACGTAATAACAAAGATCATTAACTTACAAATGTGATATATGATATGGAAATGATATTGAGTTTTATGCCAGTCTTTAGAATATACATATGTACATATGTATGTGTTTGAGACCGAGATGCTCTAAAACTTATTCCCGTCGCGCTGCCTTGATGAAACGGCAACGTCCTTTGCTTCCGTGTGTTAGCGACAGGGTGTAAAATCTTGGCAACCCCGCGGGGGCACAAACTCGAGTTTGCGAAGCATAAGGGCGCACATGTCACGCTCTCCGTTATTTAGTTTTTTAAGTCAGTTTTAAGTGTAATTAGGAAAATAAAGTAGTGTACCAATATCACGTGTTTTCATCATCATCAAACAACATACAGTCCACTTGATATCAACGATCAAATCCCGTACAGTATGCAAGTAATTAATGTATATTTCATAATGTACATACATACATATTTATGTAAAACACTTACATATATAAATAGTACTATACAAGATACTATACTACTATAGTAGATAGTGAAGTGATGTCAAACGAACTGAATTAAAACATATTTTTAATTTTTTAAATTACATTCCATTTAAAAAACAATTTACTATTGAGATTTGCTCTTTATAGGCAATATTTTACAAATAATTTTTTACAGATTTGAATTACTCGTACAAGAACTTCTAATTCAAATAATATTCTGTCAAATCATCTTAAAAAATAAAAACGAAAGCGAAAATGCTAAGGAATTTTGTAGAACAATTATTGGAAAATTGTCGCGCAAAGGGTAATCCACTGATAAATTCGTATCAGTAAACCTAATTTACGTACATACTTGGTTCGATTGTATCAAATTACAAAAATCATCAGTTGCAAGCAGCACGTTTGGACACGCATTCGGCCGACACGCAGTATAAATCGATATTTATTTCACGCCAGTTGCGCGACGCGCAATTGAAAAGTCGACCCAGTTTGCCACTTGATTCTGATTTATGACCAAAAATTTTGAATAAAAATTCTTAGGAATTAAGTACTGGGCGCCAGCCAAAACATTTTTGTAATCTATGTTTTGACGAAAACTGGACCTGGCTCAGCAGAGCTGTCATCACACGTGAATCGTGTGAAACTTTTAACCCACATATTTTGCACGAGTACAATGATTAAGACGAGACCGGGTTTTTGAATACAGACAGACCTTGAAGTTGAAAATCTCATACCATTATCACAGCATAAGAATTGTTAGCGGAACGAGGAAGTCGGATTCCGTACGCGACCGTTGGCCTAAACACTGTTTGTTTGGTTTACAGAATTTATGACATATGTATATATGTACATATCGTCGCTTTGCTGAAAGGGCATATCTCACGAGCGGGATGCGCCTGAAGGCCCTGGATCCTGGATCATTAATATTAGAGATCTCGAATACTCAAGTCCTATTACATTGTTGTACAATTTAGATATTTTTAATATAGTTTTGTGTTATACTTAAGAGTCTTAGTGCCCCAGTTTACCCTATGCTTATAGAATGTTGTGCCATTATTATCGAAACAGATAGCTATAAACTTTTTTATTAATTACCTGCACAGTGTACACACATACTATCTTTCCATTCTAAATTGAAAATAGGTAGAAAAAAGCAAGGTTGTCAGATTTATTTTCTAAAATTGCTAAGCTCACTATACAAGTATACTTCATACTTCAGTAAACTGTTAGTTCGTGACGATCTTAGAAAGCTAGTTTGGAAATATTTTTAAAAAAATACATAGATATAAATTTATTAGTTAGCATTAAAATAAAGCTTTAAAAATGCTGGAAAAAATAATTATAAATTAAAACAACTTTATGTATATTACTATACTCAAGAAAATTTTAAAGAGCCGGCAACGCGTTGGCTGGCCAACCAGCCGGCCGCTGGTGGCGCAACGGAAACCACTGTCGATAAACCACTTTGCATATAATACATTGCTAATATTTGTTCGGTCCACTGTGCCATAAAATTTTAACGATGTCGTTAAAATGATTTACGACTTTATGAATTAGAACTTAAACTACTTGTCTAAGACGCCAGGGACGTGTATTTCAGCTAGGTTTATTAACACAGACAATTTTTTGAGATTGTCTGGCTAAATGAGCATTATTTACAGCAAATTATATTACAAATATTAAGACTTTTATATGCAGGCTAATTTTAATCTCCTATATTGATTTAAATGAAAAAAAATATTTCACAATTTTCGAATTTATAAAAGATATATGCACGCCCATGGAATCATAAAGTTGCACCGCTTTTTTTGTTCCCTCAGGCGTATTTATCATTTTCAATTAAAATTAGAACCACTATACATTTATATTTATGTTTCTAATTTATGAAAATATAGAAATATTGTAAGTACTACCGGCATAAAAATAAAATGTAATTTCTTTAAGGGGTTATACTACCCAGCAACTTTTTTCACATTTTTTTTTGTGTATAAACTATATAAGAATGTTATTCAAAATGAATTTTGGGAGGGCAAGCTTTTAAAAAATTTTACAGCTTATTTTCCGAATACGTCTCAGCGGTCCAGAACGTTCGAAAAAAGCCGCTCTGCAGTATTATTACAGTTCTATTGGTAGTTTTCGTCGGTACAAATGAGTTATACTTTCTCGAAATATATATAGATGGCGTTATTCAATCTTAGGGAAGCTAATAGGACGCTACAATAGCCGTATTATTTATATGATTAAATACATTTTCAAACTTCAAACGCGTTTTTCTCGAAACTGTGTTTTTCAAATTGGCGTACAACGTAGTAGCTATCTTAGTTTTTATCCGATAGACATGAAATTTTAATTATAGCTTCTTATTTCTTATATAGATTATCTATCGAGGTACACACGATTTTTGCGATTGATAAATAATTAGATTTGCAATAAACAATTTAGTCGATTTTAAAAAAATGAAAAAAAAATAAGTGGTCAATTTGTGAATTTTTTTTTGACTGACCTCAAAGTCAAAACTCGAAAAAACTAAGCCTTGTCTGTATTTTTTTTAAATCACGGACTTCTTAAGTATTTGAAACTAATTTGATTTTTGTTCCGTTTCATTCTTCAGTAACATTCCATTGCGTTCCTTTTAGCGACAAATTGGAGAAGAGATCAGTTGAGGAAACTTTTGTTCTTACACTTTTCTTCCGTATTTTTTTCTTATGTCCTGTATTTAAGGAAATATCAGCTGTAGAATGATAAACAAAGGGAAGAAAATAAATGAAATTAGTCTCAAACTTATGCAACCTATTTTTTTATCTTTATAAACATACTAAGGATTATTTTTTTCCGAGAAACTTAAATCCGAAGTCAAAGCATCGAAAAAAAATCTGCGATTCTCATCGTACATTTTACGATTTTTCGAATATATCACGGCATTCAACTGTTTCTCTAAAACAGCAAGCGAAGATCACAGTAACGAAACTTTTGTTCTGATACTTTTTTTCGCATGTCCCCTATGTAAAGAAATATTAGCAGTAGAATGATAAATCTACCACTTTATACGTTTTATTTAATAACGTAATGCTTAACGACATATAATAAATATATACTCAAAAGTTTAAATTTTCTACAAAGGCCTTATAATAAAACTTTTTGTCAACATAAAATATCCTAAATATAATTATTGATGAATAAAAATATTCTGCATTGTTTGAATGCAGAACATCTTATAGATTACATCTTTATTAAATTAATTAATCATAATATTAAATTAATATTAATAGAATATTTCTTTTAAAAATAGATTCTCAAATTCTAAGGTTTTATGTACTTAATTATTGAAATCTAAAACTATTTTCAGTAAAGAAAATTAAACCTCACCACTTCGACAGTATGCACTAATTGGCCCACAATGAATCTGATGGTTGCTTGTTACTACAACCTGTTGTATCAAGTCTTAACTTGATTTAATTTGTTACAAGCAGTAAAAAATAATATGTTCCACACAGTGCTTAAAGTAGATTAAAATAACTTCATATATGCTTACCGTCAAAAATATATTCCTGTTTGCAATTGACATTAAGAACTTGGACAACAGTGTTTGCATTCTGCATACAATAGAAAATGATTTATTAGAAATTGATTAGAAGCAAGTACATAATTTAGTTGTGTTTACTTAATATTACGTGGGACGTCATGTTACTGTATAATCGACGTCAGCAGAAACTCACCTCATTCCCAGATGTATCTTTCTACTGCGTTGTATTTTGCTATAAAAGGGGGCTTCGCGACTGGCAACTTCTTTAAGGTGACGTCGATTGTCTTATGTCTTATGTACACGTGACCCATTAAGAACCGGAACACTTTTGTAATTTCTGTATTTATTATCCAACTTGGACGATTTTAATGTCAAACTGTAAGACACAAAAATGTATACTGACACAAGATAGGTTTGATATCTTAAATTCAAGGCCTGGGTGTCAACAAAATCAAGGTGTTTTATTTTCCACCGAGAATGAAGCATTGCTGTAGGCTTGTACAACGACAAGGGCTACCCTTAAGAGGAACCAACGTTGTTATACTTAATTTTTCTACCTAGTAATCATTAGAGCCCGTATGTTAATTATAGATTCCAACACTGGTCTTAACGCGACTGAAATAATCTTATAACGGGCTATACCAAAAAAAAGTCATCAAATGTGGCTATGAACGAGAGAGATAAAAACAGCGGTATGTCGAAACTCGAAGCGAAACTTTATTGTTATCAAACTTTTGACAAGTGATTGTCACAATAGTAAAATAAATAATGGTGCATAATGTATTAGAATTGACAATTAAATATGGTTATAAATTTAAGATTAAGAATAGAAACACGTATTTTTTGCTCTGCCAACTTTGATGACTTTTGTATGGATGGCTCGTTATGTGCCACATTGATAAAGTATATCGTCAACTCCTGTATATAGTACAATTGTATGTAGTTCAATCAAATTTCGCCGTCATATTCCGGAATTTAACCCATCCGCCGAGTTGTGCGCCACACTCTAACCAAGTTACGGCACGTGCCTAAGGTCGAGTCGCGAACGTGAACATAATTCACACTTACATATCTTTAGTATTAGTTAACCTGCGCTGCTTGTTATAGCAGCGCAACAGGTGCTGGCATGCACAGGGCAGTGCAGGGAGGGAGGCGCAGGAGGGCTGCGCAACCACAAACACAAAGCTCGTGTAAGTGGTGATGTGAGTGCGCGAGACAGACAGAGACAATTTAACTTAGATTTAGTCAAAATTATGGTAGTATGAATATTCCATTCCCCAATTAGATCATCCCGAGTTCAGACAAGTTGTCCAGCATGCTATGACTGCAAAGTACGCGAGGCTAGTTTCCTTGCAGAAACAACTCATCTTAGACTATTATACATAGCACCACTGTGTGAGGACATAAAAAAATATCCTATATGGCAAACCTATATGGCTTACTATTGACGAAACAACGGATGTTAAAGGACATATATACATATATCTAGCGTAGTTGTTGGGGGAATTGGATGAGGCAAAAGCCGTGGAAGTGCATTCAATAGCTTCATAACATCTACGTTACATGTTTGGCACATGGACTCCACCAAATTGCCGAAACTGTGACAGCTGTGACATGTTGACAGTAAATATGTAAAACGTATTTGTGACAACATCCAGAAGTAAAACGTTTTTGGGCGATCTACCAAGGACACCACTACTAGCGTAGCCTATTGTGACTCGTTGGGGCACATAGGTACAGGCAGCTATTTTAAGCAATAGATACCAATGCTTGACTCCTGAATATACGGAACAGATATTGATAAATTATGGAGTGGGTACTGGAATATTCGGCATAGAAACAAAAAACTGGATGTTTTCCACGAAACACCAAACTACTATACTTTTCTCGACGCGCGTTTCGCCAACAAAGTTGTCATCTTCAGAAGAAGATTAAAACTGAGAGAAGAAAAATGAAAAGAGTTTTAATCTTCTCCTGAAGATGTCAACTTAGTTGGCGAAACGCGCGTCGAGAAAAATATAGTAGTTCGGTGTTTCGTCGAAAACGTCCAGTTTTTTTTTATTGATAAATCATGGAAACTCGAGTGGCAGTACGGCCACGTTATAGCGTCGGTTACTGTGTGTAAGTTATGTGCCTTGTGATTATGGTTCATTTGCCGATTAGTTGAGCTACAACAATCACCATCACATGTACGTATAAGGTAAGATCTGTTTAACATTTCGAAACGCACTGACTAGAGCCGCCCTGATAAAGTACGCATCTATTATTAACCTCTAGTAATCACAATTCTGTTTACTATTAAAATTGTTGCTGTAGATGATACAGTTTAAATTATAAATACTCATATATGGTAATGTATATACTGTTCAACGTCTTGGACAGATGTTGAGAACAGAAGCGCGCCGTCTGAAAGTGATAAAAAAATGCTATGACTTTTTTTTCAATCTAACGGATTTGTATCTAACATAGATAATATAACAGAAATTTACCCTTATTCTCACAGCTGAATACAAACCCGATAGAAAAAATTGGTTCAAATTTAAAAAAGAAATAGAATTTTAATTATATTTGCAAGCACCCAGTATGAAAAGTCAAGTTCGAGTTTTACTAAATTAAAGTATATTCAATGAATTTACTGAAACACAAAATAAATGATCGTTTAAGAAATATCCATAATTTTCTTAAGGTTAATGGTCACTTTTGATAGAAAACTGTAGATACTTCCAAAAACTATTGGCTATAGCAGTAGCGGTTGGTGATATTTCAGTTAGCCATATCTTGAAAACGACGCATGGGACCCACTTCACTTTTTAGGTGATGACTATACACCTCTTACAGAAAGGATTTATAGTGAAAAAACCGTCAACAAAGTTTGCGAAAAAAATTTCAAAAAACTTGGAGCACTCCCTGGGATCTCGGTAACGCTCTGTGGAATATTTGCAGTAAATTTTTTTCATAATCTAGAAACAAATATAAGGAGAGGTTTTTCGATTTGTTACAAAATTTTTTTTTTTCAAAATGTTATGGCCATTTTAATTTTAATTTTATAGGAACATTTTGTTTCCCAAAATTAAAATGCAATATTTTTAAACCTAATTTTTTTCTGGTTGAAAATGACTGCACCTAAAATTCCGTTTTTTTTTTATTTTTTCGAAACGTGAGTCCTATAAATCCTTTCTGTAAGAGGTACATAGTCATCACCTTACAAATTGGGGCCCCCGTCGTTTTCAAGATATGGCTAACTGAAATATCACCAACCGCCACTGATAGGTAGTATAGGACATTCAACATGAAATGCCTTTAGAATCCCTCGTAGAATTCAAAAGTACAACAATAAACAGGGTGTTCCATTTAAAATAAGTCAATTGACATTTACTTCCGGTATAAGCGGCGTCCCAGATCTCTCAAAATATTTTAATGAAATATAACGTATCAACATTACTTTGTCGCCTTTTCAGAATTATTATATTTATAATTTTTGAGATTTGATATAGGCCCACCGCGGAGCGACATCATGTATAGCGGTTTTTTTTTGTTATATAACAAATTATTTTTGTTGTTCAACAAAATCGAAGATAAAGTAAATATAAATAAAAAAAGTAAATGAAATAACTAAAAAATTTCCTTTTCTCAAAGCACATTTTTTAACTTTCCATCGTCAAAACTGCTGCACAAATAATTTTATCTAAGCATATTTTCAACCAAACTTTGTTAAACTACAATTTGAATACGTATGCATGTATGTACATACATATGTATGTATGTGGCAACAACCACCAATATTAGGACACAATGAAATATGGATGTATTTTTCAAGGCTGTTTCAAAATCTGAAATCATCTTTTTCATACTTCATGTATGTACTTTTCGATGTATTTGACATTTCTGTCCAGTAATTACGTAAACAGCGTACATAAGAATGATTGCCCTAAAATTCATTGCAGCCTTAATGGTTTTCCTTAATTCTTAGTTTTACATTGTAGTTTTACATCTTTTTCTAATTCACAATTAGTAACAAAGCCCATTGTTTATATACTTGCTACTTTTGTTTTTGAAACCTTTTATAAGCTTCTAATGTATGATAATTATAATTGTAGCTGATATCAACAATTCGCTGGTACCAGATGTTGTGATACCAAAAATGAAGTTGACTAATAAACGATGATGTGGCAAACAAAATTCTGTAAAAACAAAAATTTTCAAAAATAAAAATATGTAACACCCTCCATGCCAGAGAAAAATGTTATGATTGGATCTCGCATTAGATCTCATCTTCAGTTTCATTTGGCGCCAGGACAGAAGTATATCTATATTTATACATAAGCACCGCATTCGTCTCATTGACCCAATTTTCCTTTATCGATCCTTATAGAACGGTCGTGCACGAAAGCAGGGAAGTGGATTAAAAACGTTTACATCTTCTGTACGTTAACAAAGAAAAAGAAATCGAATCGACATCTCGGCCAGAGGAATCTTCCACCGTCACGTTTTATTTTTTTACAATTATTTTAAAACTTCGCATTTAGAAGTAAGATAGTTGAGTTCTTCTAAACCAAAACCCACAAAACCATACACTCCGGTACATTTTGACTGATTATAAACACACTTACTATGTGACATACATATGTATGTACAACTTATATTAGGGACAGAACTATACGTTAATTTTTACAACTGTAAACTGATTTTGGCCACTAACAGTGGACGCTGGAAGTCATAATCCGAACATCATACAGTTTTAAGGCGTTATTAGGAATTTTAACTAAAATAATAATATGTACAGAAGTTCATTAAAATTTGCTTCACAGTAATTAAAAAATATAGTATAAAACATTAAATTAAACATACGAATTTGTAGGATATTCAAATTTTCCACTTAACCCTTAAAATATGAGGTGAATTTATTTTAATTGCATTATGTTACTGTGTTAGCTGTATATTTTCTCTTTTTTTCAAGTTCTTTAGTGAACCCATTGATTTTAAAAGAACCATCTTCTATAACAACTTTCTGTTTAATGGGTAAAATATATCAATACTTTTAATAATTATTTTGATAAATATATCAAATTTGTCCTGTATATCTAAGGTGCTGCTAATTAAAAAACCTCCCATCAATTTTCAAGGTGTATAAAACATAAAAAATATAGTATAAAACATTAAATTAAACATACGAATTTGTAGGATATTCAAATTTTCCACTTAACCCTTAAAATATGAGGTGAATTTATTTTAATTGCATTATGTTACTGTGTTAGCTGTATATTTTCTACACCGACTTCTAGTTCATAATGTTCAGATGATTCATACTTATCTGATCCAGCCTATCCAAGTAAACCAAATTGTCTCGCAAATGAAGATGTGGTGAAAGCGTGAAACTAGCGATGTTCAAATGTCGATTTCTCTGGATCTAGACAAGATATTTCAAAAATCCAAGATGGATTTTGAAAAGGAAGAATATTACTTTCAGATCCCGTAATGGATTTTTTTTCTAAATATTCCATGTATCCATTGAGTAATGTAACTTCAAAAATACCCAAAAACATCATTTTTTGTACTTTTAGGTTAGGATTATTCGAAAACCTGACCTGGTGGAACAAATTTCAGGTCGGATTCGGATTCAGTGGACCAAAAACCTTCGGAAAAGTATAGTCTGGTTCTTGGGTTTAGACTTTCAAATCAAATTCTGTCGGCCTACTCGTATACTCATTCAACTGTATACTCATTCAACAAGTTCCCCAAAACTTCCAAATTCCCGACCTAAGTAAGTTTCCCCACATGTTTAGAGAAAAATAATTTCTTTGGGTTGTCTGTTTTCAGAACACTTTTCAAAAAAGCTGTTAGCGGTCACCAAAATTTGGAATAGATTTGAGGGAAAGCGTATATTATAAATAAATAAATAAATAAATAAACAAATAATTTATTGGTGTTATACACTTAGTAGTGTTTACACAGGTCAAATTGTACAATTTTATAAATAAAAATAACAAGAATACAAAAATAAAATACAAATAACACAAGAGTACAAAAATAAAATATATACAAAAACAAAATATCAATACTAGTCAAAATGAAAGTTTTAGAATTATCGTAGGTTACTAAAATCCAAAAAGAAAGAAATAATTAATTTACATATAGAGGGTTTTCTGTTACAATTTTTTTAAAGAATCGCTTGTACTGGTCAAAATTTAAGTTTCTGATCTCGCTGGGTAATGCATTAAAAAGTTTTACAGAATAATAATTTGATCCATTTCTGGTTTTTGTTAGGCGTAGGTATTCCACATCAATGTTATTTCTGTTTCGTGTTAGATGTTCATGAATTAGATTCAGAGGCTTGTATAAATGTACATAAATTAGTTTTAATATGTAGCAAACATTGAAGTGTGTATAGGGAGGGTAAGGTCAGTATTTTTAATTCCTTGAAAATTTCTTTGCAGTCATCTCTATAACCTAAGTGGCCAATAATTCTTACAGCTTTTCTCTGCATTGCAAAAACAGAGGAGCAATGTGGTGAATAGCCCCAAACAAACAATGCATATGATAACTGAATGTATTAAACCATAGTAAGCTGTGAGCAGAGATGTCTGCGAGATTTGGGTCGCCAAGTTTCTTAATAAAAATAGGTTCCTGGAAACTTTTTTACAGATGAAATTGACATGATGTTCCCAAGACAATTTGTTATCTATATATACTCCCAGGAATTTAATACAGTTTGTTAGTTCCACGCTCTTATGGGTGTCAAGATTTTTTAAAGTGAATATTATATTTTCTGTTTTCCCCTTGGTTTACTGTTAATTTATTAGCTTTAAACCAATCGTCAGTGATATATTGTGTTCTAGACATATCTGTTAGCAATCTATTAATTTCGTTATTTCTGTGGGCTATAGTAGTGTCGTCAGCATATAAAGTAAAATTTGCCATAGGGTCTACATTCGGTAAATCGTTTATGTACACTAGAAAGAGAGTAGGACCTAAAACTGAGCCCTGAGGTACACCATTTTAGATGGTTAGTTTAGATGGTTAGACCGAATTTATAAAATGTCAGTTTTTTAATTAGAATATCGTGAGAAACACAGTCAAATGCTTTCGTTAAATCGAGGAGTTTAGCATAGACAAATTGACCGTCTTCAAATCCCTTGTTTATAAACTCAACTAGAGAGTTTATGGCTAATGTTGTAGACATTTTGTTCCTAAAACCGAACTGATTTTGATTCAAAATATTATTATGTTCTAAATAACCTGTTATTTGTAATTTCAAAATCACCTGAAATATTTTTGCAAAAATTGGTAATAAAGTTATTGGTCTATAGTTTTCAGGATTATCAGCAGACTCTTTTTTATGGATAGGTATAACTTTGGAAATTTTTAGAGCATTAGGAAAAACATTAGTCATTATGCACTGATTTATTAACTTCGTTAAATTTTCATGTTTATATCATAGGCATCTTTACTATGTGTATTATTCAAATTGTTTATTACATCAAGTATTTGTATATATGACACTTCGAAAAGGAAAACTCAGCTTCTGCAGAATTAACTTTGTTTTCTAAGTAACGATTAAAAGTGTTAGGACTGTTGGGCAAACATGTTATTAGATCATTTGCAATATTAGAAAAATAACTGTTAAATTCATCCGCCCTTATATTACCGGATGGTACTTGTTGTTTTACTTTATGTTTATTAATAATTTGCCACATAGCTTGTTGAGAGTTCCTTGCTTGTGATATGTATTTATCATTGGCAGCTTTTTTTGCATTAATCAGGTCTTCTTGGTATGTTGCTTTATATTGCTTTATTAGAATTTTCAGGTCTTCACTAGGGTTCATTTTATTTATGTCATATAGCATATGAAGGAATTCTCTCTTTTTTTTCAAGTTCTTTAGTGAACCCATTGATTTTAAAAGAACCATCTTCTATAACAACTTTCTGTTTAATGGGTAAAATATATCAATACTTTTAATAATTATTTTGATAAATATATCAAATTTGTCCTGTATATCTAAGGTGTTGCTAGTTATAAAATTCCATTCAACTGTTTCAAGGTGTCTAGTTAAATTAAAAAGACCGATATCACTAAATGATCTAAATTGTATTTTCTTAGGTGTTTTTTTTCTAACAGAATAAGAAAAAGTTAAGTATAATCCTAGATGATCAGAAAAATGTGTGTCGATTGTACCCATCTTAGATGATTCTGGAATAAAATTCAGGAAAATGTTGTCTAAACAATTTGAGCCCCTAGTTGGACATTCGAATAAAGGGTCGAAGCCAAAGGATCTGAAGATATTTAAGAGAGTCAGTTTATCTTTGCTATCGGTTGTAAAATTGATATTAAAGTCTCCAGTAACAATCGTTTTTATATTTTTATTAAAAGTTAACATATTTAACGCTAGAGAAATTTTTTCGAAAAATATGTCTACATCGCCGTTTGTTGGCGATCTATAGATAGTTATGATTTGAAGGTCATTGCACAATATCGCCGTTATCTCAAAATGCATCTCCACGGACAGTTTATTTATTTGTAACTTAGCTTGAACATTATACTTGTCTGAAATAAATATGGCAACCCCCGGGACCTCTTAGAGATCTAGAAAATTCGCCGCCTAGAAAGTAACCAGGAATATTCATATAATGAATTTCACTATCTATCATCCAGTGTTCGTTAATACAAAGTACATCAAATATTCTCGCGTTGACACACCTAATGTTAATCGGCTATATTAATGTGACCGTGAACGAGGAGCAATAATTTTTTTATTTGGTTTTATGTGTTAATATTAGCGTTTGATTTGAATAGTTATCTCAGTTATGTGTTCTGTCTTTTTATATACCACACATTGTGCGAAAATATATGGTGCCGGGCTGCGCTAACAACCGGATAAACAAGGAAATGTTGCTAATCATATTTCACATGTCCGTATATCGAAGTATTGTATTATCGACTTTTCGTTTCTAGATGTAGATTAAAATCAGATAATGACATTTGATTTAAATAATGACATTTTGTTAAAAAAAATACAAAATTATCTTGCTCAATCAAATCAAAATTATCAAAGTAAGGATATTGAATCAGCTAGTAGGATTAAGATGGTAGGAGGATTTTTGGTAGTAAAAAATTCAAGTACGTCAATGGCGTACCCGCCATATTGGTATCACTTTGTTTGTACTGCTTTATACGTTTAGATCAAATGTATCGGATTCCCTCTAATCTATTCTAAAATCTCGGTGTTGGCGACACATTATGCAAATTCTTTGGTTTTTAATAATAACGTTCTAATTACGTCTAAGTTTAGTTGTTTATTTTTAATTAGTGATACATTAGTAATGTTGCATTGTTTTCTTCTCACCCAGAAGAAAACCATTGTTACAATAGTAATTTTATACTGCGGTGTTGCCAAGTTGAGGCACTGTTTATTTATTTTTTTATTGGAACCTGCTCATTGGAATGTAATCCTGCTAATTCTTCCTGAATACAACGATATAACATATGTATATGTATGTATTTCATACTTTCTTCCACAAATTTTTGAAATGTTATGCATTTAATATAATAGAATACATAGATACTCGGGAATATGACGTACAGTCACTCACAGTGAAAATCGTCCACCCATTCATAACATTATTGTAGTTGTAAATGATTAGACTTTCAAGAAAGTGATTTAAAAAAAATCAACTAGGCGTTTATTGCCTATATATTTATTAATTATGTTTCATGAAATTTTGTAAAATGGATACACGTTAAAAGTAAAAAAATATTTATTTTTCACAAAAATCAACCTCACAGTAAAAATCGTCCACTAACAACAACGTCATTTTTTTTCATTTTTATAATACAAACATAAAAAAGGTTCATATTTCGTTGGTCCTCCCTTACTAGATTCTACGGCCTGTAGTCGACGGGGCATTGATTGAACTATTTTTTTTGTATATTCGGGGGTAATCTTGTTCCACTCCTCTTGCAGTGCTTGCTTTAAGTCATGTTTATTATAAATTGTGTGTTTTTTCACTTTCAGCTTCAGACCTTGCCACAGATTTTCTATGACGTTAATGTCAGGGATTGGGGTGGAGGATTCAGGAGGTGAGTACAATTATAAATTAACCATCCTTGTACTTTTTTGCTTTATGGTTCGGGTCATTGCCTTGGTAAAAAGCAAAGGTGTCCAAAATATTTAATTTTTCGACACTTTGTTTCACATTGTTTTTTTAGGATATCTAAATACATCCACTGGTTCATGGTACCTTCAATAAAATGAAGATTTCCGACCCCAGAGACCGCCATACATCCTCATACCATAATGGAGCCTCCACCACGTTTAACAGTTGGTGTTTGGCGTTAAATTTTGTGGTTTTAGCTGTTGATCTGGTTGCCTCCACACGATCTCCTTTCCATCTGACCTGTACAAATTAAATTAAGGCAACCAAATCAACAGCTAAAACCAAAATGTAACGCCAACTGTTAAACATGGTGGAGGCTCCTTATGGTATGAGGTTGTATGGCGGCCTCTGGGGTCGGAAATCTTCATTTTATTGAACGTATCATGAACCAGTGGATGGATATTTAGGATATTTAGATATCCTAAAAAACAATGTGAAACAAAGTGCAGAAAAATTAAATATTTTAAACAACTTTGCTTTTTACCAAGACAATGACCCGAAGCATAAAGCAGAGAAAGTACAAGAATTGTTGATTTATAATTGTCCTCACCTCCTGAATCCTCCACCCCAATCCCCTGACATTACTGTCATAGAAAATATGTGGCAAGGTTTGAAGCTGAAAGTGAAAAAACACACAATTTCTAATAAACATGACTTAAAGCCAGCACTGCAAGAGGCGTGGAACAAGATTACCCCTGAATACACAAAAAAAAGTTCAATGCCCCGTCGACTACAGGCCGTAGAATATAATAAGGAGGACCAACGAAATATTAACCTTTTTTATGTTTGTATTATAAAAATGAAAAAAAATGACGATTTTGTTACTGGACGATTTTTACTGTGAGGTTGATTTTGTATGTAAAACGGAAAAATAAATATTTTTTTACTTCTAACGTGTATCTATTTTACAAAATTTCATGAAATATGATTAATAAATATATAGGCAATAAACGCCTAGTCGATTTTTTAAATTACTTTCTTGGAAGTTTAATCATTTATAACTACAATAATGTTATAAATGGTTGGACGACTTTCACTGTGAGCCGCTCTTTGTTATCAAAAATAAACACGAACATTACTGTCTTGGTTCCTTTGTTGCTTATGATCAATGAAACATATGTTTTAACGGGTTTTAATGTGTTTAACATGTTTTTGTAAATCAGTATTAATTGAGGTAAAGTACTTCAAATGATTATTTAACTCTTTCAGGTACAGAAAATTTACATAAAAAAGGGCCTTGAGGTACAAACAAAAATTTTATTTCAAAAAATGTTGTCTTATACATTTTTGTAAAGAAATGTGCTCAAAAACAAACATAAAACTAAATTTTAAACAATAAGGCTTATTGTTATAAACAAAATAAGGTGGTTCAATATTTGCACCACAATACCTAAACAAAAAATCTTTAAATTCGATGGTAACTCTGGAAGCAGGCTTTTGATTTCCCCAAACAAAGCGAAACATTGCAAACACTGCATTGCCAGTTGGTCCTGACGTCATTATTCTTTGTACTACACATAGCGCATCTCCTACGAGTAGTACGTATAGGCTGATGGCTGCTTGCTGTTAACCTTATTGAATTTGACACGCACGGTTTATGTTTTTTTATTGGTAAAGATAATTCTGTAGGCAACGACAAACTCCCGACTAATACATTTGAAACAAGACCCTCTGAAACTTGCCTTCGAAAATCTTTCATAGATAATTCAGGGGTTGTTTTTAATAATTTATTTATAATGAAAGCATTTACGAGCGCGGCATCAACAAAAAGAAAAATATTATATGCCACCATTTGTAACTTTTTCTATCTATCCCATAACAAGATCTCAGTTGGTCGAATTTGTCTACAAAATTCATATTCGTATTATAATCAGTAAGCATAACAGGGCAAGGCACTTGTTCATGTGTCCCATCTTTTTCTTTCTCTTTACTTCAGTGCCTGACGAGGGATCGTGATAGTTTGATAACAAATGTACCGACCTTTTATCACGCCATTTTACAGCGGATAAACCTGAATTACTGCAATACCAATCGTATTCTCCACGTTTTAGTTCCTTATCCGACTTAAATTTAGGCAATTTTTGTCTGGTGGAATTAACGGTACCACAAGCATATATTTGCTGTTGAAGAAGGTCTTCCAGCAACGGAACGCTGGTAAAAAAAATTATCAAAAAAGACTATGATTTTTATTTGTTATTTCAGAGGTCATACATTTGATTACTCGAGCACCTAAATTTTTTTCGACTTCATTTTCTGTTTCCATATAAATTTCAAAATTTAAGCAATAACCAGTTGAGTCAGCCAACATCCAGACCTTATATCCCCTTTTCACGGGTTTTTTGGGCATATATTGTTTTATTGAAACACGGCCTTTAAATTTAATCATAGATTCATCCACGGCAACATTTTCGTGTGGTCGAAGACAATGATGAAAATTTGCTTTCAAGGAATCCAAAAAGGGCCTTACTTTATATAGTTTATCATATCATTTATATAGTTTATCATATTTAATAATCACACTATTGTCATTGAGGTGGACATGAAATAGCAGCCATCCAAACTGGTGTATCGTCATTATCCGACTTATGTAAGGATCGTGTAGATCAGGCGCTGTGCTCCAGTGATCCCTATAACTCGAATATTGTTTTATCCCCATTAGGAGATTTATTCCTAGAAATGCTTTGATTTCGTCTGGGTTGGTTTTTTTGTATGTTTTACCCTTGGCGATAAATTCTTGTTCCGCATATAGGTTAGTCTGAAATACGATGTGATCGATAATGTCATCCGCTATAAGTAAACTAAAAATCTCAAGTGGACTGGGGCTAGAAAGATTTTTAATAAATTGAGGAAGTCCTGTATCTTCAGTGAATGGAATTGGCATACGAATATTGGTTACTTTCTTTTCCCACGAAATTTGTTTCTCAATTTTTATTCTTGCGGCTACCTGAGCTAAAGGCTGAAGATCCTCAGCATCCCATTCAGAATTAGAATCGTCATCTGTACCAGAAAGCACATATTCAGGTACATTACCATCAGGTAAATCCTGATTGGAAGGACTAACAACATTTTGACAATCCTCTGCGTTGCTATCATTATCTGAGCCTGAATCTGACGGTATATGTGCATTCGGTTCACTTCTGTTCACTATAAATCTTACTAAATATTAATAAATATCTAGCAAAATTGAGTTGTATCATTCGTTAGGTGCTAATAATAATATTTTACAAAAATATGTAAAACATGAATAGAATAATGAATAGCCCTTAAAACCCGTGTTTGACAGACATAAGCAACAAAGGAATCAAGGCAGTGATTTTTATGTTTATTTTTGACAATAAAGGGTAACTTTCCACGTTTACTATAAATTAAAATACATCATATTGTCGAGTATATTATTTTATACAATCGATGCATAATATTTCAAAAACCTGTCGATGAAAGTACGACATTTGTTATATTACTGTACTCAAAAGAACAAGCGGAATTCAACAATTACAAAAAAAAAACAGGATGTCCCATTTAAAAAGAATTATGTTAATTAAACAGCTGCTACGTTTTTCTTTCAATTGTTTTTCTGACAGCCTATTTTGAAATTTCAGAAAAAATAAGTTACCCCTGTAATTATTTTGTAGGTTTAAAAATAACGGAGCGAAAAAGAGGTGGGAATTCTCATAAACTCACCCTGTACTTGTAGTAACCGAAATGTAGAAACCGAAAGGGTTCTATCCAAACGATAATAATAGTAAACGTATGGGAACTTTGTTGATTCTATTTATACCTTACACACTCTATAATTACTCGTACTTCATACGAGTATTCTAGTTTACAAAAAGGCCAAGAGAGTACATCGTTCCGATCGCGTTCGACACGGCTAATTTTCCCTTTGGAATTTTGTTTTGTTATTTTTGTCTGTCGAGGGTAACGACTCCATGTTTCGGCATTATCGCCTTTGTTCCATCGTGTATCTACTCTTCAGACTTCGACAATAGGTCGTTGGTAATGCACGTATGTATACAGTGTCAGACAAATGTTAAGCACCTAAGACAAGTTGTACATATTTAATGGTATAACACAATAAAATGTAAAAATCGGACAAAACCTTTATCATATAACAGTAGGTCATAGTCTTACTGGAAGTCATGTTTCAACAGAATTATTTTATTTGCACACTAGTAAGAGATATATCAAATCAACAGTTATGATGGCTGTAAAAGAGGTGACAAAAGTTAAGCAACTTATATTAAATACAGTAATATTAATAGTCTATTGCATAGCCTTTATGTTTAATGACTTCAGCACACCTTCAGGGCATAATCACTGTGATGAATCACTGACGGCATCGCTGTAATGAATCTAAATTTAATTTAATAGATTCTGATGGTATGCAGTGTGTATGGTATCCAAGACGTAAGCGGTTGGACCTCATTATTACCGTAAGTATGTAAAACATGGCGGTGGGAGTGTTCTTGTATGGGGTTGTTTTTCGGCCAATGGTATGGGACCGCTGTGCATAAAATAACGTATTATGGATCGTTTTCAATACCTGGATATTTTAAAACACGTCATGTTACCCTTTGAAGAGGAGGAAATGCCTCTCCGTTGGATATACCAACATGACAACGATCCAAAGCACACTGCAAATATCGTTAAACAATGGTTCGTGGACAACAAACTTACAGTACTTTTATGGCCCTCGCAATACCCAGATCTCAATCCTATTGAGAATCTGTGGGAGATTGTTAACCGTCGAATTCGGAATAACAGGTACTCCAATATTGAAGCATTGTATGAGGCTTTGTCGCGAGAGTTACTATTCAGAAGTTGATTGAGTCTATGCCCCGAAGGTGTGCTGAAGTTATTAAACATAAAGGCTTTGCAATAGACTTAATATTATAGAATTAATATTATTGTATTTAATAAGTTGCTTAACTTTTGTCACCTCTTTTACAGCCATCATACCTGCTGATTTGATATATCTCTTACTGAATTATTACGCAAATAACATAATTCTGTTGAAACATGACTTCCTGTAAGAATATGACCTACTGCTATATGATAAATGTTTTGTCCGATTTTTACATTTTATTGTGTTATACCATTAAATATGTACAAGTTGCCTTAGTTGCTTAACTTTTGTCTGACACTGTATATAACAAGGGAAAGATGTTAAACGTGCTTTAACGCTACTCACAACTTTCGTACCTTATTTACATACATATATAAATATTGATTTGGATATCTTCAATCAATTCGTGTTAGAAAAAAAGTCCCCACTTTCACAATTGTGTAGCTAGAATATACCCACCCTCCTCAAACCGTTGATATACAATGTGTTTCTCAAATAAGTGGTCAAAATTAGAGGGCATGTAACGCAAAAGAAATAATGACAAAAAAATCGTCCTAAAGGAGCTGCAACACAGAGTATCCGAAAACTTTCAATTCAATCGTTTGTTGTAGACCACTAAGACTACTTATTCAAAACTTTGGTTATTACTAACATATGTACTTTGTCACAAATAGTAGAACAAGACATACAAAAAAGTTGGTGTTAATTTACCCCACCCCTTAACTTTTACCCTCGATCTAATAATTTGGAAATAGTTAAAATTGTTTATTATTAGGCATCAAACGTTTTATGGGAACGGGTACTTAGTGATTTTATGTCTAACAGTTTCGAAATATCAAAGCAAAACCATCTTCAGGCAAACCCTTTTAATGGGGCAAATTCCTTAGGAATTACAAAACTTTATTAAGGTACAGTTATCATTTCATTTGATTTACGTTTCCTCTAATTTTGAGTATCGTATTTTAGAAAATTATTTTGCATATTTAAAGATGTTCCATTTGAATTATTCATAATGGAACAGAGACATGAATTATGATTTTGTTTTCAATTTCAATTTAGTAGTAGGCTGTCAGATTCTCATTTCATTTCCAGCGGCGTCGACCAGCTCGCCCATCATATATCGTAAATGATTGCTCGGTTTTGCCTGTTGTACCACCAAGTAGTTTTAGAAAACACGAATTCCGTGTTTTATTTATTTAATATGTATTTAGTATGACGTTCATTGTATGTATTTTAATTTAATATAGATGACGCCTATGGAAGTGAATTAAAATGACTGGTGATTTTTACTCTAAATTTCTATTTTTATATGTACATACATACCAAAGAACGATGTCGAACACAACTATGTATACAATTTCCATTCTAAATTTAAAATAGGTACTTATACGAGGTAGGATAAGGATATATCAGTTTACTAACACTTTGTATGGAACTAAATACGCGTTTCTATACTGATCCTTACCTTTATAGACCGTATCGTACTTAACGTTTATTTGGCGAGACCTGTCAAAATAAAAAAGTGGGAGGAACATTTCATTGGTCATTGGCGCCACCCTGGTAGAGGAAACACATCACGAGACACCACATAAAGCCGACCCAGTCGATTAACGTTGACGGTAAAACACGGGTTATAACCACGCTATCTTTGACCGACTCCATACAAAAAACCGAGTTGTTTTTGTGAGTGTTTTGATGCCTTATATTCTGTGCGTGTATAATAACGACGAAGTGGGTTTTTAAAAGTTTAAATTATATTACATATAAATTTATGTATTATATTATTTTTAATCAATACCTCTTTCATAAACATGGCTTTCTGGAGGCCTTTCGAAACGGATGAAAATAACGTAGCTTCAGATATAACCAGCGAAAATGTCGAAACGGTCGAGTACGATGAATTAAAAAATAAAGACTTACATTGTCAAAGTCAGCGTATTATTTTAAACATATATGAATGCCTAAAACGTGAAAATGAGAAAATGACTGATACTGAAATTATTATTCGAATTAATAAATTAACTAAAATTTCAATATCCACAATGTATCGCGTTGTTAAAGCTGGGACTGTTATAGATCACTCCGAATTACGAAATCAGAAAAAGCAAAAATTCAAAAATGTCGACGAAGCGACGCAGGACGTAATTAGACGAATAATTTATGATACGTAAGATATAAAGAAAACAAAGTCCCGACTTTGGAATTAACTTCAATCAAAAATTACATGATTACCCTGATTAGGTATAATTATAAATATCTAGAAACATTACGTGGAATCTTAGTAAACTCTGGTTTTAAATTAAAAAAAATGTTCTGACGCATCTTTAAATATTTTTAACATTACTTGTTTGCAAGTACAAAAAAATTAAAACAAATTACTGGCCAAATGTACATTTGTATAATATACAAATAAATATAAATAATACATACATGTATTACCTTTTATTTACATACATATAGATATGCCTATGTAAGTAAATAAAAAGCATGACATAAAAGTGACGTTAATTACTTATTATTAGCTATTCCTAAAAGTTATTATTCGAGCACCATGCGAATATAAAGTTCAACGTTTGTTCCCCAGCGTATTTATCATTTTCAACTATGCTAAGTACTTTTATTTTCTGTGTTAGTAGCTTAACTATTAATAACTCGATAACCATGTAGGTATTTTACTTTTTCCTTTTTCTTTATTTCGGTTTTTCCCCAACGGGTACAATGTTTTTATCTACAGTTCAAACTACACTATACCAAATGTTTTACTTTCAGTCTAAATACCTAACCCATTTGTCAACTTAATTTTAAGTTAAGTTTTAAACATTAAACGACGTTTTTGAACACCTGCTAAAGTCAGTATGAAAACAAATCTATAGTGAAGAGTGATATAAATTATACATATGACAAAAACAAAAAAATTTGCAACAAAATATGTTCAGGTCATCATATCAGACACAATTTTGAGAAGATATGTAGATCTGATTCGAAGTCTGACTCAACGTAAAGAAAACAAAGAGCCAGCTAAACCCTACACGTGCCTACTACATAACGCTGAGTGACCAATCGACTTTGGAAAGTCTATCCAAGAATTATACCTGAGTCCATGGAAATTATGAAAACATTGAACAATTTTAAAGGGAAGATGGTTACCGCATAGGCGATACAGGGAAGTTAATGTGCGAATCCAGAAGAAACCAGCGGAGCACTACCGTGACCGATGCACGTAGTCGCATCATAACTATGACCGATGCACGTGACCGTGACGGTCACATCTGACTAGCGAAACGAAAAACTCCAAGATATATAACTAGGACCAGAGCAAGACAACAACAGTACTCAGAATAACTTCTGATGAAGCCGAACAATTCTCGAAAGTGGCGTAGGTTTTGGAAGACGTAAATCACAATAGCCATTAGCCAATAAGATTATGGCTAATCAAAAGGCGTAAGAAGGTATTATATTTCGTCTTCGTTTACATGTCTTTTCACTCTACTCACTGTTTTTCACACAGCTTGCTAAGATCGAGGCTCAATTTATATATATTCACTACATTTTTATAAATGATACCATATTTGTATGCAAATACAAATACATAGACTGAAGAAAGGAACTATGACCCATTATTCAATCGAACATTATATTGTTTTAAAAAAAATACATAAAAATTACGAGAAGAAAATGCAAAACAAAAAAAAATCAATTTAACATCTAAATTAACAAAAAATAACTTTTTAGGCACAGAGCACGCATTTTTGTGCAAAAAGTGGATAACTGTCTGCAAGAAGGTATATATGTTAGATAAATAATTAATATTCCCGCAGCAGATATCGCTACTAATATAAGAAATATTCAAATGGTCTGTCATGCCTTCAGGATTCCAGGAAATTATGCCCTGTAATTCATAAAAATTTGATGTGCTATACTCCCAAACTAACGCAAATCCATCGGGAAGAAAATAAAAGTGTTTTCGGGCATGTGAGGTTAAGAGGCGTGGTTAGTGATTCTTGAAAGTTAATATTCTTGAGGTGTTAGAAATGCTAGTGACCTAAAAAAGTGTTTATTTAATGTCTGGCAGAAACATACCCTTGGAGAGGCTGGCAATGATATTACTTTGACCGTGTTAAACAATTTTTAAATTGTTATTAAAACTTATCACTATTCCAAATTCTGCTAAAGACAATTCCAAAGATAATATTTATATGAAGTCTGCAGTTATTTTTACAGGAATTTTTAACAACAGTTAATACCTAAAGACGAAATTATGAGGTTCGCAAATTATAAAATAACTCACCGACTTCTACGTATTATTGATTCTCTAACTTATTAATGAAAAGGAATGAAAATATTGTGAAAATTTAATATAATGGTATTCATTACGGAAGTTGATACTAGTTTTTGTTTCTGTTTTCTTTCCTAACAAAGTTCTGGCATGCCGTTTGAGGCGACGACGAAAATAAATTTGATTGAAGAAAATGAGGTTTGCTTATGTTTACATTCCTCGGAAAAGTTAAACTGCTAAAGTGGTATATACAGTGGCGTGCATAAGTATTGGTGCAGCGCTAAGAAGAAACGGTTTTATTAGATTTTCCAAAAGTAAAAAAGCGCCACATTAAAATACATATACATTGCATCAATTCAGTCATTACAACTTGTACACATATAATAAATGCTAATACACCTATCTCATAAGACATTACATTGTGCAAACGAAACAAGTGCCTAAAATTGTATTGCAAAAGTCATGGTGCAGGTGTGTAATATGCATGTATAATGTGTATTGAATCCCTGTGTGATATAGTGTCAAACGTCGCAATAAGTTGATCTACCACTGTCTGTACAAGGGTATACATCAACAAGTGACCGAGTAAATATTTTATAAAAAATCACCCCAAACGGAGAGAGCTTCAATTGGCGAGCGGGAAATTAATTTAAAGCATAAAGAAGGAAAATCGCACCGTAAAATAGGTGAATTGGTGACTAGAGAGACTAGAGGTGCCGCTCTACAGTAAAACATTGATAGATCGCTATAAAAAAGAAAACAGAGTGGAAAACAGATTACGCAGTGGGCGTCCTCGCAAACTTAGCAAACGCGATGAAAAAAATACGCTATGTGAAACAAGATCTCGGGTAAGTGCTGAAAAGCTTGCTCACGAATTGGAGTATACTCTGGAATTAGTGTTCACCGTTCAACTGTCTCTAGAGCACTTCATAGAGCTGAATATCACTATCGCATCGCACGAAAAAAGCCATTCATCAGTAAAGCCGGCAGATTCGAGCGGCGGGCATAAAGTTTTCACACATCTCTACGTAAATAACAGGGTAATTTTAACACATATCTTTATAAATTGCAACACTGTTGCAATTTATGTTGAGATTGATATTAATAACCCTGTTATTTACGTAGAGATGTGTGAAAACTTTATGCCCGCCGCCCGAATCTGCCGGGTTTACTGATGAATGGCTTTTTTCGTGCGATGCGATAGTGATATTCAGGTCTATGAAGTGCTCTTAGAGACAGTTGATCGGTGAACACTAATCCAGAGTATACCTCCAATTCGTGAGCAAGCTTTTCAGCACTTACCGGGAGATCTTGTTTCCACAGCGTAGTATTTTTTTCATCGCGTTTGCTAAGTTTGCGAGGACGCCCACTGCGTAATTTGTTTTCCACTCTGTTTTCTTTTTTATAGCGATCTATCACATGTTTTACTGTAGAGCGGCACCGTCTAGTCTCTCTAGTCACCAATTCACCTATTTTACGGTGCGATTTTCCTTCTTTAGAAGCTTTAATAATTTCCCGGCTCGCCAATTGAAAGCTCTCTCCGTTTGGGGTGATTTTTTTATAAAATATTTACTCGGTCACTTGTTGATGTATACCCTTGTACAGACAGTGGTAGTCTACACTGTCTTGTGCGACGTTTGACACCATATCACACAGGGATTCACACACACTATACATGCATATTACACACCTGCACCATGACTTTTGCAACACGATTTTAGGCACTTGTTTCGTTTGCACAATGTAATGTCTTATGAGATGGGTGTATTAGCATTTATTATATGTATACAAGTTATGTAATGACTGAATTGATGCAATGTATATGTATTTTAATGTGGCGCTTTTTACTTTGGAAAATCTAATAAAACCGTTTCTTCTTAGCGCTGCACCAAGACTTTGCACGCCACTGTATGTAGCATTTGTCTGCTCAATTATTAGGCGGTAACACGATAAATCGCCCGACTTTATCGTTACGCGGCAAAACTAATGTTAGTTTAGAAAATATTTTAATATTTCCTTAAAAAATATTTTATAAATATTTATTGTTTTATATTGACTACCCCATTTTATTCATAAACGACTAAAGCAAATTGTAGTCTGTAAACATTATTATATTCCTAAGATATTGGACTAGAATAACGCACGTACAGAAGAAAGAAAACTGCACGACGACAGGCGTCGTGACAACACTATTTATAATACTTTTATTAAAATGTTATTAGCCAATATTATTATGCTGCAAAATATTTAACAGAAAGGCGTATTTTACAACAAATCGGTGAAAAAAGGTCTTAAACCATAAAAAAAAACATTGACTTTTTACTGATTTTTCTCCAAAATTAAGGTACAAACAAAATGTGACACAGTGTCTGATAATGGGTAGGTAAAAATTGTATTGTATATTAAATATTAATGAGTTAGTAGCATGATTATCTACATATTGTTTCTACCTTAATTTTAGGTTACAGTCAGTGAAAATATAATATTCGGTATGGTTTACAATGTCTTTTACCGCTTCATTGAAAAATATGACCTACTGTTAAATATTTTGTCAAGGATGTACAAAATCACAATGTTCGAAGGATCGCGACGCCTGTTACCTGTATACAACGTTTTGACAAACACTTACTTATGTATATGTATGCATACATGGGCGTAATGAGAATACTCCAGGGTGAGAATTTTATTATTTTGTAGCGCCTATATAAATATATTTTGTAACAGGCACTTTATATATTAAGACTATTGTGTCATATATTGGATGGTAACTACATCTCAGAATAGATAACGCGTTACTATTATCATACCTTTATTGTTGAGTACTGGCCAAATACTGGTATAATTACTGGTAGTTGATACCTGTAAGATGAGTTGGATATTCGAGACAAGTTGATCCCAATTCATAAAGTAAGACATTATATTTGTCCCTGAGATAAAAACATATAAAATGCTGTACCCATGCATGTGTAAACATGCATGGGTAACAAGGCATTATACTCGCAGAATGCAAGATTACCAAAGTTGAACCAAAAATATAAGGAAAGAGATGACCGTGCATCCCTGAACCAAAAAGAAGAGCGGTAGATGATTTGATATCTCATCGGTGTTTATAGGAGAGGAAGTTGACCCCCACTTAACACCTGAAGTGCTGAAGGGTGACATGACAACCCTGAGTCAGATCTACTGCTTCATGTAGTCATTAGGACTTCGAGTCGGAGTTAAATCAACGTACGTATATGAACCTGCAATGAGTTGTACGTCGTAGGCATTCCTCACGAACAAAACATATTCGTTTTTAATAATTATAGAAACTAAAACACCCAGAAAAAACTCACCCTTGTGTTATTAGATCATTTGCGACCACACTTTTTAAAAAACCCCCCCCATACGACACACGAATAATAAATGTTTTTGTGGTTTTATTAAGTGGGAGATTTTTTGGTTTAATAACAAAAAATTATTAAAATAGAAATTATAAAATTTGTACAGGCACCTGGAGAACAGGCATAACCACACCCCCAAAAACACCCCCCCCCCCCCCCCCCCCAAAAGGCAAAAAAAAAGCAAAGAGTATTTAAGAACAGAAAATACTGAAATAGTACAACAACGCAAATATTTTTAAAAAAACACAAAACAATAAACGAGGTTAGAACCACAGCAAAGAGAAGGAAAAAAGGAAGAGAATATAATCAATGAAGAGAGAATATTAAACTTCGTTCTAACCTGGCCAACATTGGTCTGACCGAAAACGTTTGAATAAAATAAAAAGGTGTAGTAAGTTTTACTTCCTATTTAATAAAAAATAAAATTACAAATACGAAAACAAATAAATTAAGATAAAAAGAAGCAACAATTAAGAAAGGCTTCAACATTTAAAATTTAAAAAAAACAAAAAAGACAAATATCAAGATATACATATATAGAAGGGAGCCCTGAGACTATTCAAAAAAGAAACAAATCAAGAAGAGAGTAGAGAAGCCAGAAGCAGGCAAGGCAAACCAGTTCAGGCAGTGCAGAAGAATAAACGCATAAATAAACCTAGCCTACACTAAGCAATAGTAAAAATAGTACATTTATATACGTACTTTATTGCATAATATAAAGTTATTTGTTATTTTTTAATAACAATACATACATTTAACACAAAAAAATATTTTGGATTTTACAGTGGATAATATCTATACAAATGTGAGGAGTGAACTGATATTAAATACCCCCAGCGCCCCCTAACACTGAAGCTTTCACTAAAGTAGTGAGTAGTAATTTATCTAGTTTTTAAATTAGGTAGGTTAACTGTTTAAACTATAGCCTATCTTAAATATTAAAAATACACAAAAGATTATCATTATTTTTAAGAAAAATAACGAAAGACAATTGGTTAAAGGAGACTTTCTACATCAGGTGCAGGTGAGTGAGGAGAGGTTGGGATTCTTAATTTACACTCACCAAAAAGAAGAACCGTAAAAGTTATTTACCCCACGTACCCGCTCCTTTTTTAACTAAAATAACAAAAGTAATGCATACGAGCTGGTTCAAAAGTTTAAATACACTGAGGGCCCCCCCCCCCCCCCCATCAATTGAATAAGGCGGGGACAACTTTAAAATTTCAAACGCGAATACCTATTTTTTATTGCATTTTTGGATTCCTTATAAACATAATATATACTTTGTGAAATTTTTATAAATAAAATATTTAATTTAAAAAGTTATACCGATTTTTATTCTTAAACAATTGCTAGATGTATAATATACGATTATAAAGTATATTATTATGTTTAGAAAAACTCATTAAAATGTTTCAGTTGTTCTATTCTACCACGTAAAAAAGAATAACACTCTGGGAGACGGGGTCGTTCCATTCCACTCCCTCGAGGGTGGGGTGGGAAAATTTGGATTGGAGCATTTCGAAATACGTAGGTTTTGTCAGAAACATAATTTTCGATTCGTGACAAATGACTTTTTGTTACATTAATATTTTGATTCATTTAATACATACTAAATTCCATAAATTATGCACTTGACGAAGGGAAAGCCAATCAGGTGGCCTTGCTACAGCAAGGCCACACAATTGATATGACCCCTGTTGATTTTTTTTACGGGGAATATTTGAAAAACAAAACCTATGAAACAAAACCTAAGAATATAGAATAGGTATTTAAAAGAAAGAATACGTAATATTTCAAATACCGGAAGTATTGCAGAGTGACTCCTTTTTATAACACATTTACCTTTAATTCGCACTGTGCCAAGAAAGAAAGATCATCAATTAGAAATTTTTCCATTTTAATAACATTCTAAGATAATCAGACTTTCCGAGTCATGAACTCTCATTGTTTAAGAATAAAAATAGCGGAACTTTTCATAAATTTTTTTAATGCCAAAAAAAAGTTATTCCTTTTTTGATAAGGAATTCAAAAATGCGATAAAAACATGGATTTCCATCTCAAATTTTAAAGCTATTTAGATCACCCGCATCAATAAGGTTGGTAGAAACGGAATGCGTCACAGAGACGTGCGCATCATAAGATAATAGACGAAAATAACTGGTATCCTTCGCACGTTTGCCATATTTTATTATTAAATTATATTAATTTATAATTACACACCACTCAACGTTTTGCGTATAACGGACGTTGTACAACAGCTCCAACTCTACAACCCCTGTAATCAAATCAAATTAAGGCAACCCCAAATAAAAATTAAGGCATATAATACTACACGAGTTGCCTATAGTGTTGCGTTGCAGTATGCCAACTTTAAATATGTAGTATGAATAAGTTTAAAACAATAAAACATCCGTATCCGGGAAAAACACGTGTTTTTTAACACTTTTTTAAAGACTCTTTTTTTATTTGATAAGAAGTGTAGATATGGCATATGTATATGGGGCATTTCACGTCAACTAAGTGAGGTCAAAAAAAATTCTGTTTGACACATATCACAATCGATAGTACTTGCAAAAAAACTAACTTCCTAAAATTTTAGATTTTTTGCGCCACAAGGAGATTGGAAGGTGAGGGTGAGAAAACCAAATTTTTGTTTCGACTAAAATGTCAATCTTTCTCAATTAAAAAATGAAAAAAAATAAAAAAGAAGGTTGCAATGGTTTTGGTTTGGTTGCAATGGGTTGCGATAAAATATTTTCAAAATTATTGGGGGTGGTTTTCACCCTTATTTTGAGGATTGAAAGTTTAAAATCGAAATTTCAAAAAAGTATGACACAGTTTTTTTAATTTTTTTTAATTTCTTCTTTTTTGTGCTTTCGATTAATTTTTAATTCATAATGGGCGTCGACCAGGAACTGGTCCAAAAAACGGCCCAAAGGTGAAAAAACGTGGTTTTAGCTTATTTTCTCATCCTGTGAGGTAGTAAATGGCAAGTGAAAAATATATTCCAAGGTTTTTGGGGTCGCTGATTACGAATCTAACGTCAGATTTTCAAAAACCAAAATGGCGGATCCAGTATGGCAGTCAACTTTTAAAAAATGGCTAAATTTTGAAATTTATAAAATACCATCGTATTCTACGGGAAATTTTCTACGTTAGATTCGTAATCGGCGACCCCAAAAACCTTGGAATATATTATTCACTTACCATTTACTATCTCACAGGATGAGAAAATACGCTAAAACCACGTTTTTTCACCTTTGGGCCGTTTTTTGGGCCAGTTCCTGGTCGCGCCCATTATGAATTAAAAATTAATCGAGAATACAAAAAAAAAAAAAAAAAATGTTAAAAAAAATGAAAAAAAAATTGTGTCATCCTTTTCGAAATTTCGATTTTAAACTTTCAATCCTCAAAATAAGGGTGAAAACTAACCCCAATAATTTTGAAAATATTTGTATCGTATTCTACGCAAAAAAACACATCGAAAACCATTGTAAACTTCTTCTCAATTTTTTTCATTTTCTTACCGAGAAAGATTGAAGTTTTAGAGTCGAAACGAAAATTTATATCTTCTCACCCTCACCATCCTTCTCCCTGTGGCTCAAAAAATCTAAAATTTTAGGAAGTTAGTTTTTTAGCAAGTACTATCGATTGTGATATGTTTCAAAGTGAAATTTTTTTTTGACCTCACTTAGTTGGCGTGAAATGCCCCATATACATGTGGATAAGATATTTAGACATTACTAACTGTCACTAATGACAGTTCTGTGGCGCGTCGACGACCGATGCCAGACAAAACTCAAAGGCGGCTGATAAATTATGACATAACTGATTGAATGTTGGTTTATTTTAAAGTTACAAAAAAATATTCAAAAAAGGTTTTTTATTGGAAAAAATATTGTACATAACTCGCTGGAAAGAGCACTAATATACTTGTGTGATATACGTGTGAAACGTCACACTCATACATATGTTATATGCTACTTTCCATGCTCGTTTAGACTGGCAACGATTTTGATCTTTTTTTATTTTTGAATCGGACAATATATTTTACTATGGCACTACGACTCAGCATTTTTTTCCAAAACGATCTCTTAATTCTCATAGAACTCTCTCTAGTGAGCCATGAATGACGAAAAAGAACCTAAAATAATACGTTTAATATTACTTTCGTTAGTCTCCTCGTTAGCGCTTAAAATTTATATAGAACAACAGACCACAACTTCTGTTGTCTATCTTACATTTTTGTCGAAATTGCAATATGTACGTTGTGAATACAATAATGCTATATTAACAGGCTACTTTCCTACCGATTAGCAACAATTCGTAAAATTGTTGATAGCCGCGTAAATATCATCGCTTTATCTTTGGAATTTGATTGCTATTGTTGATGATTTTGTGTTGATCATATCCACATGGCTATATAATTTTTTATCTTAAAATCCAAAAATTAATTAAAATCCTTAAATAAAAAAATGACGTGGTGTTTGGAAATTCACTCGAATTGATAAATGGTACTATGTTTACTCGGTTTCGTAAAAAATATTTTAATTATCTCAGATATTTGTGTCGACATAGAATATTTACGTAGATATGTACCTACCAAAATATTTTGAAAAAACAATTTCGTTATATTCGTCGTGGAATATTTAATTCATTATACGCAAAATTTATTAACTACTTAAACAATAACAATAGGTTTCTAAGTCAGACATCAAAGGATAATATTTAGTTCAGTTAGTAGGTATGCATGTAATATAATTGTGAGTATATGATATTTGTTGAGAAGTGTTATTTGTATGTATATGAAATTTGTGGAGAATGAGTGTTATTTGTTTAGAAGTTAAATATGATTTTATATAATATATGTATTAAAATATATTTTAGTACATACAGGCCTGTCTGATAAAAAACGCCGCGAGCCATAACTCCGTTATTTGTAGCCTGATGTTAAAAAACAAAAAACCAGATGAAATGGCTCTAAATGAACTGTAAGGGAGACTACTGCAGTATTTTTGAACTTTTTTTATTCTGAAACGCGATAGTCAACTTTTTTTTAAATGGCAATATGGGATTTTTTTTGTAAATTACTATGCAAATTTGTTTTCTGAATCCAACGATGTACAACAAATTGACTTTTGTGAAACATGTATTTTTTTTCTGCTAAGCTTATTTCACAAAAAATAACCTAATGCAGGAATGACATAAAGTAGAATGCGAAAAAAGGCTGGGACGCGGACGCTGAAATGACATGTATTTGCTTTGTTGTATTATTTTTTGTTTTCCACGGCATACGTGATTAGATTAGTCAAACTACGTTTGGTATGAGTTAGCCGGTATGACGCCGATTGCGATAATGACAAACATTTCGGCACTACGATATATCTCTTACTAGTGTGCAAATAACATAATTCTGTTGAAACATGACTCCCTGTAAGAATATAACCTACTGTTATATGATAAATGTTTTGTCCGATTTTTACATTTTATTGTATACTTTGTATACTTTGACACTGTATACTTTGCCTTAAAATTGGAATCAAAATGATTGTAGTCAGATACAATTATTTGGCACAGAAAATTATTGGCCTGAATTGTTAGGACGTTACAATACAAAATAAAAGTTGTGTTAGAATTGTAATGGACTTGTAATGTACATAGTTTTAGAAATGACATAGTTTTGCAGTTACAATGACATATTTTTACATTTTTTTTATTCATTTTATTCCTCTCAGATTATAATGGATTTGATATTGGTGATTTCAAATATACAAAAAAAATGTCAGTGACAGTATTATTGCTCTCGGGCGTCGATATAATCAAAAAGAATCAGGAAGAACAAAAAGAAAGCTAAAAATCTAATACGCTGCATATCTCGTCGTGATATACATTTCAAGTTGATATCTAAAAGCATTCTCGTGTACAAACAAAAGATTTAACAAACCGACGGATAGACAGAATTGTTCTGCTTAAACTCAAAATCTTGACGTTTTAGAATATTTTAAACCAATTTAGACAATATTTTTTTTAAATGATTACCATGAAAACCATACTTTCATTCACTAGGTACGTGGATGTGGAAGTAAAATTAACACATTTACATGCACACTTGTTCATATGCCAAGGTTAATTTTTATAGAAGCAGACCATATTTACGTTTCTATCTGCATCGGTTAGTTTTTAGTTTACTTATGGTGTACATCACACATTAAGTGTTATTACATGTGCACACAGTTACCTTCACCATACATTCATACATACAGCTCGTAAAGTTTGGAATAAATTGGATAAAACGTTATTGAAGGGTTTTCACAGAAAATCCTCGGACACGTCAACTTTAGTTTATAAAATGTCACTATTTTCAGCCCTCGACTTTTTTTATTGTTTTTGAGCTATGACGCCATCGGCATTTTTTAAATAGCAACCCATATATTTTTCGACGGATTTCGACAGAGCACATTTTTCTGAGTACGAATATGTCAAACACGTATGACCTTCAAGATGGAAGTTTTCGAGATATTCGGTTCCAAAGTTTCTAAAATGTACCATATACAAACTATCGGGTTGGTCAAGCTTTTTAATAGCTTATTGAACATTTTAAAAGATTTTAGAAGTAATTTGTTTATTTTAATAGCTTATCGAACATTTTGAAAGATTTAGGAGTAATTTGTTTAATTTTTTTAAGAAATAATAAATCAACAACTTGAAATCAGAGTAAATTTTAAAAAAGAAGTGACCTACATTCACTTCTTGGCAATATCCCATCCGCCACTGAAACTCCTGCAGAACCTTACCAAGAGTATCGGGTTTAATGGCTCGAATTTCATTGCGAATTCTGTCCTTTAGTTCTTCAATGGTGTTTGGTCTATTGAAATAGACTTTGCTCTTTAAATAGCCCCATAAAAAGTAGTCTAGCCACTTGGCGGGTTGGTAAATGGTGGACTGTGTAGTTGGTTCTTTGTTTGGATATTTGTTGTTAAATAAACGGCAAACTTCTAATTGTGTGCGAGCTCTGTCCCCGTAACGGATCATGATCAAAATTTCGATTATTTCCCTTTCACTCAAATGACGGACCATTTTCAAATAAAATGAATTGTGATAGAATAATGATAATCAACTTAAAAATAAAATACAAACTTGGGAGGCCAAACTTCAAAATTCTGACAACTGTCAAAACTGTAATTTTTTCCAGTGCTTCCTTGATAAATGATTAGTATTTTGTCATTCCTTGTATAATCCATTCTTGAAACTTTGGAACCGAATATCTCGAAAACTTCCATCTTGAAGGTCATACGTTTTTGACATATTCGTACTCAAAAAAATGTGCTCTGTCGAAATCCGCCGAAAAAAATATGGGTTGCCATTTAAAAAAATTGCCGATGACGTCACAGCTCAAAAACAATCGAAACAAAAAAAGAGTCGATGGCTGAAAAAAGTGACATTTTATAAAGTAAAGTTGACGTGTCCGAGGATTTCCTGTGAAAATCCTTCAATAACGATTTATAGAATTTATTCAAAACTTTACGAGCTCGTTGCATGTATACTATTTCCATTCTAAATTGAAAATAGGTAGAAAAAAGCAAGGTTGTCAGATATATTTTCTAAAATTGCTAAGCTCACTATACAAGTATACTTCATACTTCAGTAAACTGTTAGTTCGTGACGTTCTTAGAAAACTAAATTGGAAATATTTAAAAAATACATAGATTTAAATTTATTAGTTAGCATTAAAATAAAGCCTTTAAAATTGCTTGAAAAAATAATTATAAATTAAAACAACTTTATGTATATTACTATACTTAACAAAATTTTGAAGAGCCGGCAACGCGCTGGCCGGTGCTCCATTAGACTACACACTGGGCAACGATCCAATAGACTATTGTGCTATGTGAGAGTATGCATCGAATACATACATTGCTTAAATACTTATTCGGTCCACTGTGCCATAAAATTTTTACGACGTCGTTAAAATGATTTACGACTTTAGAAATTCTATGTGTTTAAGGCGCCAGTGACGTGTATTTCAGCTAGGTTTATTAACACAGACAATTTTTTAAGATTGTCTGGCTAAATGAGCATTATTTACAGCAAATTATATTACAAATATTAAGAGTTTTGTATACAGGCTAATTTTAATCTCCTATATTGATTTGAATAAAAAAAATTATTTCACAATTTTCGAATTTATAAAAAGATATATGCACGCCCATGGAATCATAAAGTTGCACCGCTTTTTTGTTCCCCAGGCGTATTTATCATTTTCAATTAAGTTTAGAGGGACTATACACACATAGTAACCAAGTAATTTTCAAATGGATTGCGTAACTTCATACTTGTTTCTAGCGCTTTCCGATTTCTTCAGTGACCGTTATTTCTAGTCAAATAATTAAAGCACAGTTATTACTGGTATGTTACGTAAGTTAATATTTATTGTCGCAGAACGGCAGCTGTTGTCGCGGATTCAGGATATAACAACTTTCCTGTGATTACGTTTAATGTGTTTTATCGGTTTATGGCTGTGCTGTGGCAGTCTCCATGTGTATTTAGGTGGTGCATTTACATTTTGTATTGTTCGTCGGAAACTTGTATGCGTCATGGTATTTTTCGGAGATATGAGTATTTTTATTTTAATTATAACATGACGTAATTAACAACAGTTTTAATTTAATTGTGAGTTTAAAAACTAAAAGTGGTATGTTAATATTTGCTCTGGCGCGTCTAGAGCATTTTCAAACCATTCCATACACTAAATACCAGGAATTGACGTTCTGTTATTATACATATAAATTATTTTATTTGACTCGTACATCTTTGGGACATACAGTGGATCCCAAAAGTTCCGGAACGGTCCGATGACTTTTTAGGACAGGATTTCCGAAAGAAACGTTTTAGATAAAAGTATAGCTTTAAAAATATTGCGCTGATCCCTAAAACGTTTGTCTAAATCATTTTCCCATAAAACGGTTATCTGAAGCATTACACTGACCGTTGATCTCTGAATAACCCCCAGGGCAGTTTAACCCAATTTCTGACTACTTATCCAGGTGTATAGTTGTTCCCTCTCTCTAGTCCCTAAATCAGAAATTAAGTTTGTCATTTAAATATTAGGGTCGACCTTGAATTGAACCATAAATTTGACCCTTATGTCCACTATCGGATACTTTAAACCCTGACTCTTTTGTCTGAAACGTTCCTATTAGAAATCCTACTCTGGAGAGTCATCCGACCATTGCTAGACATTTGGGACACACTGTATATTGACAGACGAATCCGAAAATTGACAATAATATGCTCTAAGGACTCCAATAAGCTTGCATCTAATATACTTGTACAATGGCTTTTGTGGCCATAAGTTTGAAGTACCTACCCGCTAGACTTTTTGCTCTTTGACTATACTTACTAGCAAATAGCTATTATACTTAGCGACAAAATACTAGTTGAGAATAAACTGCTTATTATTAGGCTACCTCGGTTATAATCATATAATCAAACTGCAAGCCACAGAGCATGGAATTTCCAAGACAAACTGATATTTTAAATTAGTTTGTAGGAGTTACTCTAAATTATTTTGTCCTAGGTCTTTAAATTTGTGTGAAACTATCCACACATTCTCAGCCACACTTTTTGACCTTGAAAGAACGTAGGTCGCAGCTATCTACAGAAGCGTCAGTTCGACATGACGGGAGCACGCGCGCTATAGCCACACCGTTACGGGCCACCTTGAAAATGTTTCGGAATTTCTTATGGATATTTCGAATATGTCAAACAGTATACAGTGGAATCCCACAATATTATTATTAAATGATTCGATATGATATTGTGCTGGCACTCGGTTTAACATTATTTAAAAAAACACAAGGGGTGTCGAATTTTACAGTTTTATGTGTGTGGCCGCCCTCCTACGGCGTGGCATCGAATTTCACATAGAGTGCAGTGTTCCTTGATAGAGAGGGAGGATTCCTTCCAAAATCTGTGAGGGTACAATTCCTGGTTTTAGAGAAAAATACGATTATGTTGAAATTTTTACAATTTTAGGGGTGTCGCCACCCTCCTACGGCGTGGCACCGATTTTCACATAGTGTGCCGTGTTCCTTGATAGATAGTGAGTATTTCCTCCAAAAACTGTGAGGGTACAACTCCTGGATTTAGAGAAAAATACGATTATGTTGAAATTTTTACAATTTTAGGTCTGTCGCCACCCTCCTACGGCGTGCACCGATTTTCACATAGTGTGCCGTGTTCCTTGATAGATAGTGAGTATTTGTTCCAAATACTGTAAGGGTACAATTTTTGTTCTAAAGAAAAATACGATTATGTTGAAATTTTTACAGTTATTGGGGTGTCGCCACCTCCTACGGCGTGGCACCGATTTTCACATGTGTGCCGTGTTCCTTGATAGATAGTGAGTATTTCCTCCAAAAACTGTGAGGGTACAACTCCTGGATTTAGAGAAAAATACGATTATGTTGAAATTTTTACAATTTTAGGTCTGTCGCCACCCTCCTACGGCGTCACCGATTTTCACATATGTCCGTGTTCCTTGATGTGAGTATTTGTCCAAATACTGTAAGACAATTTTTGTTCTAAAGAAAAAAGATTTTGATTTTTATATTGGGGTGTGCCACCCTCCTACGGCGTGGCACCGATTTTCACAAGTTGCCGTGTTCCTTGATAGATAGTGAGTATTTCCTCCAAAAACGTGAGGGTACAACTCCTGGTTTTAGAGAAAAATACGATTATGTTGAAATTATTACAATTTTAGGTCTGTCGCCACCCTCCTACGACGTGGCACCGATTTCCACATAGTGTGCCGTGTTCCTTGATAGATAGTGAGTATTTGTTCCAAAATACTGTGAGGGTACAATCTTTTTGGTTCTAAAGAAAAATACGATTATGTTGAAATTTTTACAGTTATTGGGGTGTAGCCACCCTCCTACGTCGTGGCACCGATTTTCACATATTGTGCCGTATTCCTTGATAGATAATGAGTATTTCTTGCAAAAACTGTGAGGGTACAATTTCTTGTTTTAGAGAAAAATACGATTATGTTGAAATTTTTACAGTTATTGGGGTGTGACCGCCCTCCCTACGGCGTGGCACCGATTTTCACATAGTGTGCCATGTTCCTTGATAGACAGTGTGGTTTTCCTCCAAAAATTGCGAGGGTACAATTTCATGGGTTTTAGAGAAAAATACGATTATGTTGAAATTTTAAGTTATTTTTGGTGTCGCCACCCTCCTACGGCGTGGCACCGATTTTCACGTAGTGTGCCGTGTTCCTTGATAGACAGTGAGTATTTCTTCCAAAAACTGTGAGGGTACAATTTCTGGTTTTAGAAAAAATATGATTATGTTGAAATTTTTACTGTTATTGGGGTGTGACCGCCCTCCTACGGCGTGGCACCGAATTTAGATAATGATTATTTCTTCCACAAATTGCGAGGGTACAATTTCTGGTTTTAGAGAAAAATATAATGTTGAGTATTTGGAATAAATACTCACTATCTATCAAGGATCACGGCACACTATGTGGAAATCGGTGCCACGCCGTAGGAGGGTGGCGACACACCAATAACTGTAAGAATTTCAACATAATCGTATTTTTTTTTAAAACAAGAAAATGTACCCTCGCAATTTTTGGAGGAAATACACACAGTCTATCAAGGAACACGGCACACTATGTGAAAATCAGTGCCACGCCGTAAGAGGGTGGCGACACCCCAATAACTGTAAAAATTTCAACATAATCGAATTTTTCTATAAAACCAGAAATTGTACCTCACAGTTTTTGGAATAAATACTCACTATCTATCAAGGAACACGGCAAACTATGTGGAAATCGGTGCTACGTCGTAGGAGGGTGGCGACACCCCAATAACTGTAAAAATTTCAACATAAACGAATTTTTCTCTAAAACCAGAAATTGTACCCTCACAGTTTTTGGAATAAATACTCACTATCTATCAAGGAACACGGCACACTATGAGGAAATCGGTGCCACGTCGTGGGAGGGTGGCTACACCCCAATAACTGTAAAAATTTCAACATAATCGTATTTTTCTCTAAAACAAGAAAATGTACCCTCGCAATTTTTTGGAGGAAATACACACAGTCTTTCAAGGAACACGGCACACTATGTGGAAATCGGTGCCACGTCGTAGGAGGGTGGCGACACCCCAATAACTGTAAAAATTTCAACATAATCGTATTTTTCTCTAAAACCAGAAAATGTACCCTCGCAATTTTTGGAGGAAATACACACAGTCTTTCAAGGAACACGGCACACTATGTGGTAATCGGTGCCACGCCGTAGGAGGGTGGCGACACCCCAATAACTGTAAAAATTTCAACATAATCGTATTTTTCTCTAAAACCAGAAAATGTACCCTCGCAATTTTTGGAGGAAATACACACTGTCTATCAAGGAACACGGCACACTATGTGAAAATCGGTGCCACGCCGTAGGAGGGTGGCGACACCCCGATAACTGTAAAAATTTCAACATAATCGTATTTTTCTCTAAAACCAGAAATTGTACCCTCACAGTTTTTGGAATAAATACTCACTATCTATCAAGGAACACGGCACACTATGTGAAAATCGGAGCCACGCCGTAGGAGGGTGGCGACACCCCAATAATTGTAAAAATTTCAACTTAATCGTATTTTTCTCTAATACTAGAAATTGTACCCTCACAGTATTTGGAATAAATACTCACTATCTATCAAGGAACACGGCACACTATGTGGAAATCGGTGCCACGCCGTAGGAGGGTGGCGAAACCCCTAAAACAGTAAAAATTTCTACTTAATCGTATTTTTCTCTTAAACGAGAAATTGTACCCTCGTAGTTTTTTGATATATCACTCCATTGTCCATAAGAAAATATGGCACACCATGTGAAATTCGGTGCCACGCCGTAGGAGGGCTGCGACACCTCAACAACTCAAAATTTTCAACATAACCGTATTTTTTCTCTAGAACGAGAAATTTTATCCGAGTAGTTTTTTGACATAAAATTCATTATCCATCAGGACATATGGTACACCATGTGAAATCTGGTACCAGGCCGTAAGAGGGCAGCGACACCTCAATAACTGTAAAAAAATCAACACAATCAAATTTTCTCTAAAACGAGAATTTGTACCCACCCAATTAATTGTTAAAATACTCACTACTCATCAACAAATACGGCACACAATGTCAAATTCAACGACGTACCGTAAGACGCTGGTTACACCCGTAGTTTGTAAGAATTTCAACATATACGTATTTTTCTCTATAACAAAAAGTCTCATTATTTTTTATATAATGTTAAACCTAGTATTAGCGCAAAATCTGTTGAATCATTTAATACCGAGGTATTCCCCTGTATGGTGTTCAAGAAATTCCAACAATCGATAAAAAATTCCGAAACACTTTCTGGGTGGCCCGTAATGGTGTGCCTATAGCGCGCGTGCGTCCATCATGTCGATCTGACGCTCCTGTAGATAGCTGCGACCTACGTTCTTTCAAGGTCAAAAAGTGTGGCTGAAAATGTGTGGATAGCTTCACACAAATGGTCTTTAGAGAGGAATCAACTATGTTAATTTTTAAGTACCATGCTTACATATGTATTGCTGCAGAATCCTGTGATGATATTATAAGTTACAGACATTTATGACACCGTTTTTTGCAGAAACATTTATTTTATATGCATAACGCATTTTTATTGCTATTGCACCTAAACTAACTTCCGGTTCCAAAGGCTAGACAACTACAGTTCTCAGTTAAATACCAATTTCCTGATTAATTTCCTTCTCTTCCAAAACACTTCCAAAGAGCAGTGGGGTTTAGAGAACAAGTTTCAACAACAAAATATAAATTTCCAATTATTCAAATCAACTAGACCAAACTGATTTGTCTTGAACTATAAAATGCGAATAGAGACCAAACTGAGATTAAGATGAATCGGTTTGTCCTTGTAACTTCATGTTTATTGTAGGTCAGTCTATTCCGGACTAGGCCAAAATAATCCATTCTATACGAGTATTCTGATTTGTATAAGAAAAATCATAAGAACTAGTTCATCATACAATTGGATTTGTCTGGTAACAAAAAAATAAGCCTATGCAGCTTCTCACGTGAGTGGATGATAGGGTAAATACATGTGAATTCAGACGAAGTATTTCTAGTAGCAAAAACCATTTTGTGAAATTGAATTGAATACATTTGTCGCTACATTGTGGTAATACCGTCCGCTAAATTTTCTATGTTGTAGTTTGTCTGTGTAGACAATTTGCTCTGTTTTAACATCTACTCTAAATAAACATCAGCGCATCCTGTGAGAGGGTAGTGTGGGTGGAGCAGAATATTAATTGCAGCCAAAATTTCAATACCTTTTTTTTTAATCATGATCAGTTGATTATGACTAAACCTAAATGAGTTGTTACTCATTGTTGCCCAAATAATACAAATTAACTAACAATCTAGGAAGTAACAGTTAACTAAGAAGTGCAACAACGCAGCACACTTCTCTGATAATTATATTATAAACCGTATCTTTATTCTCCCCGGCCCTGAAATAATCTTCTCTTTCTTTCCCCTCCCCCTCTACCCCCCCCCCCCTCCCCCCCCCCCCCCCCCCCCCCCCCCTCCCCCCCCCCCCCCCCCCCTTCCCCCTTTCCCCCAACCCCCACCCCCTTTTCCCCTTTTCCTTTCCCCCCCCCCCCCCCCCCCCCCCCAAAAACCCCCGTTTCCCCAATTTTTATTTTTTTTTATGGTTTAATAAAAAAAAATATAGTCCTTCTATTTTTAATTGAAAATGATAAATACGCCTGGGGAACAAAAAAAGCGGTGCAAACTTTATGATTCCATGAGCGTGCATATATCTTTTATAAATTCGAAAATTGTGACATAATTTTTTTCATTCAAATCAATATAGGATATTAAAATTAGCCTGCATACAAAACTCTTAATAATTTGCTGTAAATAATGCTCATTTAGCCAGACAATCTCAAAAAATTGTCTGTGTTAATAAACCCAGCTGAAATACACGTCACTGGCGCCTTAAACACGTAGAATTTATAAAGTCGTAAATCATTTTAACGACGTCGTAAAAATTTTATGGCACAGTGGACCGAATCAATATTTGGCATATCTTACATATAAATCAATCCAATAGTATAATGGTCTGCATTCGCGGCATCGCGTTGCTGGCTCTTCAAAATTTTCTTAAGTATAGTAACATACATAAAGTTGTTTTAATTTATAATTATTTTTTTCCAGCAATTTTAAACGCTTTATATTAATGCTAACTAATAAATTTATATCTATGTATTTTTTTTTAAATTTCCAAACTAGCTTTCTAAGAACGTCACGAACTAACAGTTTACTGAAGTATGAAGTATACTTGCATAGTGAGCTTAGCAATTTTAGAAAATATATCTGACAACCTTGCTTTTTTCTACCTATTTTCAATTTAGAATGGAAATACAGTACATACATATGTACGTGCACCGTGAACGTATTTATTTTAGAGTTCGAGTAGTGTATTTACATATTATATGATTTTGTATGGATTTTTGCAATAATGGCACAATAGACGTATCACATATTTTATATATTCCTGGCCATCGTTGATATATACTTCATAGCCGCCAAGAGTGTGAGACATTTAGATTGGAATATCCATCGACAAAACATTATTGGTACTATTAGAAAAGAGGAATTTTGGTTTAATTTGTGCATAATGTTTTGCGCATGTGGAATGTGGTCGACAATATTCACTTTTTCACGTTTTTTTGCCACATATGTATGTATCCGATTTTTCATTATCTAGTACCCATACATTGAGTAAAAGATATCAACGTGTCATGGGAAATAACAAAGCAGATATACGCAATAAATTTATGTGGCTGACAGTGGACGAAACAACAGCTTTTTGCAGTAATAAAGTCGTTAATGTTCTGATACGAATTTTAGGTGTTTCAGATATTTCGCCCTCGATATTGATAGCTAGTAAACGGGTTTTTCAAACAACGGCTAAAGGTATAGAAATAGTAGTAACACATGTATTGTCCTCTCTAGATGTAAAAAATAATACTGTACTGATGTTAGTGACAACAAACAACTGTTAGTGATACAAACAACTGTGCAAAATTCGTGAAAATAATTTGGGCAGTGTGTCGGCCTCTGTCCATGTGAACTATTTTGAATTTACACCTTTAACTTCAGTAGATCTGGAACGATTATTGATTATTGATTTCCTTTTCCTTCTATAACCATATGTACAAGCCAAATCGCTCACGAGAAGAAATGCAGATATACTATTGGTTGTGGTAATGTATTGTGGCAATGAAGACAGTCGGTGTTTCTGAATGACACAAGCGATAGGTCTTTTTGGTCTTTCATATCTCCTTCCGTCAACCACATGTGAAAAAAAGTTCCGCACCGGGGCGCTGTGAAATCACTTTACGCGAACTGTCATACAAGGTAAGATAATATAGAGTATATAGTACTCTATATTATCTTAATTTTAAAACATTATCTGTCATTTACAGTAACACGCAGTGGGTGCGTGATATTTCAGTTAGCCATATCTTGTAAAACGACGCATGGGACCCTTTCACTTTTAGGGTGATGACTATACATTCTCTACAGAAAGGATTTATAGTGAAAAAACGTCAGCAAAGTATGCGAAAAAATTTCAAAAAACTGGAGCCACTCCTGGGCCCCCAGTAACGCTCTGTGGAATATTTGCAGTATATTTTTTTCATAATCTAGAAACAAATATAAGGAGACGTTTTTCGATTTGTTACAAAATATTTTTGTTTCAAAAGTTATGGCCATTTTAATTTTGGGAAACGAAATGTTCCTATAAAATTAAAATTAAAATGGTTATCTTTTTAAAAAAAAATATTTTGCAACAAATCGAAAAACGTCTCCTTATATTTGTTTCTAGATTATGAAAAAAAATATACTGCAAATATCTTACAGAGCGTTACTGAGAACCCAGGGAGTGCTCCAGTGTTTTTGAAAATTTTTTCGCAAACTTTGCTGACGATTTTTTCACTATAAATCCTTTCTGTAAGAGGTGTATAGTCATCACCTAAAAAGTGAAGTGGGTCCCATGCGTCGTTTTCAAGATATGGCTAACTGAAATATCACGCACCGCCACTGGTAACACGAAATGTTATAGTTTTCCAGGAAAGAAAATGCAAGGTACTATCACTTAAAATGTTTTGATTTAAAAACAGCTATTTGCGTTATACCTAGATTGATCAAGAGGAAATCGAATTAAGAGGAAACCAGAGTCATCTAACAGATAAATTCCACTTATAAAAAGAAGAAAAAATGCAAAAACCACAAAAGAAAGAAACAAACACTTGTCAACTCCGATCACTTGTCAACTCCGAAATCTGGTCCTTGAAACAGTTTACTTAATCTGTGATTGGCCTGTGATTTGAACACGTAACAAGATGACTCTGGTTTCCTCTTAATTCGCTTTTCCTCTTGATCTTTCTAGGTATAACGCAAATAGCTGTTTTTAAATCAAAAAAATTTAATTGATAGTACTTTGCATTTTCTTTCCTGGAAAAGTATAACATTTCGTGTTACTGTAAATGACAGCTAATGTTTTTAGTAACCTCGTAATAATCATTGACCGCTACCGAGTATTAAGATAATATAGAGTTCTATATACTCTATATTATCTTACCGAGTATGACAGATCGCGAAAGTGATTTCACAGAACCCCGGTGCGGAACTTTTTTTTACAGTTTTTTGCAAAAAATAACGCAAAAAAACATTCCTATGTAACCACGCGAACAAAAACAGTTTAAAATGTTTCTGTTCACACGGATCCGGACACACGGCTACACGGGCACGGTTACACGGACACGGCTACACGGATACGGACACACGGACACGGCTACACGGACACGGCTACACGTATACGGCCACACGTGATGTGTAAATAGGCACTGCCAAATAATTTGTGACAAATTACTTGGGCTGTTACTTGGTGAAAATTAATGTTTATTAAAAATGAATCTTTTAACATTTTTAAATTTTCACGTGTCGTCAACATGCTGATCGTTTCGTCACACAGTGGCTTCTACATTTACTTATTTCAGCATCACTTCGGCATTATTTTCAAATTTTATTTACTTTATTTGTTATTAACTTATATGTAATTTATGGTGTACTTTTAGAAATACAATATGGCATGTTATGTAATAATATATTACCACTTTCGAAATTTATTGATTCACATAACAAGTGATATACATGTGATATGTGTAAGATTTATCAAGTGAATGTACTTTACAGATCAGGGTTATTGCTGCACCCCAAAGAGCTGACCAAGGCCATCGGGAAGGGGAGCACTCGTTAGCTATATCTATAGTTTAGTGTACACTTGTCGTTCACTACCCCACGTTCTTTTCACAACAACGTAACTACAAAAATGTGTGTTGTGTTCTTTGCACTGGTATTTATTGACAATATTCAACTATCTGACGATTGATTGTATTTATTGTTATGTGAGTAGTACTTTCGTGACAAAATAATCGTGTTTTTATAAACATTTGACTAAAATGCAGCGCACAGTACCGTTTTCTGCTAAATTACATAAAATGTACGGTATGCTAAAAATATTTCCGGGATAGCACAAAACACAGTATGAAAGACAAATAAAAGGCAATATACATCGTAAATAATAATGTTATAATCTGTAATAAATAATGTAGTATCCCTCGTACTCAGTTTATTTCTTATTTACGTATGTGTGATGCTTTAAATTTATTTTTTCATTCAGTGGATAATCCAGCTTTTCACGAATTCTAGAAGAGTATGCAACATAAAAGAAGATACCAACTGTACAATACAGGGAACATCAATGGATTCTTACTGTATGAATGATTGTTATGAAATGTTATGAAAACTTTGTTAAACTTACATTACGATTAAATATATGAAAGTTGACATAGTGAGAATAAAAGTATTTTCAGAATAAAAAACATTTTGTAGCACCAGTACACTTCAGTGATTACTTGAGTTGTCTCTATTTATAAGTGCCAAACAAACAAATGTAATGTATAAATTTAATACAACAAGCTCCTTCTAGCCTATGATTTGGTTGGACGTAACCAAACCTAAGCACGGCCCTATCACACAGTTACTCCCCTACTGCAAATATTAGTACGAAAACTAAAACAATTGTATAGATCGACTAGAATTCATTGAATAAACTTTTGAAATATTCTCCTAAAGTCAAACAATAAATAACTAGAGAATTTGGGCCGTCTAGCTAAATCTACAGCACTGGCTGATTGTATTAACACTTCCTCTAAAAATATTTCCATTCTATAAATGAACAAGTAACTCATGTATTCGATTGTTCATTTATATAGATGAGTAATAACTTTTAAAGTTATCTAGGCTTAGGCTTTCGATAAATTTTCAGGAGAAAAATATATCCAGATATGCACTTATAAAATATGACAAATTTGAAAAGAACACTATAAACTTCACAGGCTATGAAGGTTTAGTTACAATTCAGTAATTAGTTTCCGTGGACACTTCTAAAAAAGAGCAGATGCAACTGCAGCTTTTAGGCGATGTCAAGAATTTATTTTTATTTTATCGCGTGTTTATGTTTTACGTAAATCCATGCTTCCAAGTTCTACCTTAAAAAAAAACATGAGAATCCATCCTTTGCTCACCACATAATTATAAACTGTTAAGTTTCATTGATTATAACTTAAATTTAATCTTACCCAACACTGCCAAATTATACAATACATATTCAGATGTTAAAAAATATTCCTGTTTTTACCACACCACACTGAAAGAGGAAAACATTCATATATTAGTGTTAACAATTAAAATGATTACGCAAGAGAATATATGTATTTTTTTCAAGAATATGGTAATGTACTTTTAATCACTGACAATTACATCTTCCAAGTAATGACCAACACATGTCTACTAAATAAAAAAATATTCTGTCTTTGCGATCAGACCCATCATTTCCTATGTATTTTGATGCACTGAAACCAAATTTGGCAAAAAAAATTTCTACCGCATCATTTTTTCTCTCCAGCCCCATAAACTCTTATAGAGGAAATTTTTTGAAAACATTTCTTTAATTATTTTTTGTGACCTTTACATTGGTTTTTTGGTCGCTGATCATGAATCTGAAGTCAAGAATAAATTTCGACTTAATGACAGCTGTCAACAAGCTGTCAAATTTCACTAAAATGTAAAAAGTTGATATTAAATGCATGTTATTAAGTTTTTTTGGGTTGCTGATTACGATTCTGAAGTCAAAAATGAATTTTAACCTAATGACAGCGTCAGCAAGCTGTCAAAATTTCTAAAAAAGATAAAGAGATGATGTTTAGTACATGTTTATATACAGGGTGGACCATTTTAAAAGGAAATAACTCGGCCGGTAAGCGAAAAAATTAAAAAGCTGTATACAAAAATTGTTGGGCAAAGAGGGGGACGTACGACCGTTACTTTAAATTTGACCTCGACGTTGACTTTGAGGGTTATTTGAAGGTCAAAACAACTTTTTCAAATCGAAATAACTATTTTTGACCCCGGATTTGACCGGGAAATTTTAAGTCCAAAATGGTACTTTTCAACAAGGTCATGGCAAGGTCTAATGAAGGTCAAATTTTCGAAAATTGTTAAATAACGAGGGCTAGCTCGGCATAGATATTGGAAACAGTAAAATTTTTCTGATTAAAGTTGTCAGGGTCGAATAAGGTCACTTCCTGATACCAATGACCTTGATTGGATAAGGTGAGTTTTGCAATGACACACACCTTGTTTAAGACGAGTTTTGTAACAATCAGAGCAATTTGTGAATATCGCATAGTTAGTTTTTTTTTTCATTTAATATATACGTTTTGCCATTACGAGCACAGGACGGACAGCTCAGTACATCTTTTGCAGTGTACCTGTGAGTGAAAATAGAGTTTTTTTAAATTTATATATTTTATTATTCAAAACCAAAATAACATGAATGTTGCTTATCACGTTTTGTCACCTCTCTTCCATTTTTTCGAATCACTTGATCAATTTCTCGCCTTTAATGAACTAGCTGAATATTTGTTTCCATTATTTACAATCAATAATCAATCACAAGGTACTGCAAGCATTTGTTTATAATTAAATTAAGAAACAATATGAAAACAACACTGATTCAAAACTGTGTCAGTTCATTCAACGTGCTGATCATGGGGTGTAAAATCAAATTATTTTATTGAACAACTGGATGAGACGAGTTTTGAAGTAGGTATACAGCTCGATGGATAAGGCAAGTCGGAAAAGGATTGTGATTTTTGCTATATTTATTATGAATATAGAGATTTTTTAACCACTTTAATGCATATAATACATAGAGATTAAACTAAAAATTTGAAAGGTACGCCAACTCGATTTTTATAAAATTTGGATAAAGCACGTTTAGCTAAGGAACGCCTCATTTAAGGTTTTATGGTTTTTTCTTAAAATAATTGAACAATACGAAAAATTATTTTCAATAACAAGTTTAGTTCTCCCCACTAACACTATTACGCTTATAATACAGGAAAAAATAGAAATATTTTCAGATCGAACTGGCCCGAAAAACTAAGACCAAGAGAATGATCATCGGCAAACGGAATGGAAAGCACTGGGATATTAAATTTGCAATATTAATATTAAAATTGTAATATTAAAACCCAGACGTTATACTTCTGTTTTGTTACTTCCTATATATCTACATTTTAATATAATGTTTAAATTCCCAATAATACTATATTTTTAGCTTCAAAATTGAAATTTCCAATGCCTGTAAAAAATAAAATAGATAAATAGTACGAGCGCTTTCTACTTAGCTACACTAGAACACTACATAAATTATTTATCTCATCTGAAACTAACAAATCGTAAAATAGCAAATGTAATGCATTTAACACTTAGCAGCTATTTTCGATGTAAAACCATGGCGATACTTGTCTTTCTAATCCCTCATAAATTTCAAATACGCGGTCTTTCAAGTCTTTCAACATTCGCTAACAAATGACGTTAACTTTCTAACTACCATTCACCATTCCTACTTTTGAACATAAATACAAGCGGGTTTTTTAAATTACCCCAAATATTGTGCTGCCAGATCTACCACGAAAATATATTTTCAAATTGCTTAGTATAAACAAAGATTGATTATGTTCAGTAGATACATATGATGTCAAACTGCAGGATATATAACATATGTATGTTTGTGAAGAGTGGTGTATGAATGTGGTGAGATCTGTTACTTGAAAACGTGACAAAGCTTCTTAAAATCAGTGGTCTCTATTGATTGAAAGATCCACAGGTTAAAAGATTAAATAAGACTGATAATAGTAACAATAGGCCATAATGTATTTGTATTATCGATAAATAAACATAACAGATAACAGTACCTAATAAACTATTAGCTTCATAAAAAATGTTTTTTTTTAATATTCGTTATAAATAAATATAGACACATTAGCTGACATTTCCAATGTGTCTTTACATTTACAAATACTATTTCCGTTTTTCCTAGAAAATGAATTAACTGCGACTAAAATTGTGTGTTGGCCGTTTTGTCCACAATTTCATGTACACAATTTCTTAGCTTTCTTTTGTCGGATATGCTGCGAGCGCTGCTGCCGTCCCAAATCATTTTATTTTTCATATTTCTAACTAATGTATATATTATATAAAATGCTAATAAACGTAGAATAATCAATTATGTTAAATGATGATTTACTGATGATAAACCAGACCATATTTGTTGAGGCAAGAATATTAAAATTCCAAAGGTGCTACAATTACAGGATTTATCGATATACCGATACATTTTTAGGCAATCTTGATTTAAATTTTCCCTTTGTCTTTTACGATAGCAATGCTTTTATCACTGATGACGCAGTTAATAACTGCTTTACATTATTTGAGAAAATGTGTAATTAGGTATTTTATTTGTGGCTTTAATGGATTACTATTATTACTTTTACGATGCGTATGCAGTATGTATTCAAGCTTCAACTATCTTCAGGATCGTCGATAAAAATACTCCACCTATATCCTTTGTTCCCTATCGACATCACAATAGGTTTCATCGGAGGATTTTTATACACTGTATTACTCACATCACGCGATTAATCTAAAGTTAATACCTAAATATCGCAGTACGTTAAGTACCCAAGTAAATACATCGACTTATATATATTTTGGTTCTGCACATTTAATGTATAGATAAAGTGTCTTAAGTGTACTCTCTAAAGAGATTAGCTAAATTGAAATTGAAATGCTGTTTCTCTCACTAAAAATTATATATCCACTGAAAGTGATTATAATGAAACTTAAATATAACTAATAAAATAACTAGTACAGCTAATAGAATTTCCAGCGGACTTCATCAAACTTTTTGAGGAATAAGCTCATTACTTCTTCTATGATAGTGTACGATGAAGTTGGGAAGTAACGAGAAAAAAATATATTTTTGTTTTCTACACAACTGTGTTTTTGTAATGTCGATTAATTAATTAGGTACACCAAAAATTGATCAATGCTATCAACGATATACAAAATTTACTTTCAGCAGAGCTGTCTGTCAAAAAATCTCATACTTTATTATTTGCTAGGTGAACAGCGAAACAAATGCTAAAACCAAGGTGTATTAGCAAAATAAAACATTTTCAATTTATTTATGTTCACTACCTTGATCCAAACCAATCTGGCGTATCTTTCTGATCGAATTGAAAACATTGTTTAAGATATGAGGATGATGATCATTTATTCCATTAATTTTTTCTGTAGTCTTAGCTTAGTGATGCACTAAATCAGGAATAACAATTTGAAAAGTTGGGTTTTTAAGATGAGGCCATAAAAGGAAGGCGCATGGAGTAATATCGCATGATCTTGGTGAAAATTCATAGTCGACATTATATTTATTTAATATATATATTTAAACGATATTTAAACTTATTAATCTACTCGTGTCTTCAAAAAATCCCTCAAAAAAGTTAAGTTGCTGCTGCAGTGTGAGTTCTAGCGCCATCTTGTTGAAAATACCCTTGTTGTAGTTCTATATCATCAAGATAATTAAGAGATGTTAAAATTTCCCTCCTATATATTTTTTCAGTGAAAGTATCATAGCAAATTTTTCCAAAAATTCTTGTTGTACTAATAGTACAACAAACACCAATTTTCTGCGGACGTAGAGGGGCTTCGACAAAAAAAAATTCCGGCTTCACCGAAACAATACAAACAGGAGTTCTAGGAACATTTTCCACAATTTGTCGGATGCTTTCTCCTAACTCAGGAGTACGTTTTCATTGTCAGCTACTTCCTTATTTTATTTATTTTTTTTTTTTATTTATTTATTGTTTATTTTCAATTAAAAGTGTACACAGAAAGAAATTAAATACAAAGATAAAAATAAACAATTACAGAGCTCACCTAAGAAAAAACTTGAGGTGAGTTAAAAATAGTTAATAAAATTTGTAACAGCAATACTAGTTAATTCCTTAAATAAAATAAAATAAAGTACATCTACTAAAATTAATTTAATACAATTAATATGGAGAGAACTAACACAAAACGTATACGTAAATAAAATGAAGCACTTATAATATAGTATATTAACAAACGGACATACATATAATAACAAACAACATTAAAATATATAAAATTTGCAAACACACATACTGTAGAAAAATTTATAAGCGACACAGTTTACATATAGATAGTTAAAAGATATAATTATTAGACAGTGGTTCTACAGGTAAGTAGTTTTGATTAATTTAATAAGTTGTAGATACTTGTTCTTCCTACTTGATGTAAGTGCTGTTTTATTTCATATTTGAATTTTTTTTGGATTTTTTATTGATTTGATTGACTCTGGAATAGAGTTATATATTTTGGGGGCTAAGTATTCGTAACTTTGCTGCCCTTTTGATGTATTCATTTTCGGGACTACTATAACCGTTTCTTTGGAACGAGTGCCATATTGATGCTGAAGTTGTAGTCGGGTGTGCTTTTTCCCGCGTATATCTTATACTGCCACTTTGTAATAGAACAGTTGTTTGATATCTAGTATATTTAATTCTTTGTACAGCTCATTTGATGGGTATTGTTGCTTTTATTTATTATTATTTTCAAAATTCTCCTTTGTAATACCGCAATGTCATTTAAACATGTTTTATTGGCGGCTCCCCATGCAATAATACCATAGGTAAGGTGACTTTCCACTAAGGCATGATAAATTATTTTAAGTTGTTTCGGTTGTAGAAAAGTCTTTATGTGTTTGATTTTAGATAAAACATATCTTAATTTTTTTTTTAGGTATTCAATATGCGAGTCCCATCTTATGTGTTTATCAACAACTACTCCTAGGTAAGTAACCGTTTCTTTTTGTTGTATAACAAATTCTTCGCTATTGGTTTTAATTTTCAGGTCTGTAAAGTCTGGTAAGCTATTTGAGTACGAAGAGAAACACAGGCACACTGTTTTGTTTCTGTTGATGGTAAGTAAATTATGTGAGTACCAGTTAAGGATTTTCTCCATGTCTTTTTCTACTTTTTGTTTTAGATTTATCCAGGAATTATCTTGATAATATATAGCGGTATCATCTGCAAATGCTATAACCTTTCCATGTGTGTTTACTTGGAACAAATCGTTTATATAAATATTAAATAGGAGTGGTCCCAAAACCGTCCCTTGTGGTACTCCACATGTGACTTCTTTAAAATTGCTAGTACAGCCGTTAATACGGACACATTGCTGTCTCCCGTCGAGGTAAGTTTTGAACAGTTTCTCACATACCCCTCTAATCCCTAGCCTATTTAATTTGTCTATGAGGAGTGAGTGCGACACTGTATCAAATGCTTTTTGTATGTCAACAAAAATGCATAAACTCTTACATCTCTTATCTAGGTTTTTATAGATGTTTTGTGTTAGTAGGCTGATTGCGTCTTGTGTGCTTTTCCTTCTTTAAATCCAAATTGTTGTTCCGATATTAGTGAATTAGTTGTAAGGTATTGTGTTAATCTGCTTTTAATTATTTTTTCAACTATTTTTGATATGTTTGATATTAGAGATATTGGTCTGTAATTTCCTAATTCTAATTCATCTCCTTTTTTGAAAATGGGTTTTACCAATGCCATTTTGAAGTACGATGGATACTCTCCTGATTCTATTATTTTATTTATGATGTGAGTTAAGGGGTACGTAATATCATTTTGTAAAATTTTTTAACATTTCATTTGTTATACCATCAAGGCCACTTGCTTTTTTCATTTTCAGAGTATGTATTTGTTTTTTCACCTCGTTCACGTCAGTAGGTCGCATAAATAATGTTTTTGTGATATCCAGGTGTTTTCATATTTTGGTCCAGGTTTGAAAGTGTTTGAATGTTAGAAATTAAATTTTCTCCGGATTTCTGTGAAATAAGAATTAAATTCATTTGCGATTTCAGTGTCATTTTCGGTTACTTCTAAATTTGTTTTCTTAATTCTAACTATTTCTTTGTATTCTCTCTTTTACCATTTGTTGCTTGGTTTATGACATTCCATATATGTTTGGAATCCCCAGTACCACTATAATTGTCTATTTGCCTCTTATAGAAATTTGCTTTTGCAGTTTTAATTAAGCTGGTTACTCTGTTTCTGTATCTCTTATATTCTTGTTCCAGGTTCCTATTTTCTGGATTTTTTAGCAACTCTTTTTTCATTTCATTTTTTCCTATGTATTGAGTTTACCAAACCTTGGGTGATCCATTCATTTCTTTTCCTTTGTTTGTTGTTGAGTTTTGCTTTCTTGGTACACCGTTCGATTTCCTTTTCAGGTTATTTACAAAATATTGAGCTGCTAGTTCTGTGTTCTGTAGTTGATATAAACTTTCCCAATTTATTTCAGATACTGCTTGCTTCAATTTATCCATATCTATATACGTTTTGTACTGTATCTGGGTCACAAGCGGGTTGTTTCTTCTTTTGGAAAAACTAATTGCATTGCTATTGTAAAATGGTCGGTTATGTCCGTTTTTATTATAAATGGTAACACAAAGTTTAATTCATCTTTAGAGTTTAAGAATATATGGTCTATGCAGGTACCTGTTTGATTATGTGGTCTTGTAATGTCATTTATAGTTGACAGAAAAGCATTTTCAGCCAATATGTTTAGATAATCTTTTGTGTAGTCATTATCTTCTGCCAAAATATCAATATTAAGATCTCCTACTAAAATTGTACAATCTTGGTTCTTTGGTGAATCCTCCAAAAGGGATTGGAGTTCGTTATTAACAAACGTGGAAGGACAAAGTGTTGGACTTTTATAAATTGCAAGTATCTTAATTTTTTTACCCGTATGATTCAAACTTAGCTCTATTACTCTTAATACATTTAGATTAATTATGTTGTATGTGAATTTAATATTACTTTTTATATAGATTACGGTTCCATCCGATTTATTAATGTCTCCGTGATTATATATAATATTGTATCCTGATATTTTATATATGTCGAGGTTTTCTATTTTCCACGTTTCTGTTAAGACAATGCAATCCATATCTGTATTTAATTGATGTAGAAAAATTTTAAATTCATTTAAATTTTTATTGATACTTCTTATATTTTGATGACACATTGTAAAATTGATATTTTGTTTATTTATAGATATGACTTGGTCCAGTTCGAGGGGGGAATCTAATATGTATGTTTTAGTAGGTGGCAGTTTAAACTCTTGTAAATATGGATCCATTTATAAGGACAGTAGACAGGGATACTTTTCTTATGTCGAGGGGCCGATCACGACAAAGAAGACAATACAGGTAGGCCACGGATTGGAAAACACTAGAGCAACAAAGGAAGGGATTATTTATTGCTGTTCTAACTATTATTTTTTCTATTATTATTATTTTAGTAATCTTAGACGGAATAAATTAGTTTTATATCTAAGAGCGTTTTTCATTATTCTTTTCTACCGACTTTGTAGTTGATCGGAGATCTATTGTTGTTGAGCCCGTTCTACCCCCTTTTTGTTTGTCAATTTGTTTTTGGGAAGGTGCTCTGGTATCTCTTTTTGAATTTGTTGTTTTTGGTGATTGAAATTCTTCCGTGTCAGTAAACTCTGTTTCAATCTGTTTGGCTCTGGCTATAGGGGTGGGGGTCGAGGGTGCACTGTTGGCGGACTGAATGTTGTTTTCAAGCTCCGGGTTCGATAGTTTTGAAGTAAGTGGTTCCAACTGATCTAGCGTAAATACTTCGTTGTTAACCCAAAGTTTATTATGTTTTATTTGTGCTTTATAGCCTTGCTGTCGTGCTTGATTGAGATGAGCCCGTAGTATTTTCTGAGTTATCTGATCCTCTTTGCATAGATCGTTATTTATATAAATTTTTGTACCTTTCAGTTTTCTGATTGATGCAAAAATTTGTTTCTTTTTAAGGAACGAGATGAATTCAATTTTTATTGGAGAATCGTTTTTTTTGTTTATCTTATAAATATCGTTTATATCCTCCTCCGATAAGTTAATTCCAAGTAGTTCCTTTAATTTATTTACTACTGTAGACACAATATTTAGGTTTTCAATTTCTAATCCAAAAACTATTATGTTATTTTTTCTTAGAGTTCTTTCTAAGTCTAAGACATTATTTGTTATCTGTTTTTGTTTATTTTCTATATCTATTAATCTATCTCGAGTTATCGTCGACTCTTTGGATATTTGATCTTTAATAGTTTGAATGTCTTTTTTTCAGTTCGTCAGTCTGTTCTTTGAGCGCTTTTAATATCTTTGAGTACAACTCATCGGAATTTGTCATATTTAATATTAATCGGTTTTGTTACATTAATCTGCTTACTTTCGGTAGACTTGGCAACCACGTTAATTCAGTATTGTTTACTAGTTGCTGATTACCTTTATCTACGTGGTGCTGAATTTGCGGTTGCTAGTTTATAAATACCTGTTTTTTGGACTGGTTTGTTTCTCCAATTGTTTAGGGACACACTACAACACTTTTTTTAAAATTTATTGTTCGGAAAATTTTGAATAATTCAGTCGACTATAACTCTGTCTATTTTGACACTCTAATCTAGAACGTTGCCAGATGTACGAATTTTCTTCCTACAATTCCTGTTTCTCAAAAAAACACACACACAACGTCGCACTGCAAACTGAAAACTATTGTAATTGAACACTTTATCATGGAACTCATTGCGAAATTCTTCTAAACAATCCATTGCATATTTTTTCCATTCGTCTTGTACTTTTCGCCCATTTCTGAAGTACCATTTGAACATATTGTTATTGAACATATTATTGTTAGGACATACAGGTTTTGTGTGTCCTTCAGAAAACATATTGTTCTCTTAGAACATTATTTCAAGTATTACGTATAAATTCTACTTGCAAAATAATGAAAATGTCTCATGACCAAAGTTGACAGAAAAGAGTCGCGCCACAGAGGCGTGCGCATTATAAGTGTAATGTACAAAAGTAACTAATAGCCTTTCACACGTTTGTCATGTTTTACTATGAAATTATATCACACTATTAAACGTATTGCATACAACGAAGGTAATACGACAGCACTAGCTGACACAGGAGTCCAGCAATCAAATTACATTGAGGTAACCCCCATGGACGACTGAGAAAAAAACAAGCACCCACGACAAGAAATGATATGCCTTCGAATTCCCATAAACCACTTGACCACGTTTTATTTTTGAACGCACGTTATTTTAGCTTCTTGAAAAAGAACCAACGGCGCGGCGGCACAGAATTTGCGGCGGCGGCGCACATTGGGAGATTTCGTGTTTTATTTTCCAAAAAACCTAATATCTCGAAAACGAAACAAGATATTCCAATAATTCTTTTTGGACGTTGAAGCTAAGATCATAAAGAATAGAAAAAAATATTAATTATTAAGTCCGTATATTAAAACCTAACCTATAAAACAATAGGGAATCTCAATAAAACTTGAAAACTTAGTGTAAAATTTCAAATACCGCGATAACAAAACAAGATGGTCTGATAAATCTCTTTTTATTAGAAAGCTAATGTTGTAAGTGCAATATGAGGATTAAAAATAATTCCTGTGTATCGAAACCTAACCTTAAAAGTGATAGTAAATCTCGAAATACTTTAATACTTACAGTTAAATTTTAGATATCTCCAAAGTAAAACAAGATAGACTTGTCAATCTTTCTTAACAATGAAGCTGGAAGAGTAAGTGATATAAAGACCATGAATGATTCCTATGTATTAAAACCTAACCTATAATATAGAAAATCTTGAATATTTTTGAAGATAGCCAGATAAGTAAATGTTTTACTATAATAAAGCTAATCTAGTCGGTATTATATAAAGATAATATATATTTTCTGTGTATCAAAACCTAACCTTTAAAATTTCCTATTATTTTATAAGTTAGGTTTTGATACACAGAAATTATTTATAGTCTTTATATATAGACATCTAAAAAAACGTCATCAAAGTTGGCCAAGAAAAAAAAGACGTATTTCTATTCTTAATCGAATTTATAACCTTATTTACTTGTCAAAACTGTCACATCATATGACAGCCATTGTTTATTTTACAAATTGGGACAGTCACTTGTCAAAAGTTTGACATAACCGAAAAGCTTAGACATGACCGCTATTTCCATCTCTCTTGTTCATAGCAAGAGTTGATGACGTTTTTTTTTTGGATGTCTCTATATTACTTACTCTTTCGGATTTATAATTAAAAAAATCTACTTGACTATCTTGTTTTACTTTGGAGATATTTGAAATTTAATCGTAAGTATTAAAGTATTTCGAGATTTCCCATCACTTTTAACGTTAGGTTTTTATACACAGTAATTATTTATAATCCTTATATATTACTTACTACATTGGCTTTATAAATAAAAAGAGATTTATCAGACTGTCTTGTTTTGTTATCGAAATATTTGAATTTAACACTATGTTTTCAAGTTTTTTTGAGATTCCCTATCATATTATATGTTATGTTTTGATATACAAAAATTATCTATTATCTTTCTATAATACCGACTAGATTAGCTTTATTATAGTAAAACATGTATCAGACTTGTTTTGTTATCGAGATATTTAAAATTCTACCGTAATTATTCAAGTATTTCAAGATTTTCTATAATATTATAGGTTAGGTTTTAACACAAATGGAATCATTCATAGTCTTTATATAGCACTTACTCTTCCAGCTTCATTGTTAAGAAAGATTGACAAGTCTATCTTGTTTTAGTTTGGAGATATTTAAAATTTAACTGTAAGTATTAAAGTCATTGTGATGCAACCTGTGAAAAGGTACCAGATGTCGGAAAAGTGAATTTTGCGCTACAGCCCAAAACACAGTTTCAAGTCAAAAAATACGAATTCCGGATTTCAACGGACATAGGTTGTTAAGATTTTAAAGATAACGAACACACTAGTGAGTGGATAAGATGAATGTTGGTTTCTAAGAAGTGCGTTAAGTGCCAGATGTCGTGGCGCAGACACTTGAAATGCATCCCGACGTAACACGTAAAACAGACATTCTGCATACTTCTACAAAAACCTTGATACGACGAAGTCAAGGAAAGATTAACACCCCGCTTGCTGTTCGACGATACAGTAAGTGTCTAGTTAGGTGTTAATCTGCATAGTTGTAAGCGAAACAACAAACATTTTTAATACAGTCCACTTTTTTCACTGTAACACATGGTTACATATGGTCCTTCGAGCCGGATTAATTACATATGGTCCAATCGAAACGTATTAATTACCGGTATCGCGAAAAGTTAGTGTTGTGAGAACGAAGACGCCACCCGGTCTGTCCAGTAGGCCAGTCAAGCAGCAGAGATGGAAACCAGAGCCATTGATCCACGCCGTTCAGCCGTTGACGAATTGTGTTGGCCAACACAGATTTCTTGTGGTGAGGTACTCTGTTGTATAGTTACAAACTTGTATTATTATTGTTTCTACTTGGGGTAGAAATTCATATTAGTAACAAACGATAAATATCTAGATTATTGCACGATGACTATTGAATTGGTGAGGAAAAAACGATCCCCCTTGATGGCAAAATTAGCAATTTTTGACGAAAAGTACATATTGAGAAAATACAACGAGTTTTTGACGATTATGACGATGTTCAAACTTCCATTGAATGCGCTTTAGATGATGCAAATGCAGAATATGTAGAACGCGAATTATTTGAGGAATCATTTCATGTCATTCATGGGGAAGCGAAGGCACCACTAACGGGTAGCATCAATACAGGGCACAACGGTTCTGTAAACGAAAATTTGACTCCGAGAAATACAGGGGGAGGTCAAAAAGGTAGCGGTAAAATTGGCAACTATCAATTTACCTAAATTCAACGATGAACATAATGTGTGGCTAGAATTCCACGACACCTTTTCGTCGCTGATACATGCAAACAATGAGATCAGTGACATTAAAAAAATTCCATTACCTGAGGACCTCATTGGTCGAAGGGGCGGCTCAGGTTATTTCCGCTATAGAATTTTCTGAGCAAAATTATAAGGTTGCTTGGGACATATTGTGTAATCGATTCAACAACCCAAGATTGTTAATCAAAAATCATGTTAGAGCGCTATTCAATTTAGAAACGGTTACAAAAGAGTCGCCCAGTAAGATAAGAAAATTGATCGACTCTTATTCGAAACACTTGAGGTCACTGGAGCAATTAGGGTAGCCAGTGAATATGTGGGACACATTAGTCTACATAATCTCATTATGACTAAAGTGGATTCGACAACAATTAGAGAGTGGGAGGAATTTAAAATCGAAAGGGAAATTCCGACTTTAGATCAACTTACAAAATTCTTGCGAGGCCGTGCCGATTTATGAGACGCGATCGAGAACGCAGATAAAGGTCGCGTAAACAAACCTATTTCGCCAAATTTTGCTACCAGGGGGTTTCATTCAGCGGTGAAAATTACCTTGCATTCTGCAAGGAACGACAGTATGTATTTAAATGCGCTGATTTCTTGAAACTGCCAATTAAAGAAAAAATTTGAAAATGTTAAGAAATTAAAATTATGCTGTCTAACAATAACTGTCTAAAACCAGGACATTATAGTAGTAAATGCAATTTTAGCTCTTGTAAAAAATGAGGTTCTAAGCATAATACTCTTTTGCATGAAAATCGAGAAGTTTTACCAATAAATGAGCCTGAGCAAGCAGTAACTTCGTATAACCAAAACATTTTCAGGTTTTATTGCCAACAGCAATTATAAAAATGTACGATTCCTCGGGAAAGGCGCACACTGTAAATGCGTTACTTGACTCAGGTTCTCAATCGAGTTTTTTGACATCAAATTTGTGTAAAATATTAAAATTGAAATTGCAACATACTAATTTGTCGGTTGCGGGCTTAAACAACGCCATTTCACAGATGCCATTTAAATGCAACGTGACAATTGAATCGTGCGTAAATACGTACAGCACGCAGCTTTGTTACGTATTAGACGAAATTTCAAATAGAGTACCGGGTACAGACATTAATATTAGTAAGTTAGATATTCCACAAAATATAAAACTTGCGAATCCATATTTTCATAAACCTTCAAATATCGACGTGTTGATAGATGCCGATTTATTTTGGAGCATTTTATATACCGGACAAAAAAATTAGGGTCAAACGGTGCCGTTTTACAGAATACAATATTTGGCTGGGTTGTATCCGGCCCGGTAGCAAATCAAACGTCAAACCAAGTCTCATGTAATTTTTTGAAATTAGTCGTTTTAGAAGGAAACATCGCTAAATTTCAGGAAATTGAGGAGTTTTCACGGGCGAAACTTCTGTCAATAGAAGAAAGGGCTTGCGCAAATATATTTAAAGAGTCGGTACAGCGAATTACCGAGAGGGGATTTTTCCCAAAAATTCCATTAAACGGCAAGGTTAAGAGTTTGGGAGAGCGGAAAACTCAAGCTATTAAACGTTTTAGTAAATTAGAAAATAAATTTGTGCATAATGAATGGTTAAAAAATCAATTATTTGTCAAGGCGTAATAAATGATTACGAGAAATCGGGTCATATGACCAATGTTACAAGGCATCCCGAACCACCAGTGGCGTACTATATGCCACATCACATGGTAATTCGGGAATACGCAAAAACAACTAAATTACGTGTAGTGACGCGTCGGCAGCTACCACAACAGGCATTTCATTTAACAATTTGCAGATGATAGGGCGAACAACACGGGATCATTTATTTTCAATTTCAATACGATTTCGCAAACGCAGTATGGTGTTTTCGGCAGATTTACAAAAATTGTACCGTCGGGTATTGGTGCATAAATCTCAAAGATCGTTTCAAATAGTCATAAGGAGAGCGAATCCAAATGAACCTTTGCAGACTTACGAATTAAACACGGTAACTTTCGGGACAGCTGCAGCACCGTATTTAGCTATTATGTGTTTATTTGAGTTCGCGGCTGAGTATAAAATTAAACGTCCTAAGATTAGCGAAATAATTAAACTCGATTTTTGTGTGGACGATTTACTTAGTGGGGCCGATTACATTAAAGAAGCGGTCGAAATGTGTCGAACCATATCGAAGTTTTTGAAGGGGGGAAACAAATTATAGATAGTGCCACCGATATTGGCATAATTTGGAAATTCATACCCGCCTGCTCACCGTGTTTCGGGGGGAATATGGGCGGCCGGTGTACGTTCTGTAAAACATCATCTAAAACGCATAGTGGGAAATTCTAGTTTAGCATTTCAAGAATTGTACACGGTTCTTACCCAGGTAGAAGCAATTTTAAAATCAAGATCCCTTTTTCCAATTTCTACCGATCCCGATGATCTTAGTTCCATTACTCCGGCTCACTTGCTAACGAGCAAATCGCTAATGGCTATACCTCATCTTGATGTTCAACATTTGTCCGAAAATCGTTTGGTACGATTTGAACCCATCCAACAACGATGCAACGCCTGTGGGAAGGTTTGAGCAAGGAGTTCATCGGTCAATGGCAACAGCGACGTAAGAAACAAGCATAAAGCGACCTCAAAGTGGACAGTTTGTGTAATCAACCACCTAATGTCATTGCGATTAGATCGGGTAGTGGAGTTATCTTTCAGAAAAGACAAAGTGAACATTGTGGTGACAGTAAAAACCTTGCGAGTTTTAATACGTAAAACGCACTTTGTCTAAGATTTGTCCCTTGTGATTAGTGACATTTAGTTTTTATTTCGAAATTAGTATATACTTTCAACGAGGGAGGCATGTTAGAATTTTAAAGATAACGAACACATTAGTGGATAAGACGGATATTAGTTTCTAAGAAGTGCGTTGTGTCAGATGTCGAGGCGGGGACACTTGAAATGCACCCCGACGTAACACGTAAAACAGACATTCTGCATAGTTCTACAAAAACCTTGATACGACGAAGTCAAGGAAAGATTAACACCCCGCTTGCTGTCCGACGAGACAGTAAGTGTCTAGTTAGGTGTTAATTTGCATGGTTGTAAGCGAAACAACAAACATTTTTAATACAGTCCACTTTTTCACTGTAACACACGGTTACATAGGTGCTAGACCTATCTGGAAACAATGCACAGTAGAAACAAGTCGTTGGATTGGGGCAATAGAAGACGAGATATCGATTTTTTTGTGTACAGTTCTGTTCCAAAACTTTAAATGTGTTTTTTTCAAAATTACGATTTTACATATTGAAATTTTACCTGCTTTCAGTTCGAGCTATATTAACGCTAGATACTTCATTTTTTTTAAATGAAGCGAAATTTATGATCTATCGAAATCTGACCCCCACCCGAAAACAGTTTTTCCAACATCTGGTACCTTTTCACAGGGTGCATCACATTTCGAGATTTACTATCACTTTTAAGGTTAGGTTTCGATACACAGGAATTATTTTTAATCCTCATATTTTACTTAAAACAATAGCTTTCTAATAAAAAGAGATTTATCAGACCATCTTGTTATCGAGATATATGAAATTTTATTCTAAGTTTTCAAGTTTTTTTGAGATTCCTTATTGTTTTATGGATTAGGTTTTAATATGAGGACTTTCTTAATATTTTTTTCTATTCTTCATGATCTTAGCTTCAACGTCCAAAAATAATTATTAGATTATCTGGTTTCGTTCTCGAGATATTAGGTTTTTAGAAAATAAACCACGAAATCTACCACTTTGCGGCGGTTTGAGTATACATAAATATGATTGTATATCTAGCTACCTTTTACGTCATCATAACGCGAGCTGTATAGCCCCCAAGTCTTCAGTGATTAACGATCTAAAGGCTTTTATGAGGCATCATTTTTGTTTACAAAAGTTTGGCCTGATTGTCTAGAATTATTTTGACATGTACATTAGGGTGGACCTTAATATTTTTTTTTCGTTTTTTCTCAGCGGGCCGGGTGAAAATCAGTTCTGGGTACCTAAAAACTTATGCGGAAACCAAGACTGCCGCGATCGGAACCTTTTTTCCCGTGCCGCAAAGCGCCGGAAGTTTCTTATGGGATTTACATGTTAAAAATCACTGAAAATGTTCGATACGCTCAAAAACTATGAAAATCATCAAATCTGGTAGTCGCAAAGATATATTTCCATGTATTTTTTTCCTCCTGAATCAGATGGAATCATCAGATTTCGTTTATTCGTTGAGTGAAAAATAATATGAGCAAAAAATTGCGAAAAAAACACCAAATTTAACCAAAAAAAATTGAAAAAAGACGAAATAATTTATTATGGTGATGGTACCTGACTCTGAGGAGTATTAAACATATCATTATTCAAAATTAGAGGTAAAAACCTACAATTTGACGTCCGGTTGAAGTCTGTAGGTGCCTCTGAACCGTAGTTACGATCATTTCAAGTTGTACGCAAATTTCAGGAGCGTATATGGCGAAAGGCGATTTTTCGGTTTTTTCAATCCTGATTCTCAAACGATAGATTCTCCTGCATCGACTTGCATAATTTAACGGTAGAATGAAATGCTCCATATCATACGAATAATTCATCATCTTAATATAATATTACCTTTAACTTGAAGTCATTTTACATTGATTATAAGAGAATTTCGGATTGGAACATACTACAGTGTCCGACGTTCGTACACGTACTTGTAACGTTGGCATCATGCTATGAAGTTGGGGAGCTGCGTCGTGGTATAATCGGGTAGTAATACAAGTCTCTATGTTATGTGCTTGTTTCTCAACAATCGAGTAGTTTAAGGGTTATTCAAGCTTCAGCAAACAAAAGAACGGAAGAATGAATTCTCGAAAAAAATACGGTTTTTCTCTTAAAGTTGGTAGCTTCATTCGCTTTGACATTGACCGCGGAAATTTCTTCCTATTACCACCAACTTCATGAGAAGTCGAGAGAGAAGAAGTTTCGAAGAGAAGAATTGAAATTGGCGACGGTCGTAAAGTGGTCGTTTGAATAGATTCGTTCGGGAGTACGCCTCGGAGCGATCCGAGCAATCTGAGCAGTTCACCCGATAAAAACGGTTTAGATTAATTTAGTGTTTGTTTACATTCGTGTATTTACGTCCAAATCACTCGGATCGCTTGGAGCGCTCGAATAAAAAACGCGTGTTCGGGTGAACTGCTCAGATGCTAGTATGTTCCAATCCGAAATTCTCTTATAATCAATGTAAAATGACTTCAAGTTAAAGGTAATATTATATTAAGATGATGAATTATTCGTATGATATGGAGCATTTCATACTATAGGTAAATTATGCAAGTCGATGCATGAGAATCTATCGTTTGAGAATCAGGATTGAAAAAACAGAAAAATCGCCTTTCGCCATATACGCTCCTGAATTCTGCGTACAACTTGAAATGATCGTAACTCCGGTTCAGAGGCACCTACAGACTTCAACCGTACGTCAAGTTGTAGGTTTTTACCTCTACTTTTGAATCATGATAGGTGCTTAATACTCCTCAGAGTCAGGTACAATCACCATAATAAATTATTTCGTCTTTTTTTAAATTTTGTTGGTTTAATTTGGTGTTTTTTTCGCAATTTTTCGCTCATATTTTTTTTCACTCAACGAATAAACGAAATCTGACGATTCCATCTGATTCAGGAGAAAAAAATACATGGAAATATATCCTTGCGACTATCATATTTGATGAGTTTCATAGATTTTGAGCGTATCGAACGTTTTCAGTGATTTTTAACATGTAAATCCCATAAGAAACTTCCGGCGCTTTGCGGCACGGGAAAAAAGGTTCCGATCGCGGCAGTTTTGGTTTCCGCACAAGTTTTTAGGTACACAGAACTGATTTTCACCCGGCCCGCTGAGAAAAAAGGAAAAAAAATATTAAGGTCCACCCTAATGTACATACATGATCGTAGGGGAACTATTTGTTCGAACTTTTAACTATCTGTATCGAACCAAAGTTCTATTATGTTAAGTACGATTACGATTATGAAAAATAAACAATCCAAAGTTATCCATAAAAACTCATATTATGCGTAATGGCATTAAATAATCGTGGCAGAAACACGAATATAGTATATAAGTACTTCTCATATAACTCAGTCAATAAACACGCATACAAGAAAACAGAACACAGATTTAAGTAGTTAGTTACCTTATCTGTTATACGCAAAGAATTGTATGATTTATACGCCGCCGTTGGCCGGTCTCCAATACAGGCCGGCCCTATTTACTGGCAAAAGATTAAGAACCTAGTAGATATAAGCAATATAAGGTATTAAACGGCTTTTAGATTTTGTTAACTTCATGCTGAAACTACAAAGCGACACGAGATTTTTTAAAAATCAGGTATTACCAACAATTACTGCATACCGGAGTAGACAGACACTACTAACTTCAGGAATACGAGGTGTATAAATTAAGTAATGAGACATTGTTTTAATTTTTTTATTCGAATATAATTACAATTCAGTATTATCTCCTTTAAAATAACTTCCTTGGGAAGCCACACAGCGCTGGAGACGGTTCTTCTATTCCTCATAGAAGTGCTGGAACTCATATACTGGAATAGCCTTCAGTTGGTCGGTTACAGCCGTTTGAATGTTTTCTATGGTCCCAAAATGACGTCCCTAGAGGTGATTTTTCAATCTCGAGGAGAGAAAAAAGACACAAGGACTCAAGTCAGGCGAATAAGGAGGCTGAGGAGCCACAGGAATATTTTCACTGGCTAAAAACTCGTTTACTGAAATGGCTGTGTGACAAGGGCGCATTTTCATCCAGTTGGTCTTGATGTTTGGTCTCACACGCATGACCATATTTCGAAGTCTTGTCACCAGTAATGACACGTTCCATAAAATGCGGTTCCTTTTCAATGGATTCCAAAAAAGTCAACACACATTTCTCTCCTGATATCCTTTTTGTTCCTGCGAAAGGTTTCATGGAACCATTTTTGCGCAGATTTTTCTCATCCCCAATTCGTTAGTCAAAATCTGATGAACAGTGGTGTGATTCAAATGTAACTCTTCCCCGATTATTCTTGTCGTCAACCGACGATCTGAACTTGAAGATGAAGGCCTTCCGCTGTGCGGTTCATCTTCAATCGACTATCTTCCTTCTCAAAATGCCTTTTCAAGAATCCAGTTTTTTCGATGGTTTACACCGAAAAAAACTGGATTCTTGGGAAAAACACTGTCTCCGTAGGCGTGATGAAGTTTTGCAAAAGTATACGTTGCGCTGTCTCCAAGTCTGAAGCAAAACCTGATAGCACACCGTTGCTCAAGATTAATGTCACTCATTTTTAAAACGCACTAGAAAAAACCGGTTTACGAAAACTGTCACAAAGAACAAACAAATGACTCTAACAAGTTCAAACTTTTATTGAAGGTGCATTACATGTTAACCTACCGCCTTCCAAGTCCCGCCTCCGCAGTGTTGCTACATCGAGTGCGAACGTTGCCAGTCTCATTACTTAATTTACACACCTCATAAAATGTAGCCGATTATCTGTGACGATTTATTGTAGTAAAAAAAAATACTTCAAACTTCTTTATGTCTGTGTTCTAGATTAAGAATAGGCTTAATTCTCATCACCAAATTCCATCAAAATTGGATTAGGAATCGACGTCAAAACTAACACGCCTAGTAATTTTATTTTACTTTATGCCGCACCAAATTGTACCGTAAATTAATAAATAGTCGACATAAATTTATTTTGTGTTTATTTAAATGCTTGTAATTATCGTAAGTCTTTAATTGCTCTATGATAGCTATATATTTCTCAAAATTTCTCCGAGTAGAAATGACAATTGGCCAATTTCTACTTCAATTTTCAGCGATTTATCCTCGGATTATCTTTCAAATGTAATGCCTAATGAAGATAATGACGACTGTATAATTCACGCATTTATTAAGCATATACAAACTAAATAGATATCAGCAAATAGGGATCATCAAATACTTTTTTACTACATAAGACTCTTGTTTTTGATATATTTATATAATGATTGTACGATCCACCCTTTTCACATAAATTTCAGAATTTCTGAGTAAAATTTCCTCAAGCACTCTTAAATCAATGTATCTAGTGTAATAGAAGTTTCATCACCTGCAACACATTTAAATTACTCCCAACGGTTCTTTAGAGAAACTCCACCTTTTAAGTTGCCGGAAATTCTCCAAAATCACTAAAACTTTCCTTGAATCCACTCAAAAAATGGGGTAACAAATTTGCCATGCCCCTTGGCTCTTTCTAAACATCACTTCTAAAATCAATATTATTTGCGAAATCTAAAAAAAATGTTTAATAAAAGTGACAGTGATCACTGAAATTCAATATTTGTGTAAATATTCGTCGACGGCAATAGGAAGTTGTAGGACCTGAAGTAGTCTCTAAAATGCTTATTATGTCATTAACACAGAGTGATCGAAATTTGCTGCAATTAATTTTTAATGATACACCCTGTATATTGTTACAGTTTCTTTTTCTCCACATTATTACCACCACTGCCAAGTATTCTTCATCTAATATGAAATAATAGTAATATCTACTAACACAAACATCAGTTAAAGATATTAAACTAATCGTTAGACAATTATTATAATAAATTGTCAAATCGTGCTCCTCCTGCTTGAGCACACGCATCAAACCTTCTCATGAACTCTCAGTTATAAACAGCTGTTATAATTTGAGGTGTAGTATCATGGCAAGCTTGAGTGATTTTGTTCTGTCGATCTTCAAAGTTCCTTAACATAACTAAACAGAAGCATTATTATATTTTATTTGTCTATTGTATGGTGGCGCACTACCTTGTTGTCACCACATTGCAACCATTTCGCCAACAGGAATGTATTCCAACAAATCAAGCAGAATTCCATTCAATTAATAAATTCAAGATACCCACCATCTGTGAGAGAACCTTCATAGAAGTAGATCCAGTTACACTACCATTGAATAATCGCCACAAAAAATAATTGCTGCCGCATATTGTCTGAAATCGTGTTTTTCAGACCCACCTAGGATTTTCAGTTTATCAATAATAACTAGGGTTCGGAAAGTGTGCTATAACGCAGGGCCGGACTCGTAATCCGTCATGTTGTTGATAGAAGATGACATATGAGAGATCAAAAAGACAGGAGTAAAAATGTGTTAATAACGTATGTACATACCTAATGCTTGAGTCATTCAGAAACACCAACTGTCCTCATTGCTTGAGCTTACGTTGCCACGACCAGCAGTCTTTCTGTATTTCTTCTCGTTAAACGTTAAACGTGAGCGATTTGGCCTGTATATATGTATGGTTGTAAGGGGAAAATGATCGTTCACCATCTACTGAAGTTAAAGGTGCAAATTCAAAATAGTTCACAGAGGACGACACACCACGCAAATTATTTTCACGAATTTCGCACAGTTGTTTGTATCACTGACAGTTGTTTGTTGTCACTAACATCAGTACATTATTATTGTTTACACTTACAGAGTTACAATGCACGCGTTACTACTATTTCTATACTTTTAGCTGTTGTTTTCAAAACCGGTTCACTGCCTATCAATATCGGAGGCCAAATATCTGAAACACATAAAATTTTTATCGGAACATTAACGACCTTTTGTTTTGTTGTTTGTCAACTGTCAGTCACAGAAATTTATTGCGTATGTCATCTTTAATATTTCCCACTACATGTTAATATGTCTTCTGTAAATATGTTTTATGCAATGTATCACTAGTAGGCAATAAAAAAATCGGATACACATTTGGCAAAATATCAACAACATCCAAAGTATATACTGTCGACCACATTCCAGGAAAGGCTAAATTCCTCTTTTGTATTAGTGCCAGGTATTTTTTTTTTTTGGATATCCGAATATAAATGTATACTCTCAGCGATTACGAAATATATACAGAAAATTGCAAGGAATGCATAAAATATGTGATCCGCCATTTTAATCGTTGTAATTTTCAATAATCTGTTTCAGTCTATTCACAAATGGTAACGATTGTGCCATTATGGCAAAAATCGTCATAAAATCATAATATGTAAATACAGTACACAAACTCACGAGTTAGTCACTCGCGGTAAAAAATTGTATTGAATGCGGCGTCGACCCGTTTACACCAAAGCGACGACAGGTAGAAAACTAAATGAGCACCTGTCAACATCGGAATATCTCGCTGTCTTATGGAGAAATTGTATTAAGACGTCCTGTGTTCCCGCACGATAATTGATGGACAGGAGTCCAGTGCGCATTCTAGGCACGGTCAGCGGCATAAATATATAGGGGCAAGAAATATGCGCTTAAAAAAATAAGGTTTATACTTTAATTATCATAGAGTTCTATAGTGCCGGCTCTGTCTTACAGCATACTTTTCCGGACCCTAATAATAACAGACAAAATACTGTTAATGACAATCGATTACGATAATGATACACAACGATAATCGATTTGTATATTAAATGGCAGCCACATTTCAAACATTTGCTGTCAATGCCAGTAGTGACTATATAAATATGTTGATATATGTGTATTGTTTCATATTCCATTACCAAAATGTCATATGTATGTAAAGTGTAAAGTAAATACTACGACAAAAAGACAATGTGATAATATTCAGGGTGTACCAGTTAAAAAAATAATTCCCTTAATTTCAGCCCTGTGTTATTATGCCATTAGCATAATAAGAATTCCGGGATATTCCTATGACGTTTTTTTAGAATATCAATTTTGTTGAAAGTTTGTTTTCGGTATAATTTCCATGAACGATAAGATAAAACGAACGAGATAGATCTTCATCCGCAAGTCAATTGTTCACAGTTATTGATCTATATTTTAAAGTAAATGAACTGATTTTTGCTAGATTTTAGTCAGTCTGAAAGGTAAAGAAATAGGCAGCTCCTATTTATGTATGTATCTACTACGCCTCAATCGTCGTCCTCAAATAATCTCCCTCTATTTATATAAAAGAAATTCCAATACACGATAAATCACTAGAGCACTGGGTTATTTCTGTAAATCCGACAATTCTCCATGTACTGTATATACGCTTCAGATATTCAATTTCGTTGTTAGGTAGTGAATTGGTTGACAATACCAAGTGTAATATTTTATTATTCCTGGCCAATGTAAGGGAGAATTCCCTTGAAACAGACAGTTTTCTTATTTCATTCGTAAGTACGTACCATTTGTTTTGTTTAAAAAGAGATCTTAAAATGTTGTCAATAGTCCATTTATGAATCAAGTAGGTATTTATGAAAAAGTTCTAAATCATAAACATCAGATTGTCTCACTTTCATGGGCACATTTCTTGAAATTGGAGCTATGCCCACCAAATGCAACATCATGAACAGGCAAGAGCGTAGCCAGTATTTATATTTGGGGGGCGCCCAATGCAGATTAAACAAAAAAAGCCAAAAAAAAAAAAGGTCAGTAGAGGCAACGGCAACCGCATTCCCCCGAATATTTTGGTTTTTACTTGACCCTTTGGGGGGTGGGCGATCGCCCCCATCGCCCTCCCCCTGGCTACGCCCTTGTGAACAGGTACAAAAACAGAAATAATGATATTTAAAGCTGGACAGAAATCTCCTGCTCAGTAGGTTACCGCCAAAGGAAATCTGGGTTCTACATAAGTAGGTTCACCTAATTTTTACATAAAAAGTGTCCACCCATCTATATATTGTAAATACGTAGTACCGTACCGTAGTACCGTACAGATAAAAATTATGACCTGGAGAATGCTCACCATTCAACGACTCGAATTCGGACCCGCCGACTCAGCACCCTGCTGCAGCCGCCATTTTGTATTAAAAAAAAAAACATATTTTTTTTACACTTAATGATACTACTAAACACCCTGGGAAATTTCATTACGATTGAATAAATACTTTTGTCGATATATCTCTGAAACATGCTTGATTTTTGCACTTCTAATTGTATTTCTCCCCCTATACAGGTAGTTTTTGGGTATTTTTTGATGGATGGAATTGCATTGGTAACTTTTAAACTGTAAAAGAAAAGAGGTCAGTGAAAATAAGTTGTTCATTATGTGGTTCTTGATAGTGGTGTTTGTAGATTTACAAAATGTTTAGTAATTTGAGATAAATTCTGAAAAAAAACTGAAGAACATTTTAAAATACTGCAGATAATTCGCAATAACGGTGGAATATTTAAAGAAATTGTTTAAATAAAAGTTAAATGACAGCTTATTTTCTATTTAAAATTAGTATACCTACAATTGTATCCTCTATTTTACCATTTGAAATCATGACCCTTTATTTTAGAAATCAGTTTACCGATGTCTTGTTTATAGGGAACTGAATCCTTTTATTTTTTATTTATCATCTATAGGTTTATCATATACCTATATTTCTCAAAAAAATCTAAATCCAATCTACAAATTTTCCGGGTTTAAAATTTGAGCTGTTACTCTTGAATTTAATTCATATACAAATATTCATCTTGAAGGAGATGAAAATAGAACTAAGCACTGAAAAAAAAAACGATAAAAACAATATCCGTATAAAATACAGGTTCTAAAATAGCAGCCCTGGTTAGAGTAATTTCATTTTTGACATCCGTCTTGGATCCACTTGATTTCATTTAAAAAAATGATGAAATACTGTACAGTCATCGAATCTAAATTAGATTACAATTTTGAATAAATTCGGCTAGTTGAGGTGAGGAAAATTTGGTTGATAAGTACGTTTGACCCAGTAACGCTTACAAGGACAGGTAATTACATAAAATCATTCACAAGTGCTGAGTATTCAAATAATATCTAACACCTTAATGTTGGAGGTTCGTTATGACTGTTATGAGTTACATAATGTAGGTAGATGTGTCTTCATCAGCTCCACTTTCATAATAGTTAGGGACAGATATTCAGCATTCAAATGGTGTCTGTTGCAATACTTATTGCACCAATACGTATTTCTTCTAAGATTCTAAACTAAACAGGACCAAGATTCACCTCGATTCATAGTCATAATCGTTAATGAATTTGGAACGTAATTCATTTTCGACAAACTATAGTTAAAAAATGTATACAAGTACATATCAGCAATAAGAAATTACCTACTCCACTTTATTGTTCCCTATTGTAAAATATCGAGCCATCCAAAAAAAAAAAAAAACATCGTCAAAATTAGGCCTAGTAGGCATTCAAAAAAAAAAGTATAAAGTAATAAAAAGACGCATTTCCTCGTATCTTAAAATAACCGTATTTAATTGTCAAAACTGTTGCATTATATGACAGCCATTATTTATTTTACAATTGTGACAGTCACTTGTCAAAAGTTTAACAGAACCGAAAAGCTTCAACATGACCGCTATTTCTATCTCTCTCATTCAGAGCCAGATTTGATGACGTATTTTTGGATGTGTCTTTATATGTACTTCATACTTTCCGTTTTTATTACGTACAGTGAGCAACAAAAATATTCGGACACCATTATTATATTACGTTTTCATGTGTTTTTGTAAGTAAAATGTTAACAAAACAAAAAATAACAACCAGTAATAAATACTTTATAGTCTTCTAGCTATTTTATATAAAAATGAAGGGGGGTTACCTCGTCGTATTGTTAAGAAAGTTACAAAATTATTAACTAAACCGAAAACTAACGCAACAAAAATATTCGAACAATCATAACAAAGGAGACGCGAAGCGCTACGCTGGGACAATACGTATGTGACGTCAACTTAAAAGCTATGGCATAATGACTACTTCGGTAAATCCCAGGAAACTGTTGCGAAATAGCGCCACTGTAAAGGTGAATAATTGCGAAAATGGGCCGTAAAATTAAAAATACAAGCTTCGAGATAAGACAATTAGTAATTTATCATTATGAAAAGGGGAATACGATCCGCAACATTAGTAATATATTAAATTTGAAGAAAAGTACATTTAGAGATATTATTAAACGTTATAAAGACGAAGACAGAATTTTTTCAAAGGTGCAGAGTGGTCGCCCAAGAATGCTAATCAGAATAGAAGAGAGATTTATTGTAAACAAAGTACGTGAAGATCCAAAAATTAGTGGCCCAAAACTCAAGCAGGAACTGTTTGACTTTTATGGAAACAAGTATCCACAGAAGACATCGAAGCCTGTATTTTTACTTTTACGGCCCATTTTCGCAATTATTCGCCTTTACAGTGGCGCTATTTCGCTGCAGTTCGGTTTAGTTAATAATTTTGTGGCTCTCTTAACAGTATGATGAGGTAACCCCCTTCATTTTTATATAAAATAGCTAGAAGACTACAAAGTATTTATTACTGGTTGTTATTTTTTGTTTTGTTAACATTTTCCTTACAAAAACACATGAAAACGTAATATAATAATGGTGTTCGAATGAATATTTTGTTGTCCACTGTATGTAGGTATTATAATGTCTCTATTCAATCTAGGTAGGTCTAAATTTATAGAAAGGATACGTTTGAAATAGATATACTGAGCAGTAAGATACCTATTTAAAATAATATCCTGTAACTCTTAATTGTACTATCCTATACCTAGTATTGCACAGTACTTCTTGGAAATAAATTGCGTATTAAAAAAAGGGGGGTTTAAAGTGACGTAATCTACCCTAGAGTAAAAATAAGAAAATTTTCATCATCTGTGTCGTCACTCAAAATGATGAAATAACTCGAACAAAACAATATGTATATGAATAAGGACTTCCATTTGAAAAAGTGCACTGTTTGTAAGTATGTACATACATATGTACATACATATGTAGGTATGTATGTATACCTATACACATAATGCAGCAACCATTTTAAAAATTAGGTAGGTCCTATCCATTAAACATTTATAAGAGCATATTTCTCCAATTTTTTGTTCCAAATGTAAATCGTGAATCTCGTCAATTTATGCCTAATTGCATAGAAAATATCCTGTTAGATCTCTAACACAACGACATAATGCTGTCTCGAGGAATGGAATGGCGACATTGCGTCTAGAAAATACCTACTAGTACATAACCTATAATTAACGTTTGCTAGATGTTCATATGCGTATGTACATAAATATGTATAGAAATGTAAATCAAATCATTTAAAGTTGTCGGTCTAGTTTTAGTCATCTCGTACAATATACGAGTATTTTGAATCTTATAGGAAATACTTTTTTTGCAAATGCTTTTGGAACGGAAATTCTCTGAGCAGTGCAGTATGCACGCCTACATTCATAAACACGTCATCAGTTACTTTATTACTCACTGATCTTGATATAAAAAAAAGGTACAAAACTGTAACAATATAATATCACTCTATTATTATTTACGAAAACACAATTGTTGCCGAAAAACAAACATCCTACACCTTGAACGATAGAATACTGCATACTTACGATAAATTTGTAACGTTTATGTTGTGCTAGTCAGCTGTGCGACGTTGTCGTTATCTTGCCTTTAACGCCAGGGCAACTCGGTAGATTTGGCAGCAGCGCACCGATATATCGATTGTTGATTTTTCTTGGTGTTATGTGACACTAACTCGCCCCACAATGCGGGTATTTTACACTCCACTCTGCTCCACGAAAGTCCAATAAATAAAAACTAACACTAGCCTCGCAGCAGAACGTCACATATCAATCCGTTTCCTTTTGACACAATTGTTAAAACAAAAGGTGAAAGTAGACGACAGCGAAGACGTCCAAGCTCATTAATATGAGATAAAAGTAATTTATTTTTAGTTTGTTTTAGCGATACGAGGGACAATTGGTATGGTTTCGGCTAAAATGCATAGAAAGAATAAACTTGTCAAAAGTGAGTAAGGCGCAATCATACGTCCTCTCGTGGTGAACGTCAGATGTGAACTGATTAAAGCCAACGGGTCTCCGACTACCTTTTCTTTGATAAACATCGTGCGCGCCTCTCCACAATACACCTCATGAATCGAATGTTCGTAAACAGACTTGCGCGACAGCGTTGCGTCGCTGCCAAGTGGTGGCATATTTCGAAAGATCTAAGGATAACCAGAATATGTATATAAAATTGATGTACCTCACAAGGTTATTAGAGATAGGCGAATTGAAATATCACATTAATAAGCCTCTACTCTCTTTTTAATGCTAGGGCGATTTCTAATACATTAATTATGATCTATATTATAAAATATGGGTCATAGAAGTCATATAGATCATAAAAATCCAGTTCGTATGACTCACATGGAGGACTCACGTCACACTGGGGGTCATAAAGGAGGTCATAAAATGATCATAAAGGTCATATCGGTCATAAGTCATATTGATCATAAGTGATATTGGTCATAAAGGTCATATTAGTTTGATGATCCACATATATGTCATAAGTTACAACACATATGGACAATAAGGGTAATATTGGCCATACAGGTCATATTAGTCATAAAGGGCATATTGGTATGATCAAAATGATAGGTCAAATTGGTCATATTGGCAATATAGGTCATAAAGGTCATATTAGTCATATTGGTCATGAAAGTTCTATTGACTTATGACCAATACCAGTTTTATGACCAATATGGTCTTTATGACCAACACGATAACCAACATATAACCTATATGGCCTTTATGATGAATATGACCAGTATGACATTTATGTGACAGTATGACCTTCATGATCATATTAGAGTCATATGGGTCATAAATGTCACACTAGTCATATTGTTCATAAAGATCATTTAGGTCATATGACATAGATTTCGATGAGTCAGTCTCATTATGTGACTATAAATAAGTCAAAAGTCAAATAGGTCATATTGGTCATTAAGATCACATTAATCATAAACGCCGTATAGGTCATAGACGTCTATCAGGTCAAAAAAATCATACATACATTTCATAATGACTAACAAGGTCATGAAGGCCGTAAAGATTATATCCAAATTTAATACTTTTATAAATACAAACTATTTTTTTATAAAATTGTACTCTTTATTTCTACCACCACCACGTGGTATGTTTTAACCTAATATCACACTTGTAAGAATATAGACTAATGTTTTTAGCGAGTTACTCTAATTAAATGTGAAAATTTGATTTTCTCTAATTGGATGTGGAAGTAGTGATTCCTTAGAGAGCGATTTTTATTTGAAACCAAGGCAATTAAGAGTATTCTGTTAATTTTATTCATCCTTGTCGTTTGTTCGTTTGTTTGCATTTGTTTGTTCAAAAAGGCTTTAAAAAAGGCTTATAACAGCGTCGAACAATGTCAAAAAATAGAAAAGGACAATACAGTTACAATATTTTTTTTGTTTTAAAAATTACAGATTAAAAATTATGTGTCAGAACACAAACTGGTCCTCAAGAAACTCAGTTACTGTGTAATATGCCTTTTCAAATAAAATATTTCGTAATGTGTTTTTTAAGACTTTTTATAGAAAGTACCTGCTCTAATTTCATGAGGTAGCTTGTAAATACTTATAATAATATATGGTAAATTTTTTTGCACATACGAAAAATTTGGTACCCATATCTGTTGTTAAGTCGTCTCGATTTCTAGTAGAATATACATATGTGATTTCTTATATGATTTTCGAACAACAGATGGTTTTCTACAACAAATATTATTGATTCATATATATGTATAAAGGCTAGCTAAGATAATTATATTATTTGCAGCAAATTTCTCTTTACATGACTCAGTTTGCTTTAAGTTTAAGATATTCCACTCTAGCCTAGTTGGTCCACAGAAGTTATTGCACAGTATGTGTTGGTAAGTATCATATCATCGCACTTTTTATTCGAAAATTTTATTTGCTGGGTTTATTCCTTGTTGAGATTAAGATTTATCGATAAAAAGAAATTGTCTAATGTATCTCATGCATGTAAAATCTTGTTACTTGAATTTTATTAACATGTAGAAAATATTATACCACTGAATACAGATTATGTTATGTTAATTATACCCCAACAGCATGAAGTTCTACCACCTAAGCGAACCACAGAAACATCGATGACAAAAAAAATATACAAAATCTAAAATACACATTTATATCTACAAATAGATGTGTGGGCCATAATTTATGTCGCTACAGAAATATTACATTAATAAAGTTACCGTATTTATTCCTTGTAAATTTCCCACCAGATACTATTGCATATATATTTCCACAATATCTATTTCCTCATTTATCTATTTATCATGGCTGTATTCTCAATTCAACTCGACTTATGTACAAGTATGTAGCAAACATTCAGATTACGAGTTGAAAATAAGAAGTACGAACCGGAATTCTAGGCCGTATGATTTGGCAACACCGAACAGTGCATTTAAAGGGTATGTCGATTTCCAGCTGATTGTCACGTGGGAGTGTTAATAAAATTGCTGGATTTTACTATTGACTACTAGTAGGTCATGTAATAGATAATCCAGAAGTTTTTTTTACTTAGTGTAGTTTATCAAGGAAATAACTTATGTATGTCTACTGATAGATAATATAAATACAGTCACTATGTTAACCAACAATACAATTACTACAGTCAACTTAGAAATGGTAATAAAATAACCTACTCATACTTACATACAGTGAGGTCATAATGTTTCGAATAAAGTCGATATCTAACAAATTTTTATTTTGATTTTTAGGTCATTAAACATTTTTCAAAATATGTAGGTTTGTTTACGTCTTTTAAATCGTCTTTTGTTTTCAAGCTATGACGTATCGAATATTTTTTAAATGACACTATTTTGAAATAGTGCCTATACAAAGAAAAAATATTTGACTTATTTTTTGCATATTCTGGCATCTCCATTTTTTATATATTCCATTCCTTCCGACTGTGGCAGTCATCTTTGTTTTTTAAATAGCACTAAATGTATTTTTTTCATTTTTTTTAACAAACCCATACCTATGGAATTTTCTACGTATGACCATATTATTAATTTTCATTCAGAGATTACATAACGAATATTTCAAGAAAATTAACTAATAATTGAATACCTAATTGATGACAATTGGCAACCCATAGTATACATTAATAATTCCACGAACACTTGCTTGTCTCCTTCACATTAACCGCATAGATTACACTAAATATACATATGTATGTATGTGTTTAATATAGTGTTTAAGAGGTTCCCTGCAGTCATAAAATTTGAAAAAACCGATTTTTGCAAAATGTCACAGTGCGAAAGTATGGTTTTTTGACAATTCAATTCCAAAGTTTAAAGTCGGTACGAGAATAGGAACCTATTTTTCTCGACCGCCAAAGCGAACGCTGCACCACGGCGCGCGACGCTCGTTGCCGGTCCACCAGGTGCTCTGTCTCTTATTATTCGTGCTAGCCTGCTGGCCTGTTTACCTAAAAGGTCAAACGTATTCATCGTGGCGCCATCTGAAATCATTTTAAAAAATATTTAAAGAAGAAGAACTTTAACCTTTTGCGGCATAAATTTTTTATACAATTGGGATACAGGGTTTCTCATAAAAATTGGGATACAGGGGTTTTCGGGGTCGCTGATTACGAATCTGACCTCAGAATTAAGAAATTCAAAATGGCGGATTCAAGATGGCGAACAAAATTTTCAAATATCACCGGATTTCATTAAAAAAATATAAAAAAACGGTTTTCGGGGTCGCTGATTACGAATCTGACTTCAGATTAAAAAAATTCAAAATGGCGGATCCAAGACGGCGGACAAAAATTTCAAAATATTACCGGATTTCATTGAAAATTGATACACAGAGAATTTAGAGCTCGCTGATTACCTACCTGAACTTAGATTTTAAAAATTCCGAACGGCGGATCCAATTATTATTACTGAATCTTACCAAAAATTGCATATAGGAATGATGACGCCAGGGTTAATATATTGAACTGTTTCTTTGTACCAAATATACTATGATAAAAAATAACTAAGTGCCTTACCAATCTGTATTGCATTGATGATATTTGTTGAATCGTGTAGTGCGGTACGGGATGGTAAATGGATAAAGTGGGAACGAAGGAATTGCGGGATTGAACTAATTCACTAACACTATTTATTCAAAGTCTAATGAATTATCAGAATTGACTATTATATAAAAAAGAGAGAAACAACTGCACTTTACTTCACCAAAAAATAAAAATGAGATTTAACCAACTATATGCATGAAAACTCCATCTATATATCTATCTATAGTTATGAAATCTGCCCTTTGTTAGTATTTAATTTATCAATGCGCATTACTTATAGTTGTTTATTATTTAGTTAGGGAGAGTGCCCTTTTTTTAGCATTTAAGATATTATTTCACACGTTACTTAAAATTGTTTATTGTTTAGTTTACCATTTAATTTAAAGACCTTAAAGATAAAGATAAGTACTTTATGTAAACCATCCCTTCATATTACGATGACATATATTATTGTGGGAAAGGCAGACACAGAAGATTGCCTTTTTGATAAGACTGAATACATTCGGGTTTTAACGTTTGAAGCTGTAACATCTCTTCCTTCAGACTAATACAGTTTGTGAAGTATTTGTTCGCTTTTTAAAAACCGATTCCCGAATCACGAACGAATGTCTACTCCAAGCGACAAAAAAAAGCACGTAAAAAAAATCAAAACAAAAAACTTTAATCAGACATATATCCCAGTGGCGTAACCATACCCCCACCATTGAAAACTTCAGGTTTTCAATGCGAAAGTAGGTTTTGCCATATCAACCCTATTTAAAAAAAAGAAACTATTAAATGATACTATCTACTACATATCTCCTAATAAATATAATTCAATAAACTACATGAGAAAAAAAACATACTAATGAAATTATTGCTTCAGTAGTGGACACAGTTTAATTACTGGTCTTTTATAACAACCACTTTTGGTTTTGACTAAAGCAGTTCGAATGATTCCATCTGAACCAGGGTACACTTCTGAAATAATACCCAAGGGCCAATTAAGCGGAGGCACATTATCTTGTAATAATATTACTAAGGTTCCTATTTTAATAGGACATGTAGGACTATTCCATTTTTGTCTAGTTTGCAAAGTACTTAAATATTCATGTTTCCAAGGCTTCCAGTATGACTGTACTAAATTGTCTAACAATTGCTTACGATCTAATCGATAAAGAGGTTCATTTGCAACATCTATAGCGGGAAGAAATCTGAGAGGCGTCAATGTTAAAAAATGTGCGGGTGTAAGAACTTCTGGTTCCGCGAGATCCGAACTCAGCCAACAGAGGACGGCTGTTCAATACAGCTTCAATTTGGGTAAGAACCGTGGTAAATTCTTCATACGATAACACTTGAGCGCCTAATATTTTATGCAAAATAACACTTCTAATGTTTGACTCCCATATACCTCCCATATGAGGAGCTGATGGAGTATTAAATCTCCTTTCTATTCTATTTTTAAGTCATTCATCCTTTAACGCAATAGTATACTCAGACGATGCAGTATAAATGTGTAGAATTCATCAAGTTGAGCTTTTGCTCCTACATAATCAGTGGCACAATCACTATGTAAAACTTTAATAGGACCGTGACGGCTTAAAAATCGTTGAAGAGCAGCTAAAAACGTTGAAGTTGAGAGCTCTGACGAAAGTTCTAAATGTAGACATTTTGTGGTTAAACAAATAAAAAGACATATATAAGCCTTTTGCGTTTTTACTCCGCGATTACGACTTAAAGTAATATGATACGGCCCTGCAAAATCTGACCCTGTTTCAATAAAGAGTTTTAGTTGACTAACTACCCTAGCGGAGGGTAAGTTAGCCATTAAAGGACTACTAGGTTTAGGTTTGAACTTAAAACAAAAATTACAAAGCGAAATACGTTGGCATACCACACTACGTGCAGACAGGATTCAATATTTTTGTCTTAAAAGCGATAATAGCAAATGAGGTCCGGTATGGAAATACATTTTATGGTAATAGTCTATCAAAATATTTACCAGGTGATCCTTTTTTGGTAAAAGAACTGGACGCCGATGATCATACCCTAAGCCTGAGTGAGACAGTCGACCACCAACCCTTAACAAATTATTATCTAAAAAGGGACACAAATTTTTTAATTGGTGGGAACATGACTTGCCCCTTTCTAAAGCGGTAATATAATTTCTAAAATAAACTCGCTGCACATTAAATTATTGTTTTTTCTGCCTTATCTAAATCACTCGGCAAAAATTCCGTTCCACGTGGTAGAATTTTCACAAATCGGAGAATTCATACGGTAATACGTAATAATTTTAACCAAGAAGAATGACCTAAAATTAATTTATATAAAGTATTATGATCGTCTACAACTACGGGAAGTGAAATTATCTTTTCTTCAGTTAAATGGGCGCAATCATTATCAATTTTATCAAAACTTCTAACTGGCCATGTTTCTCTATCTAATGTTAACCAGGAAGGACCCATTAGCCATGAATTTCTATTTTTTATGAAAACAGACGGAATCATACCCCGAGATAAACCATCCGCAGGATTGTCTTAACCTTCCACGTGCAACCATACGTTGGATGGTAAACAGTTATGAACTTTAGACACCCGGTTTGCGACGAATGTTTTCCATCGATGTGGAGAAGCGTGTATCCAATATAATACTACCATTGAATCCGAGAATGCATAAATCTTTTCAATATGAATACGTGCTCCTAGAGCGTCTAAAAGAAATTTAAATAATTTAGCTAACAAAACTGCGGCACACAATTCTAATCTAGGCATCGACTGTACTTTTAAAAGTGATACTTTGGATTTGGCACAAATCAATTGTGTACGAATTCCAGTTTCAGTAAGTGTACGTATAGAATTTCCATTCTAAATTGAAAATAGGTAAAAAAAGCAAGGTTGTCAGACATATTTTCTAAAATTGCTAACTTCACTATACAATTATACTTCATACTTTAGTAAACTGTTAGTTCGTGACGTTCTTAGAGAGCTAGTTTGGAAATATTAAAAAAAAATACATAGATATAAATTTATTAGTTAGCATTAAAATAAAGCGTTTAAAATTGCTGTGAAAAAATAATTATTAATTAAAACAACTTTATGTATATTATTATACTCTAAGAAAATTTTGAAGAGCCGGCAACGTTTCGCTGTGACCTAACACCGGCCAACGATTTGCAGTGACCCATTAGAGTATTGTGCTTTGCATCGAATATATTCGTTAAATACTTATTCGGTCCACTGTGCCATACAATTTTTACGACGTCGTAAAATAATTTACATTAGGAATTCTTACTCGTTTAAGACGCCAGTGACGTGTATTTCAGCTAGATTTATTACAACAGACAATTTTTTGAGATTGTCTGGGTAAATGAGCATTATTTACAGAAAATTATATTACAAATATTAAGTTTTGTATGCAGGCTAATTTTAATCTCCTATATTGATTTGAATGAAAAAAAATTATTTCACTATTTTCGAATTTATAAAAGATATATGCACGCCCATGGAATCATAAAGTTGCACCGCTTTTTTTGTTCCCCTGGCGTATTTATCATTTTCAATTCAGAATAGAAGGACCATAAATATATTACACAACCATAAGAAGATTCACACGCGTCTGCTAATCCTAGTGCCATAGAAGTGGAATTTCTAAAATAACCTATATTTCGTGGAACCGAAAAATTATCTATAAGCGGTATTGTTCTAATAAACTAGGAGGCGGACATTCATCCCAATTTAAGTGCAACGACCATAATTTTTTAACTAATAATTTGGCGTATAAAGTAACAGTTGCGACTAAACCTAAGAGATCAAAAATGCGAGCAATTGTAGAAAGAATATTTATTTTAGTGCATTCACGATTTTGAATATTTACTTTAAAAAATAAAACGGCCATACTAGGGTGCCACTGCATACCTAATACTTTTAAACAATCAGTTTCAAAATTTATTACCTCGGCCACTAATTTCTCTTTTGGAATATAGTCCAATAATTCTTTAGAGTTTACACACCACTTAACTAAATTAAGGCCGCCCGATTCAAACAAATCTACTAATTGTTGATAAAGATATCGTGCAGTATTTAAATCGGAAATACTTGTAACTAGATCATCAATATACATATCGCGCAAAATAACTTCGGATGCTAAAGAATAAGTTCTTGATTCATCTATAGCTAATTGACACGTAATGCCAAATAAGGACTAGTTTTTACCCCAAATGCTAAAGTGGTTAGTTCGTATGTCTCCACAATATAATCTGGAGAAAATCTCCATAAGAGTCGTTGAACATGTATGTGACTATCCGATAAATTTATCTGCCGATACATCTGTCGAATGTCGGCTGTAAATGCTACAGGAAACAACTGAATATTTAAAAATCGCTAAATCGGTGTGCAATTTTGGCCCTTTGTGTAAATGAGATTTGTTTTACATGGATAAATATCCAAGGTGAAACTATCTACCTTAAAAACATGAGAATATAATATCGGTAATGACAAGTCTACTTCAGGTCAGTTTACCATATGACCTTGACTTAAGTATCTTTATCACATCATGTTTGCGGAAGTTTTCACTAAAATTTAATCTTTTTCTAACGAACAAAATCTACGTAGGGCTATTGAATAAGATTCACCTAATACAAAAGGAGGCATTTGAAAAGGTAGACTTACCGTGTATTTGCCTGTAACATCACGCTTATAAGTAGACTGAAAATATCCTTCGCATTTTTTATCGTGAGGGTCCGAAACTGCAACTGTAGGAATATTTTATATTTCTAAAAAATTCTTGATGATTTTTTCTAAAGGCGGATCTACTATCGAACAAAATGCATATGAATTTTCAACGTTTTCAACTGTAGGAGTTTTACCCATTACTCTATATCCTAGATCGGTTTCTAATGCAATAGGAAGATCGGATAAATCTGTTATTTCTAACTTTTTTAATGCACTAACTGAAGTATCTAAATGTTCTAAGAATATATCTAAATTATTTCAGATTCAAATTGTAGTGGTTTAAAATCCAAAATTTGTTTCAAATAATTAGAAGCCAATGAACGTTCATCTTGAAATTTAACTACTAAAATATTCCAAATAATATTATAATTTTCCGAAAGAGGAGGAATTCCTGAACACAATGCTAAAGCTCTACCGCTCAATCTACTTAACAAATAATGCACCTTACAAGTTTCATCTAAATCTGAATTATTGTGTATTAAAGAAGTGCATATGCCATAAAAAACGGGTCAATGCTTTGGATCACCTGAAAATTCTTTTATTTCAATTTTAGGTAATTTAGGCATTGCTCTTTCTAATACTGTTTGAGTGGAGTTTCTATTTGAAACGCTTTGTATACTACTAGATGTATGATAAAAAACGGGTTTAGCAACATTTTGTATAGCACAATACAGCAGTTCTACAGTATCAAGTACCTGAATCATATTCAGGATCTCGCTCTACACGAAGTAAATTAATCTTATCGACAAGTTCACAGATTTCCTTCCGTGTATCGTTTAATAAACCGTACATCATTTTAAAATTATCAAGATTCTGAACATCTTTAAGATTTTTAGACCAATCGTACAATCTCTGAATGCGTCGAAAAAGTGTTTGTTTCTTAGATTCATAAATTTTAATTTGTCCTTCTAATTGTGCCGCTGCCATATTGTCCCCTAAATATTTTAATTTATGTTGGTTTTGTTAAGAATCTACCAATGTAAAGAAATGAAAATAAAACATCTAATAAAATCTGATATCTAATAAACTGTAACTAATATGTATATCTCTATTTTGCAAAATATGAATATTCAGGAAAAAATGCAGCTGTTTCTACAATTATTATTATTATTACTACTAAATCTCCAAATCCGGCTCGAAGGACGATATGATGACGCCAGGGTTAATATAATGGACTGTTTCTTTGTACCACATATACTATGATAAAAAATAACTAAGTGACTTACCAATCCGTATTGCATTGATGATATTTGTTGAATCGTGTAGTTCGGTACGGGATGGTAAATGGATAAAGTGGGAACGAAGGAATTGCGGGATTAAAATAATTCACCATCACTATTTATTCAAAGTCTAATGAATTATCAGAATTGACTATAATATAAAAAAAGAAAGAAACAACTGCACTTTACTAATTCACCAAAAAATAAAAATGTTTGAGATTTAACCAACTATATGCATGAAAACTCTATCTTTCTATCTATATATCAATCAATTCGACTGTCTACTCCAAGCGACAAAAAAAAGCACGTAAAAAAATCAAAACAAAAAAACTTGATCAGACATATATCCCAGTGGCGTAACCAAGGAAGTTTTTCGAAAACGGTAGCCTAAAATTGAAATTTACTACTGGATCCATTCCAAAGTTTACATATGGAGCTGTCAGAGTTAGTAATCGCGAATTGGTTATGGTGCCCATTTATATGTAATTACCGATTTCATTCTTACATTTTTAATTTTCAAAATTTAAGTATTTCAGATTCGTAACCAGCAACTCTGTAAACCCCTATATAGTAATTTTCAATGAAACCTGATTGTATTTCAAATTTACATCCGCCGTCTTGAACCGGCCATTTTGAATTTTCAAAATTTGAAGTGAGATTCGTAATCAACGACCCCGAAAACCATAATTTGATCATTTTTAATGAAATTCGGTGGTGTTTGAAATTGTTTTCTAAATCTTTTTAAATTCTGACGGCAGATTCGTAATCAGCGACCCCGAAAACCTCTGTATAATTTTTTCCGCACGATGTTGCTAAAAAAATTACTCCAATAATGAATTGAAAGGGTTGTTTTTTTTTTAATTTGTTAATTAATATAGATATATTAACAAACAAATTCATACCTTTGTGCATGAATTTTAATTCTGTAACATCCCACGATCATAACACTACAAAAAACATCGGTGAAATCGAATTTAAACTACTTCGAAATCGCAAAAAACTGTTTTAAAAAAGGTGACACCGTATGGTGCCACCGTGCCGCAAAGGGTTAAGGAATTTTGAAAGAAGAACTTTAAAAGCGTTATTCTCGAAACGACATTTTCCAAATCGGTGGACAATATTACAGACAATTAACATTGACTCGTGATTGAACGTAGGATTTTAATTTCTGATCAAAATTAATATGTTGTTTTAAGGTTAAAAGTGTCGAATTTTAGGCCAAAAAAACAGCTATTTTCTTCAAACGGTCGCCATTTTCCGTAGAATCACCGTAAATTAATTTCCAACGTTCAATCACTAGGCCGATTCCGTGTAGAATAAAGCGCAACTTTGCTTGTTTCTTGTTTGTTTCTGATTACCGGTTGCCGAGGAATCGTGTCATTTTTTACTATACATGTTCATAAAAATTCGCGAATAAAGTTTAAGAATAAAGTATTTAAACTTTAAATGTTTAAATGTTTAAATGTTGTTTTAATCTACTGCATACTTTCAGAGAACAAAAATGTCACAAATGAAATCCAGAGTAAGCTCGTGGCTGCAGGTAACCCCTTAAAATGTCTACCATTATTGCTAAATCACAGTTCTAAACTGTACATAAAAAAAACTCCTTATATTCACAAACATCTGACTTCTTATTGCCTTCATTACATCAATAATTTAAGTCCTTAAGTCGTTCGCATTATTTGGCTGTTCTTATTATATTCCTACTTTGGCTTCACCATGTCACCGTCAGAAGGGAGTTAAATCAGATGGCCGACCCATAAGTCACCTGATATGACTTTTTCTTACGGAGTTCCATAGTTTCAGTTTAATGTATCTTAACAGCGCCATTAATGGAGGTTACAAAATTTTCGATATTACAATAAAAAGTAATGTATGTAATTATCAATTATCAGGCAACAATCGAGAGTCAGTTTGTTGACTTCAGCGTTTTATTATCACCAATAAAGAATATTGATTATTATTTTATATAACATTTATTTTAAGAAAATTTTTATACCGCCTCAAAAAATGTTTGAGACTGTTAGTTTTTGATAGCTATTTGTGTTGCATAAATGGTGATGAAATTACTTTATCAACACATTCATTTGAAAACTCGAATACCTAAGCAAAATACTTCAAACAGTACCTTAAACTAGAACAGTATTCTAAACCTATGTGACTATAGTGTGACGATGATAAACTAAGCAACTCAGATAAATTAAATCACGTAGAAACTCCTGATACATTAATTTGAAAACATAACCAATCAGTCAATTTAGTGTGCGTTATATATAAAATGGCACATTTATCTTAATAAATAATATACAGGGTGATTTATCGAAACCATTCATTAAAAGTATTAGGGCTCACAGAAGCTTGTGATTTTTGAAAATTTGGACTTAGCAAATAGGCCTATGACTAACTTGAAAGTATTTTAAAGATGGCCGCACTTCCGGTTATGCCGGAAGTCACCATCACTTCCTTATTTTAAATGGAATTGTGCCTTTTTTTATTGCAAATTTCGATTCTACACATTATTTCAGGTTGACTTTCTTGAGGTTTCTCTATATCTATATTTTGCCGTTTTTGAGTTATTTCGGGTTTTTTAAAATTTCATCAGAAAATGGTCATTAGCACCATAATGTTTGAAATCATCTGTAGCTGTCATTTTAGAAAATAAATTATCGGCGTTGGCACTATAGTTAGCAGAATCATTAGACTTTGCAACGATGCTTTTATTATTGCTCAATTGTCCACACGATGTTTAAAATAGACCTTCCATATAGCACAACTTCAAAACTCAATTTTCTTATACAGTACCCCATTTTACTTTCTTAAATAAAATGCGTCGATGCGTCGATCTGTATTACCATTTCCTATACTTACTCGTATATTTGATAGTTTTTTTAGTTATTAGGTTTTCTATTTTAAATTCGCATATAAATAACGTAAAATCGTTTGACTTTTCAATAGTATGATATGGTAATGACAGACAATGTTGCTATTTAGGCATATTTTTTTGTTTTCCGTACAACTGTATGCTAACGATTGACATACATATTAAAACGCATATTACATAATAAGGCAAACATTTTTAAATCAATGTAAATTATGTACCTACTTAAAAAACATAATTATACTAGTATAATGCCTCTAAAAATTGCACAATCACACCATGTGATTTCCTTTTGTACCAAGCACCTTAACATTCTCGATTGAACTTCTGAAGTACAAGCCTTTTGAACTTGTAATGGATTGATCTGGCGAAATGCTGTTCTTAATTACGTTCCACTTCTTCGTTTGTGTTAATGGGATTTGAATATACTTGATTTTTTAAATGACCCCACGCGTAGAAGTCGAGTGGGGTCAGATCAGGAGATCTAGGTGGCCATCACCATGGTCCGTTACGCCCAAACCAACGAAGTGTTTGTTCGGTGTTGTTCGAAGAGAACAACACCGTAAGTTCTTGTCCGACATCATTAGTTGAATGTTATAATATATTCATAGAATATTACAGTAGCTTTCCCTATAATAAGCTTTGGCTGTATTCTTGCAGATTTCAGTCATCCAAATTGTAAAAAGTTCGTTTATATCCGTTTAAACATATCGGATCTGTCTGTTCGTCGGTGGTAAATGACGATATCTGTTATTGAATACACAAAGTTATTAATCTTGTAACATATTAATCTCCGTGAATATAACATAAGTTCAAAATATCTGTATTTGAATATTCTTGAATTTCCATATTGAGGAACACAAAAAAAAACACAGTATACTACTCGAAAAAAAAAACAGTAACATTAGCAGTGACATTGGCTCTCATTTTCATATGTTATGATGCATTCTCATTTTCATATATTATTATGGATTTTTATGCATACCATATATGTTATATGGTATGCTGTTGAAAAAGCAAACGATTTTAAAAACAACACTATTAAATTATTAACAACAAATTAAAAAAAAACATTATTAACTGAAAAACTATTAAAGATATGTAGAGAGAATGGTAATATAGATCGACGCAGAATAAAATTTAATTCTACACCTAACTGTAAACTAAAATATAGGGCATTGTATTGAAGAAAATCGAGTTTTTATGATTTGAATTTATGCTAAACGGAAGGTTTATTTTAAACACCCTGTAGATAATTGAGCAATAATAAAACCATCTTTGCAAAGCCTTAACGATTCTACTAACCACAGTTCCAACATCAATAATTGATTTTCTAAAATGACAGCTAGAGATGATTTCAAATGTTACAGTGCTAATAACCAAAGTTTCAAAAACCCCGAAATAATTCAAAAACGGCAACATATTGATATAGGGAAACCTCAAGAAAATCAACCTGAAATAATGTGTAGAATCGAAATTTGCAATAAAAAGGGCACCATTCCATTTAAAATAAGGAAGTGGGTGCTGACTTCCTGTATAATCAAAAGTGCGGCCATCTTGAAAATATTTTCATCATGTTCGTCATGTACCTATTTAAGTCCAAATTTTCAAAAAGCATAAGCGTCTGCCCTTTCAAAAATCATAAGCCGTAATACTTTTAACGAATAGTTCGATCAATATTTGCTTATTATCTGTATACATTATGGTAATGATATGTACATACCATAATACATATGTCATTACCATATACATACCATATGGTAATGATAATTGGGTACGGCGATAGTACGGACGGATGCAGAAACATGTGCATTATTCAACCAAGAACATCGTGATAGACCAACACCTCTTATGACGTGTCTGTCCTCCTGTCTCCTGCCTTCTAAGAGGTATTGGATAGACCCCCTACTAGATCTCCATACGAGTCAGTGTTCCTAGACGGCACGGACAACTGACGCATGCGCAATAGCGGGGGCGGCACCTAAGCGCGCATTGGCGGAACAGTCCGCGCGTCGTTCAAGCGCACAAACTCTGCTACCCAGCGCGCTTAGGTGCCGCCCCCGTTATTGCGCATGCGTCAGTTGTCCGTGCCGTCTAGGAATACTGATACGGTTAGGTACTGTGAGTAAATTCCTTGCCAAATTTATAGAAAATAAAACTGTAAAAGATTTACCGCAAAAGGTTGACCTGCAATAGACGAAGGCGTCAAATTAAACTGACTACAGACAACTTCTTTAATCCGACACACGTTAGTCCGAACAGACAAATCATGAAATGATATTCCGAACATCAGGTACCTCGGTAATCCGAACGTTGACAATAAGATAGAGACACAAAAAACATCATCAAATCTGGCGTCAAAATGAAATAGCGGTCGTGTCAAGACCAAGCTTTTCGGTTATGTCAAACTTTTGACAAGTGACTGTCATAATTGTAAAATAAATAGTGGCTGTCATATAATGTGACAGCTTTGACGATTAAATAAGTTTATACATTTAAGATAAATTAATTATTAATATAGACTTATTATACATTAATATAGAATAGAAATACGTTTTTTTTTTACTCGGCCAACCAAAGTTGACCAATTATGTTTTTCTTTGGATAGCTCGATACTTCTTGACGCCGCTCTCGAATCGTAACCAGTGTTGCCAATTTTAATTATTGTTTTCTCTGAGATCCACATTTGTGGAGATCCACATTCAGTGAAATCCACACATAAATCCGTTAGATTAATCAGAACTCCGCAAAATAAAAGAACTCAAAAATCTGTAAATATAATTCCATGCCTCCTCTTATCTAAAGTAAAAAAAAAAAAATTATTATTATTATTATTATTTATAGAAATAGACCCACTTCTCGCCCAGGAGTCTGTTGGGGCATTTATACGTATCCAAATCTTAGACATACGAGACTCGGCCACCGATAAGATAAACATATACCGATAAACCGATAGAATAAACAGTAGGATAGAAACAAAGGTCGTGAATAATTTGAAGAAAAGTTGGGACGTTCCTAGAACATTGGCATGTGCTTTCATCCCTAATGTTATGTTTTGATGATTATACGAGTGTTTAACATTTTCATATATAAATAAATTTGGATAAAGATAGTGTCTCTCAACTAAAAGTCTCAATAGTTTTCAGGAACGATTGAGCAAATCAATATATTTTCGAGTTTATTCGAAATGGCCCATTCAATAGCGAATGATGTGGCTGCACTATATCTCACTGGGCGAAAGTCCCAGGGTTGAAACACTAGCGGATGTTCATTGGCGAACCATCCAGGGACAAGTCAATAGACTTTATAAAACTGGGTAAAAAAAAAACAGCTGAGATGGATAGTAGGACTGTTTACAGGACACCGCCCACTCATGCGACATCGGGGTGAAAAATGATCCCGATTGCAGAAGGTGCGGTGAGGAGGAAGAAACCTCCTTCCACATGTTATGGGAATACCCAGCACTGGCAGCTATTAGATATTCGAACTTTGGGGCTATAAAAATAGAACCAAAAGAAGTGACAGACGCTCTATTAGAAACTGTCCTTAAAGGATCCCGCACTAATCTTATGGATGCTCATATTACAGGATTTAATAGATCTTGACATCCTGATCAAAAATCACCATGGGCACAAAGCTCTGAATGCTTTAGTTTAAGAGCTAGGGTCCGTTTAAATGTCAGAAATCTGTTATTTTTAGGAACCTATAGTTATATGATATAAATTGTTAAAATATCAATTGTTGTGTGAGCATGTGTGTGTGTGTGTGTGCATTATGATTTGTTTATATATAATTATATACATATATACAGCGTGTCCCAAAAAGTTAGAAACAGGCCCGCAGAATCGAAACTATTAGTATTTTCAAAAAAAGTTTCCTACAAAAAACAATCGCACCATAAACCAACATCGGCCAGTATTCGTAACGACGCGACATTCCTCTACAGGGTGTTTCAAAAATCAGAAAAAACTTTCGGTTAAATGGCAACATCGCTTAATTCGCGTCTAATCAAAAAAAGTTATTAAGACAAGTTGTTTAGAATGCCGAAGTATGAGGGTATACGAAAAATCGGCGGGATAGTCAAATGTTTACGAATTAACGCTGCTGCCCCAAAAAGTTGGAAACAAGCCCGCAGAGTCAAAACTATTGGAATTTTCAAAAAAAGTGTCCTACAAAAAACATTCGCACCATAAACCGCCATCGGCTAGTCAAAACGACGTCGGCCTGTTTCCAACTTTTTGGGCCAGCAGCGTTAATTCGTCAACATTTGACTATCGCGTCGATTTTTCGTATATCGACATATTTCGGCATTCTGAACAACTTTTCTTAATAACCTCTTTTGATTAGACGCGAGTTAAGCGGTGTTGCCCTTTAACCGAAACAGTTTTTTTCTTATTTCTGAAACACTCTGTAGAGGAATGTCGACGTCGTTTTGACTGGCGGTTTATGATGCGAATGTTTTTTGTAGGAAACTTTTTTTGAAAATACTAATAGTTTTCACTCTGCGGGCCTGTTTCCAACTTTTTGGGACACGCTGTATATATACCGGGTCTCAGTTGTATTGTTCCAATGGCATATCTCCGTTAGTTAATAAGATATTATTTTGAAATTTGGGGCATCTAATTTACACCAAAAGTTCTTTACATAGAGCCTAATAATAATATTCTGCCACTTCCGGTTTAACCGGAAACGTCCCTAACTTTCTTATTTCAGATGACACTCTGTATATTTTCTCAAAATTTAAATTCTACGCAAAATTTCCTTTCCAATGATGTATCACAATTTGTATTTTGGATATAAGAAAGGAAGGAAAATCGAATTTTAAATAATTTAAAAAAATCATCGAATCTAATTCGATCAACCCAGGAAAACTAAAGCAGGCTTTGAAAATATTTGAATAATTGTTAACTGTTTTACTTTGACAGTTTACTTTAAGTTATTAGTTTGTATTAAAACTTAAAATTGCTTCGAACAAAAGTGGTATTAATAAAGAATAACGGCAATTTTTCAAATGTACAAAAGTTAGATATGATCCTAATTTATGGGGATGTAGGAAAAATAGGCGTGATGCGTTACGTGTTTATGGACAAAGATTTCCTGACAGACGTATGCCAAGTGATATGTATTTCTACCCGTTTGGCTTCAAATTTAGCCACACGTGGGGCGTTCTCAAAAAAACAAACTGTTTTTAAAAGAAAGACTGCTACTGACGAAGAGCATAATGTTGGTGTGTTGGGAAGTATGTTTAATGATCCACATATTTCAATTCGACAAACTGAATCAGAATGCGATATTTCTCGTTCTTCTATTCAGCGAATCCTAAAATCCGCCAAAATACGGCCTTTTAAAATCCATCCGCATCGAGGATTAGAACCAGAGATTATGAGAGAAGAATGGCGTTTCTTGCATGAAGATGCCTCATGAAGATGGCAATATTAACTCAATATTATGGACAGATGAAAGCCGTTTTCATAATAATGGAACTATAAATCGTCACATTTCTCATTATTGATCTTAGGATAATCCTCATTGGATGAAAGAGACTATTTTTTAAAGAATTTGGGGAATTAATGTGTGGTGTGGCATGATCGATGGGTACATTATTGGACCAAAGTTTTATGGAGGAACATTAACTGGTGAAGTACACTTAGAATTCCTTCAGGGCGAATTTTTACATTTTCTTGAAAATCTTCCACTGGAGATACGTATCAATATGCATTTTCAACAAGATGGAGCACCTCCTCACAATTATAGATCTGTAATGATTATTTAAATCAAAATTTTCCAAATAAGTAGATCGGAACCCATGGACCAATAAGATGGCCTCCAAGATCACCCGACTTAACGCCGATGGATTATTTTCTCTGGGGATATTTAAAAGATAAGGTATACCAGACGCCTCTTACAGATTTAAAAGACTTAAAAAATAGAATTAGAAAAGAATGTGAAGCTCTTAATGTCCAGTTATTAAGAGATGTTACCACTCATGAACTGTTACATCGAGCCGAATGTTGCGTTGAATCAAATGGACAACACATTGAACATTTTCTTTAGCATAATTTCTGGTGCTCATGGTTATTGTGTCCATTAGATATTCGTAAGTCACGTTCTCGTAAAAATAAAATGAATGTCGTAATATTTCCTTGTAATTTATTTAACATACCTATTTTTCTATTATTTGATTCTCAATAAAATATTTGTAAATCACCCTTATACAAGTAACTATTCTTTTTTGGCAGAGATCTTAAATATGCATATCTTGAAAAGTGTATCTTAGCAACTTTATAATTTGAATTCAAAGCAAAGCACATTATTTTCATAAATTTCGACAAAATCGATTTTAAAATATTTAAAATTCGATTTTGCTTCCTTTCTTAAACCCAAAATACAAAATGTGATACATCATTGGAAATTCAAATTTTGAGAAAAATATACAGGGTTTGAAGTAAGAAAGTTAGGGTCGTTTCCGGTTAAACCGGAAATGGCCGAGTATTAATATTATTTATATAATTACATATAAAAAAATCATAATGCACACACACACACACACACATGCTCACACAACAATTGGTATTTTAACAATTTATATCATACTAGCGACCCGCCCCGGCTTCGCACGGTTTACGCGCATCACATTAGAAACCTCTAAAATTATCAGTGTTTCTCTACTATATTATGCATGTATTATACATATAAACCTTCCTCTTGAATCACTCTATCTATTAAAAAAAACGCATCAAAATCCGTTGCGTAGTTTTAAAGATCTAAGCATACATATGTATATAGGGACAGACAGCAGGAAGCGACTTTGTTTTATACTATGTTATGATAACTATAGGTTCCTAAAAATAACAGATTTCTGACATTTAAACGGACCTAGCTCTTAAACTAAAGCATTCAGAGCTTTGTGCCTGTGGTGACTTTTGATCAGGATGTCAAGATCTATTAATTCCTGTAATATGAATAAATAAATTTGACCGAAACCCAATTTTCATAAGATTAGTGCAGGCTCCTTTGTTAAAGAAACAATACTAATGGAATGACTAAACTATGGGAGACACAATAAGCATCGGCTCAAGTGCACAGGGCATGCACCTACCCCATACGTAAAAGTTATCGTAATCGTATGTAGCTGCTGCTTCAGCTGAAAAAAATACTTAGATCCTTATTCAGAGTTATGTGAATATTTATTGTTGTAGGATGGAACATAAAAGGCACCATTTAATTTATTTTTAATTGGCCTGCTAATTTTAATGAGCCTTATATTAACATAAAAAGTAAACAATATAAAAACAAATTTAAGTCTATTAGTCTATATTAAGTACGTATATAACTAAAACAAACCAGAAATAAAATTTTAACACAACCAAAAAACAAAAATTTCTTTCTTAAATATTTATACTTAGAGCATGGAACCCGCGTCGTATTTTAAAGTGTGATTACTGATTACTAAACCTAAGTAGAAGGCTATAATAGCAAAAAAAGCTTTCCAAGCCGTTTCCAATATGTTCTGATGCATATTTTGTGATTTTTTTTGCGAATTTCGTTTGGATTCATTTTGCTATTAAAAGCCTTCCATTTGGGTTCAATAATCACCACCTAAAATATGATGTGGATCCCTTGCTTCCTTACGAAAATACGAAAATTTCACATTACACAAGCCACCACTGAATACACTACACTCAAATTAATTTTGAACGCGTATAAAATTTTCATTAATCAAAAAATCTTCATAAAACATTAGTAATTATAGTAAAATACTTAATAATGTATATGTAATATCTAGAAAAAATGTGTGTTACTTCCACATCTACATATTTTGTTGTTCCGTTTTGTTAATCCGAACGATTCGATATTTCGAATAAGTGATAATAAGATGGCATTTAAAAAAAAATTAACGTTTCTGAGCGGTTCTCTTAAAATTATTAAATAACGAAATTATGAATTTTGTTCCAAACTTTATCATCACGCTGTGTATGTAAACTATATTCCACAGCGTGTGTAAAGATGTGTGCGTATGCAACCAATAATTTATCTACGATGTATTACTGATTACTTTTTTTATAAGTATAAAAAAAATCCTACTCATTTTACTGGCTCATTAAATTATTTCAAAAATTATTAATTTTGTTCATATCATTAATTTCCAAACGAGTGATAATAAAATATTGTTATATATTTTGTTTATAGAGAATACGTATTTATATTAATAAATATACTGGGTGTCTCAGCTTTTAGTTTACAGACTTTATCTGCTCACTCAGGATAGTTAGCAAAAAAACTTTATATATAAAAGTTACTTGAATTCATGAGGCCTATAAAATGACATATTCCGTTTGACATGTGCTGTGACCTTGAGGTTATGTCAGTGTCAATATAAGTTTTTTAAATACAACACCCTGTATTTTTCGACATTTTTATATTTACCGAACAATTCTACACATATTTCATGTAACATAACCTACCTTCAATCGTTTTCGAGATTTTCAAAGTCAAACAGCTATTATTTTACAATACAAAGAATTTTCAGTTTGCCTTGTCAGTTTTGAAACAATTGAGAAGCATTGTTAAAAGTAATTTTAATCAGATCAATGGGATATTTCAGTATTTATAATTAATTAGTTTGACTTTGAAAATCTCGAAAACGGTTGAAGATAGGTATAGGGTATGTTACATGAAATATGTATAGAATTGTTCGGTAAATATAAAAATGTCGAAAAATACAGGGTGTTGTATTTAAAAAACTTATATTGACATTGACATAACCTCAAGGTCACTAGCACATGTCAAACGGAATATGTCATTTTATATGCCTTATGAATTCAAGTAACTTTTTTATATAAAGTTTTTTGCTAACCATCTGGGATGAGCAGATAAAGTCTGTAAACTAAAAGCTGAGACACCCTGTAGACATCCAAAAAAAAAACGTAATCAAAGTTGGCCGAGAAAAAAAAGACGTATTTCTATTCTTAATCGAATTTATAACCTTATTTACTTGTCAAGACTGTCACATTATATGACAGCCACTGTTTATTTTACAAATTGTGAAAGTCACTTGTCAAAAGTTTGACAACCGAAAAGCTTAGACATGACCGCGATTTCCATCTCTCTCGTTCATAGCCAGAGTTGATGACGTTTTTTTTTTTGGATGTCTATAATATACCTATATAATAAAAGTAATCAAGTTTAGATATCTGAAGTTCATCACAATATGTATAAGTTACTCTGCCTAAAAGGCAAAATAGTTAGGAATATGATTTGATTAATCTATATGGTTAATTTAAATGCCTTTTTGTGACGGTGATTAGTAAAGTTGGCATAGGTGCCGGAAACACATAGGTAATTCGAGCAGCATATGGGTGTTGCCTCAATTTGATTTAATTGTAGTAGTCCTGTGACACCTGTAGCTGCTGTACAACCTTCGGTATATGCAATATGTTGAGTAATTTGATATAATTTCATAATAAGATAATTAACGGAAAACATGCGATTTCGCATGTTAATTTCGTATATTATAATTATGGTGTATATGCCTCTGTTGCGCATTCCATTTTGGCCAACTTTAATAATTAGATACAATTTTATATATTTGTTAATAGATTCGTTAATTACACATATTTACTATATAAATAATAAATAAAGACATGACCTCAGCCGATTGTAAAAGGTTTGTCTAACAAACGCATGCATTTCGGGGACAACAATTCTTTGAGTCTCCTCAAACGTATGAATAATATCCATTACCGTTTGCAGAGTTGGGTAAAAACTATCCTCGAAAGCTCCCATGAACAAATATACAATAGTTTTCGCCGAATTGCCACCGAAGTACTATTTAATAATTGACACCTTTTCTTTATGCATGTGTATTTACATTTTACTACATAATAATTTTTTTGAATAGACGAATAGGCAAGACGGACAGCTAAATAAAAGCAAATTATGACTGCCCAAGTGCCCACCTGTCACAAGCCATGAGGAGTGGTCTGAACATGCGGACGCTCGAGTGCGACGCACGTGGGGCTTTAGGGGAGGATAACGCTTACATTCTAAGTTAAATTCATCCTGTTTATAAATTAAACAAATTAAATTTGATCATATCAACAAGGCTTACTACTTTTGAACCAACCGGATAAATAAAACTATGAAAGTGATTTCTTATTTTTTGTACCATTATTTTATCGCTCATTTTTTGTACATTTCCAATTATCTTTTATTGAATAGATAAGTTTCTTTCGTTTATTTTGTAATTTAAATAACTAGCAAAATTGCAAAATGAAAATGAAGCACTTTGCACCACCATTGAAATGTTTTTACACTTCCCTGGTGATGGCTAAATTTATCATCGATAATCAATTCGTTCAAATCCTTCACTTCAAAAAAACTGCACACAGTATATTAGTATTGTCAAAAATATTAGACAGTTTCCAAAATGTCAAACTAAAATTCATGTTCCTTTCGATTATTGTACCTCTCATTCCTGTGTATTTTTGCCCATAATGTCCAAAAGACTTAAAAAAGTCGGTGTTCTCTGTAGAGGTAAGCAAAAAAAGTATCATATACATAAGTACTTAGATTTGTTAATATACATGTGTACATATACAGAATACTTTAACATTCCGAGATGTTAAAGCACAAAACATCTAAATAGATAACGTACATTTAGACCATAGGGGTTATTATACACAAAGAAATGTATATATGTACATACAAATCATGTCATTCTTATGTAAAACTGTTACAAACTAAATATATTGATCAATAAATCAAAGGAAGAAGTATGAAAAATGGTTACAGTTCGGTACAAATTGGAGTAACGTAATTCAAGATATCCTGTATTATGAAAAATATGTATATGATAAGAAACCTGATGAAAGCTTCATCATTATGATTTTTAAAGCATTTATATTTTTTATACCCCCCTACATATATTATTTGATGTTATACATTTAACTTCTTAGATTTTGATAGTACAGAAGACCTTTACATATTCACACAGTTTTGAATTTTTAAGGTTCACTTCAGAATACATTTATCTAAAAAAAAAAGTTGTTTAGAGAGAAGAAAATGGGCCCATGATATTTAATAATTCGACTGTTGCCATAAAATGTGTGCATAAAGTAAAATTATCATGATGTAAAAGTCAGTTCAAAAATGGGAAATGAATATTTTACGTTAAGTAACATATACATATATTTATCAGTTAGTAAACTTAGATTAACTTAGACTATGAATAAATTGACCATAAATAGTCGTGATGAATGAAACTTGATATGGACAAACTTATATCAATTAAAATGTAATTTAATTTCGCATTCAACTGTATGTTGGTTGATGTGGGTCATTCTATTTAAAAAATTATGGCTGTTAAAACGTTGTCAGGTATAAGCTGCCTACATTATTTGCAGCACTGGATAATGTAAAACACTGCACTTTTTCCAGCAATGAAAATGATAGTAGTAGTAGCAGTAACTCGTAACAAACTGTACAAATCGCAATTCTATAACTTTTTTACTTACACACATTTAGACCGCCGCTATCATGATATTTTTCAAAAAACAATTGATCAACTAAAACTGTGGGTTTTTAGATACCATGTATGTTTAGTATTATTATATTAGTAAATATTTTGAGTGTGCAAGTAGACTCTCGGCTTTTTTTCATCCAATTCAACTTTACTGAAAAGATACCTACTTGTTGCAAAAATTAATAATACAAATATTCGCCATTACTATCTATGGTCTTTTGTCATTTATCAGGTAGATGATGAATGCCTTCGCGATAAAAACTTGGTGGTTTCGAAGCAAAATAGTCATCGAACCATTTTTGCACATCCTTAATTTTCGTGAACCGCTGGTCTTTCAAATATGATGACATCGATCTGAGTAAGTGGTAATCAGAAGGAACCATGTTCCTTCTGATTACTATGGTATTGCTTCATGACAACGCTCGTCCACATACAGCAAAACCAATCAAGGAACCCATTTTCTCTTTAGTCTGGGAAATTGTCCAACATGCGGCGTGGCATGCTGTATGTGGACGAGCGTTGTCATGCAACAATATCACTTTCCGCCTTCTTTGGCCCCTAAATGGTATTTTTTCCTCCAGAGCATCACTTAATTTGATCAATTGGGCCTGGTAACGTTCAGCTGTAATAGTTTGACCATGTTCCAGAAGCTCGTAGTAAATGATTCCTTTCCAATCCAACAGTAACACTTGGTATAAATATTCCGCTTTGCAACTGATGTTGATGGCTGGCCTGGATCAATTTATGCTTTTCTGCGTTTAGGATTGTCGTACAAAATTCACTTTTCATCACCCGTAATGACTTTTTGCAAAAAAAATCTTTCTTTTTGTACCGAGAAAACAAATTCTTGCAGATGTCAATTTTTCGGCTTTTGTTTTCTTCCATCAGTTTATGACGAACCCATTTTCCTTCGTTCTGTGTCTTTCCCATTCCATGCAATTGAAGTGATATTGCTTGGTGAGTAACTCCTAACTGTACTGCAAGCTCTTCTTAAGTTTGACATGGATTTTTATATAGTAAAACTTCGTCTTCAAATTGTTTTACTGCACCTGGACGTGGATCGTCCTCAAGACTAAAATTTCCATCACGAAATCTTGCAAATCACTTTTTTACTATTGAATGACTCACGTAATGTTCACTCAAAGTCGAATTAATCAATTTCATAGCTTGAGCAGTATTTTTTTTTTCATTTGAAGACAGAATAGAATGCAATGACGTATATGTTGCTTATCGACATACATCTGTTATAAAATTGATACACACGGAATGAGAACTTGTAAATGACTGAAACTTATGTCATAAAAATAGCAATGGCTAAGCTATTATCCAAAATTATCCAAAAATTATCCAGATTATCCAAAATGGCGAGCGAATTGGATATGTTCAAGTTTGTTTTTTAATGCTTCAGAGCCGACATTCTGCTTGCACACCTATACATAGGTACATATATTATAGGAAATATTTTTTTCTTAAATTTGCAATAACAGGGTTATGAAAGAAACCATCTTGAATGAGAGAGACACCCTGTACATGCGTTGCTAATTTCAAAATATCTAACACGTTCTGTGGTTTTCAAAGAAGTAATCAAAGAAAAAAAATAACAGGACGAACGAACACACTAACAAAAATGTCTCGGGGCAATTTAAGTCTTTTCAGTTACAATTTTTTATGGATATTACCTTACACTTCGTTGATGTGGAGGCAGCATAATTCATATTTGAAATATTTTACGTAAATTGTAATTTTATTACAGCGCGTAACACAGAAACTCTTCCAGTCTATGGGCTACAGAATTGGCAAGACTATCGGCAGAGGAACATACAGCAAGGTTTGCACTGCTATTGACGCAGAGGGCCATAAGTTAGCCTGTAAAATTATAAATAAGAGATTCGCTGGCCATGATTTTATCGAGAGATTCTTGCCAAGAGAATTAAGGCAAGTCTTTTTTAAGATATTATCATTAAAAAAAAGCAGAAGTTAGCAAATTCTTTCTATATTCACACATACAGGACAACCCCTTGTAATTTTATAAGTCGATAAGACAACGTCTGTGTACTTATATGTTATCTTACCAATTATATATCCTCAAGAATACTTAATTTGAAACAAATTACGGCATGTTGCCGATTTTATCTAGGAATTATCTTCAATGTATGAGCAGATACTTATAAAATATTATGTTCTATTCTATTCTATTATGTATCTACCTACTCCCCTCCCTGTCTTTTTGAAATAAACTGATACACTTGAGTCATTAAAATGTTAATATCTTCTATGATCTCTAAATACCCAGCCATCACCAGAACATAGTTTTTGTAATTTTTAGAAAATAGCAACAATTTGTTTAAATCCTTTTTTTGTTATTGTTTGTGAAAGAAAAAATGGACCAAACAAAATAGGCATCCTGGCCGAAATCTAAACAAAACAAAAGGGTGACGTGTCAGACAAGAGATTTCTCTAAATCCGCAGGGCAGACAAAAATAAAATTACACATACTTATGGCTAGAAGGAGTGTCCTTTTTTGAAGTTACAGTTTTTTTTTATTTTTGAACTTCGGTTACATGACATAAACTTCAAAAATTTACATGGTTCACCCTGTACATCATTATATATTTTTAAAGCCTTTTTAAAACAGAAATGAGTGGTGTCAACAAACTAAAATTTTGTTGTGTTTAGCAAAAGTTACTAAACAGAAATTAATAAACAAATAAAAAATAATATGTCTGTTTAGACTTTGCGCGATTACAGCAAAACGCGTGAGCGAAACAGAAAGATAATTAATTAGTATTTCGAATTAGTTCGACAGAAGTGGTCTCAAAAACGTTTTGGCTGTTAGAAACGTGGTGGCGGTCCTTCGAAAAAAATGAGTAAATAAATGGGACTTTCGTAAGAAAATACAATATCAATTAGCGACCGCATTATGATATTCAGATGTAGCAATAACACAGGACCACAAACGGTTTTCCAATGCGCGAAAGTACAGACCCAGTCTACTCTATGTTTTTGGGTCGCTGAACACGACTGTCTGCATTTGCGACTGCATTTACGACTGTCAATTTTTCCCCTAGGAACAAAAATCTAAAAATGAAATCAAAATATGAAAAATATTAAATCAAACATAATGTTATCATATATTTGACGAGCTGGTGACTGTAATGTTACGGGGATGATCTAACAATAACTCTAAACCCCAAAAATCTTCAACCCTACGACACACATACTCCAAACCCGATAACCTCAAAAACCTCAACCTCAAAAAAACCTAATGGGTGTCCAAAGTAGAGGTTGGATTTTAGAATTTGCTTTCTGTCAAACATAAAGTGCTAATTTTTGACAGTTGTCATTTAGACACAGTGCCATTTAGTTATGGAGCGGTTCACGGTCCAACAACGCCTATTTATTGTGAAAACCCACTACAGAAGGGGGAAAGTTTTGCGGAAACGGCTAGGAGCGTTCGTGGAGAATTTAGTAGGAACAATCCACCATCCAATACGGCAATAACGAATTTAATCAGAAAATTTGAGGAAACTAGTTCGGTAGAAAACTTGAAGACACCAGTGCGTGTTCGTGCAAGCCGTTCTATCGAAAACGTTGCTACTGTTAGGCAAAGTGTAGCTGATAGTCCGAAAACCTCAGTTCGTCATCGTGCACAGGAATTAAACATTCGTCGCTCAACTTTACATAACATTTTACGAAAAGATTTGCATTATCACGCTTTTAAAATTCAACTGACGCAAGAATTGAAACCAGCGGATCATAGGCAGCGTCGTACATTTGCCGGTTGGATGCTGGAGCAACAAGCAATTGACGACAATTTCTCGAATAAAATCATATTCAGTGATGAGACACATTTTCATCTCGGTGGATACGTCAACACGCAAAATTGCCGCATTTGGGGTCAGGAAAATCCACATAAAATTGTCGAAAAACCTATACATCCCCAGAAAGTCACTATTTGGTGCGCATTTTGGTCTGGCGGAGTCATCAGACAGTTCTTTTTCGAAGATAATGCCGGTAATGCTGTTATCCTCAACAGCGATCGGTGCCGAAGCATGATAACCCAGTTTTTATGGCGTGAATAACTCTACTGCGATCGAAGTTCAGAGGCAGAGTTATCTCTCGATCTGGTGACAACAATTGGCCGCCAAGATCTTGCGATTTGACCCGATTAGATTTTTTCCTCTGGGGTCACTTGAAAAGCAAATTCTATGCTTCCAACGTCCAAATCCAACCTCAACTTTGGACACCCATATCTGTGACTGCAACTGCTAGAGGGCAGCAAAGGAGCATGAACATAATCCAATCATGACTCTCAAATCCATAGACCCGAAATGCCGTCGCTATGAAATTCCATAACCTCAATCTCAAACACATTAATTTTAAAAACCCTATATCAAGGACCTGTAAAATTTAACATTCAGCAACCTAATGAAGAGGCATGAATAATAATAATATGATCCAATCATATCTCTCAACCCTATAGCCTCAAAACTCCATAGCTTTGAAATTCCATAGCTGTAAATTTCATAGCCAATATTTTGTGCATCTGCCCTGTCGACTGGACTAGTGGCAGAACTTTTGTCTCCACAACAGTCAGCATGCATTCGGTTACATTGGCTATGGAAGTCTACCATCCTGGATCACGGGGTTATGGAAGTCAGCCAGCCCTGGGTTACGTGGTTATGTAAGTACTTATCTCGAGTATAAAGTTCCCGGGTTATATGGCTTAAGATTTCTGGAACTGAAGGTGTGATTGAATCATATTCATGCTTCTTCATAATTTGCCGCGCTCTAGCAATACGTCACAAATCAAGAACACATATATGGGGTGGTTTGAGATTAAGGTTTTTGAAGTTATGGGTTTTGAGTACGTATGTCGTAGGGTTGAAGGTTTCTGAGGCTTAGAGTTATTGTTAGGTCATCCCCGTAACATTACAGTCACATGCTCCTGAAGTATATCACATAGTTTCTGTTTTAGTGTAGTTCATAGGGATTTTTGTTCCTAGGGATAGTCGTAAATGCTTTCTGACCTCATATTTTGATTCAGCGCCTGGAAAAACATAGAAGGAAAATGGTGGTATCTGGCTTTGTGTACCTGTGTAACCAAGCTACCGTATAAAATGTGATTTTTGAGGTTGAAAAAAAAAACTAACGGTAAACGAAGAAAATTGATGTTTGATTCGTGTTCAGCGACCCCAAAAACGTGGAGTAGACCGAGTCTGTACTTCCGCGCATTGGAAAAACTTTTGTAGTCCTGTGTAATCTTGGCAGATACGAGACACGCCACAAAGACTTCATTACATCACACTATTCAACACATATAGCGAAGGGTGTACAACAGCACCAGCTATCACGAGATTACTGCAATAAATACAAATTGAGGCGATCTCCATCACATGCTACGCGAGTTGACTATGTGTTACGTCACCGACTTTACTCAATAATATTTTCATTAAAATATGCAATAATATATACTGTGCACTATTTAAAATTTTGAAGTTAATGTCATGTGACCGAAATAAAAAAAAATGTTGTCTTTAATCATATCAGTTTGCCAAATATTTTGGTTTAGATTACATTTTTTGAAAAGTCTCCCGTTTGAAATTTCATGAGCTACTTTGTATATTTGCAGGCGTTATGTTGTATAGGATATGGAAATAAATTATAAAATATGATGCAATCTGTGAAAAGGAAAACACCCACCCGAAAACAGTTTTTCCGACATCTGGTACCTTTTCACAGGTTGCATTACAAATATTTCTATTTTTCCATATCTTTTATAGTTTTTTTAAAACGTTTAATAGGCCACTCACCATGAAGCACCTTGTTTTTATTTGACATTTTTCTAGGATTATAACAGCGGTTAAACACCCCAACATAGTGACCGTATACAAAATTCTGGAAGCTAATCAGATAATCTACATGTTCATGGATTATTGCCAGAATGGCGACTTGCTAGAGTACATTCGAGTACACGGTCCTTTTTCCGAAGATAAAGCTAAGTTCTTATTTAGGTAGGTACGTTCTTTAGATAATATAAATTTCTATTAACAACGACAATTCTACACGGTGGAGACTTTAACTGGAATATATTCGCTAGCGGGGTGGTGATTTTTCATAAAATTCCCGAGACACGTCAACTTTTAAATGTATTTACCTACATTTTGCAAGTAATATGAAAAATATAGCCCTTCAGGGGTGGCTGAAACCACCCTCGACATGATTTTTTTCAAATGCAACCCTATGGCTTGTGACCCCTCATTTTAAAGCTGGTGGAAAGAGGAATCCAACGCAGTGATCAAATTTTAATTTTTAGTATGTTTGTAGGGTTGCATACAATTAAAACAATTTAAAAATTAAATTTATTTTCAACGTAACAATTGTTCAAAATGTGCACCATTCACTTGTTGGCAGCATCCCAGTCTGTGGTAGGTTTCGTCCCTTACATTATGCAACATTTGCGGTGTTATTTTTCCGATTTCCTCTCTTATCCTTTCCTGCAGATCTGCTATGTTGTTGGGTTTCTGAATGTAAACCCTACTTTTAAGATGTCCCCACAAAAAGAAATCCAGTGGTGTAAGATCTGGAGATCTTGCTGGCCACTCAATATTACCTCGCCTCCCAATCCACCTACCGGGAAAAATTCTGTCCAGATACTGACGAACAATGGCAGCATAGTGTGGTGGGGCCCCATCTTGCTGAAACCATAACCTCTCGTCGGTCAAGTTAGGGTTTAAGGGGTTTGGAAATAAATGACATAGCACTGGCATTAGTTCGTGCTGGAGTAAACGCAAGTATCTTGCCCCATTAAGAGTGTCATCAAAGAAAAATGGTCCAACAATTCTATCTTGTATTATTCCGGCCCACACATTAGTTTTCTGTGAGCGCTGAGTATGAAATTCCCTCATCCAATTGGGGTTCTCTTCAGCCCAGTAACGACAATTTTGGCGATTTACGTGCCCATTTAATGTAAAAGTAGCCTCGTCAGAGAAAAACTATCCACTCTAAAGATAACTGCTTTTGATCAATACAAGTCATCAATAAATCGCAAAATTCCACTCGTCGATCTGGATCATCTTCAAGTAGCTCTTGAACAGCTTGCATTTTATATGGGCGTTTTTTCTCATATTTAAGTATTTTTAAAACTGTTTTGTGATTAAGATTACTATCACGGGCCAGTTGACGGGCTGGAGTGATTGGATTTTCTTCTAGAGCAAGCAACAAATTCAACTTCGTGTCGTCATCAACAACAGTCTGCCTCTTACTCGGTACTTTCCTGACATGACCCATCTCTCGATATTGATTTAGTGGTGGCAAGTCAGGATGCGTTTCTCGAAACAAGCGAACAACTTCGCATTGAATTCGCGCCCTATCACCATATCCAATCATCATCAAAATTTCGATTTTTAGTGATTCAGTTAAATAAGACATTTTCACCAATTTGAAATAACACTTCGTTTCAAACTCTGAATACAGCATACAAACTAAATTACTCTTTGCGGCCGTGTAAAAACACTAGCAAAAAATAACAAATATCAGTTGTGACAAAAAATTGCTTGGAATTTTTTGTGGGGACTTATGAAAAGTAAAGTTTACATTCCAAAACTAAACAACACACATTTTGAGTACGAAATTGTTGCGTTAAAAATAAATTAAACTATAAAATTACGTTTTAATTGTATGCCACCCTACAAACATACTAAAAATTAAAATTTGATCAGTGCGTTGGATTCCTCTTTCCACCGGCTTTAAAATGAGGGGTCACAAGCCATAGGGTTGCATTTGAAAAAAATCATGTCGAGGGTGACCCCTGAAGGGCTATATTTTTCACATTATTTGCAAAATGTAGGTAAATACATTTAAAAGTTGATGTGTCTCGGGAATTTTTTGAAAAATCATTCACCACCCCGCTAGCGAATATATTCCAGTTAAAGTCTCCACCGTGTATATCTCAACATTCAGTGGATGATTTTGGTTTCGATAAACCTTAATTAAGACTTTCACCAAGCTTTCAGCCAATCATATCCTCACATTTTGCTATTTAGTTAAAGGATGAGTTCTTAAGAATTCCCACCCCACTTATCTCCGTTATTTTTAAAGCTATGAAATAATAATATTTTTTACAGAGATGACTTATTTTTTCTGAAATTTCAAAATATGCGAACATATATAAAAAAACAATTGAACCAAAAATATAGCAGCTGTTTAATTAACATTATCTTTTTTAAATGGAACACTCTCTTTTTTTACTGAATTCCGCTTGTTTTTCTGATTGCAACGATACAACATATCATACTTTCTCTCACAGGTTTTTGAAATATAATGCATTAAATAATAGTTCTTTGTTTGTCAAAAATAAACACATAAATAACGAAAAATCAAAAAAAAAATTACTGTTACATTATGTGACAGCCATTATTTATTTTACAATTCTGACAGCCACTTGTCAAAAGTTTGAATAAGACAAAGTTTCGTTTTGAGCTTCGACGTAACTGCGATTTCCATCTCTCTCGTTCATAGCCAGATTTGATGACTTTTTGGCCCGTTTGGCCAGATTTGATGACAATTTTTTATGGCCCGTTAGTTGTCTTGGCTCCTTTGTTAAGGAACTTGGAGGTTAGTGAGACATATGATTTAGGAGTTATTAATGTGTTTAACATGTTTTGTAAATAATTATTGTTTGAGGTAAAATATCTCATATGATTATTTACGGGAGGAACAATAGAAACATTTCAATAAATTGTCACTTTTGCATCTTTTAACCTGTCATTTTACATTATTGTCTATTGTGATAAAATAAATATTTCACAAAATTGCTGTATTATTCATTGGATACTAATAATCATCATTTAAAAAAATATGTTAAACCAATAATTAATAGCCCTTAAAACGTGTGTTTCACAGACATCAAAGGAACCTAGACAGTAATTTTGTGTTTATTTTTGACAACAAAGAGTAACTGTCAAAGACTTACTTACATGATGATCGAGGATATTTTATATATTCGATGCATAATATTTGAAAAACCTGTGGAAAATACGTCAAAGGTTATACCTTTGTAATCAGAAGAACAAGCGGAATTCAACAAATACAAAGAATACAGGATGCTCCATTTAGAAAAAGTTATGTTAATTAAACAACTGCTTCGTTTTTCTCAATTGATTTTCTGACAGCATAATCTAAAATTTCAAAAAAAAATGAGTTAAACCCGTAAAAAAATTCATAGTCCTAAAACTAACAGAGAAAATGGGGGTAGGTCTCACGAACTCACCCTGTACATAGTTCAAAGGCATCAACTTAAATCAGTTAAGCATAACCAACTATCGATTGTAGGTTTTCGTTGGATATGAGATTTCAATTTTGCTGCATAAAGTCCCAAATACTGCACTCTGTCTAATAATAGTGTTTGTTTCTTCTTATTATTTTTTTCAGGCAAATCGTCAACGCCGTGAATTACCTACATAAATTAGATATATCCCATAGAGATCTTAAATGCGAGAACGTTCTTCTCATGTCGAACAACCAAGTGAAGCTGGCCGATTTCGGCTTTGCTAGAAGTTGCAGGAACGAGCTTGGCGAATACATACTTTCGGACACCTTTTGTGGATCCGCTGCTTACGCTGCTCCTGAAATTTTACAGGTATACATATTTGCAGATATTATAAAACAAAATAGTGATACAGCTAAGTGCAAAAATTGGTGACTTAGAACCCTGAAAATAGAACACCAAAGCTACTGATGTTGCTTCGGACTATTGTCATCAGCATAGTGCAGCTTAAGTAAAAAGGAAAAATGAGAAATAGTAATACCCTTTGCTTCGATTTCAAAACTGTTTATCAGTACAGTGTAGATTAATATGAAGGAAAATAGGAAGAATAAAGAACACGAATCACAAGGATAGCCACGAAGCCGCAAATTACACTAGGATCTGCTGTCTAGGTGTTTTATATTTAACGACAAAGTCTCATAAAACATTATCTTGCTCATTTTTGCCTAGTAACTAAATTCTAACGAGAATAAATTTTCATGTATTACATCGAACTATAAAATCTAAAAGATTTCAATTAGAATGTCAATTATAATATGAATTACAATATTCAATAGCAACAAGTAATAAAATACTTTTCTGCCAGCATGTACATCACCAACAAATTTAGATGTTAAATTTTCTTACCTAATCATGATCATTTTCACAACATTCAAGACCTCGTTATACTATATAGAACTAATAATAATTCGAACACCAGAGAAATTACTAGCAGAAATTATGTGAAATAAGACAAATTTGTATTCGAGCCACTGCAGCATGAATCGGCTTTTAAAGTACTTCAAAAAGCATCCAACTACCGGACCAGGTGAAAAGTACCTGTTTTATTTTTTTAGTTCCACTATGCATATACTACACGATTGACAACATACATACCTACGTATTATGTACATGGTAGGTAAATTAAGTAATTGGTTTTTTTTTTTAATTTTTTTATCAGAATAGAATTAGAATTAAGTATTGTCTCCTTCATAATAACTTCCTTGGGAAGCCACACCGCTGGGGACGGTTCTTCCATTACTCATAGTAGTCTTGGAACTTATATACTGGAATAGTCTTCAGCTGACCGGTTACAGACGTTTGAATGTTTTCTATGGTCCCAACATGACGTCACATGAGATGATTTTTCAATCTCGGGAAGAGAAAAAAGTCACTAGGACTCAAGTCAGGCGAATACGGAGACTGAGGAGCCACAGGAATGCTTTTACTGGCTAAAAAACTCGTTTCCTGAAATGACTGTGTGACAAGGCGCATTGTCGTGATGCAACATCCAGTTGTTCTTGATGTTTGGTCTCACACACATGAATCTTTTTGGCAGTTTTTCAAGAACCCCTCTGTAAAAGTGTTGATTTACTATTTGGCCTGCTGGCACAAACTCTTTGTGGCAATCAAAAAAGCAAATCAGCTTGCATTTGATCTTCGACTTGCTCATTCTTGATTTTTTGAGTCTTGGAGAGCTTGAAGTGTGCCATTCCATGTTTTGGCGCTTGGTTTCCGAGTCGTACTCAAACACCCAAGTCTCCGGTAATGACACGTTCCATAAAATGGGGATCATTTTCAATCGATTACAAAATGTCAAGACACCTTTCTGTCCTGATGTCCTTTTGTTCCTGCGACAGATTTTTTGGAACCATTTTTGAGCAGATTTTTCTCATCTCCAATTCGTTAGTCAAAATCTGATGAACAGTGGTGTGATTCAAATTTAACTCATCCCCGATCATTCTTGTTGTCAGCCGACGATCTGAACGCACAAGATCCTGTATTCAATCGACATTTTCATCGGTTCTTGAAAATGAAGGCCTTCCGCGGCGTGGTTCATCTTCAATCGACTCTCTTCCTTCTAAGAATTCCTTAAACCACCGAAAAACCTGGGCTCTTGAAAAAACACTGTCTCCGTAGGCGTGTTGAAGTTTTGCAAAAGTATCCGTTGCGCTATCTCCAAGTCTGAAGCCAAACCTGCTAGCACACCTTTGCTCAAAATTAATGTCACTCATTTTTAAAACGCTCTAGAAAAAACCGGTTTACGAAAACAGTCACAAAGAACAAACAAATGACTCTAACAAGTTCAAACTTATACTGAAGATACATTACATGTTAACTTACCGCCCTTCCAAATCCCGTCTCCGCAATGATCGAGCGCTACGTTGCCAGACTCATTACTGAATTTACACACCTCGTATGTTAGTTACTAACATATCAGACAATATACCATTTTTATTTAACATCCATTTCCACATTCAGGTAGAAGAGTGGAACTAGAGTATTTTTATTACAATGCTCAAACTTTCACATGTATGTCAACAAATTGTTTAGATGTCCTAAACAAAAACCACGAAGAACCTGTCACTTTCCTTTCATTGGAAATATTTAGTGTATGTAAATTAATTTTATTCAACATCAACAAACATTAACGAGACAATAATAAAGTAGGTAACAAAATCATAAGGAGGAAGAATTTTATTACCAAATGCGTATTTAGTGTATTTATTGTTTATGTAAGCATATATACTTAACACATGATTTATCAAAGGACCCCGCACAAAATAAGTGGGTGGCTGAAAATTTAGTATGTTGTATTTCATGACATCCTGATCAAAAGTCCTCATGGAGAGAACGCCTGAAAATCAATACTTTTTGAAATACGAAGTTGCAGAGGACTGAAATATTGCAGCACCTGCAAAAGGCATGCTTGAGTGTATTATATCGTACAAGGAGTTGTTTAACACTATTATTTTACAACATTGATATTTATGAAGACATTTTCACTCGATCATTAAATTCACTCGAGAATGACCTTGAAATATGACAAAGGCGAAAATCAAGGTCGTGTCAAAGTCAAGCGAAGATAAAACGATTATATAAATCCGAGAAAGTAGATGTATATGTTTTTGGGGTCGCTGAATCCAAATTCAGTGTTTACTTAATCCCTAAAGGTTAACTAGGGGTCATTTCAAGGTCATTTAAAATCAAAACGAAAAAAACTGGTGTATTCTTAACCCCAATAATCCAATATCAGAGTTCACCTAAATCATCCAACCATCAGCTGCTGTAATCATGTTACCGTCGGCATTAGCATGATGACCTTGATTTTCGCCTTTAAGTCATATTTCAAGGTCATTCACGAGTGAATTTAATGATCGAGTGAAAATGTCTTCATAAATATCAATGTTGTAAAATAATAGTGTTAAACAACTCCTTGTACGATATAATACACTCAAGCATGCCTTTAGCAGGTGCTGCAATATTTCAGTCATTTGCAGCTTCGTATCTCAAAAAGTATTGATTTTCAGGCGTTCTCTCCATGAGGACTTTTGATCAGGATGTCATGAAGTACAACATACTAAATTTTCAGTCCGTTTGACTGTACCCACTTACCCACTTGTTTTGTGCGGGGTCCTTTACAATCCAGGATAACGAGCTGATCAACTTGATTATGTAACAGAGAAATAAAACAGAGGATACAAACTGACCGATCTTCGAAGCATAAGAGAAACTGACGAAATTCTGACAATGACGAAAATGATCAGTTCAGAAAGTTCAGCCAGTTTATTCAACAAAAAGGATTATTACACATGTTTAACTCATTTTCATTTCAGGGGTTTTCTATGATCCCAAAATGTATGACATTTGGGCTCTGGGATGCATTTTGTACGTTATGATGACAGCTTCGATGCCGTTTGACGATTCAAACATAACGAGAATGGTGAAGGATCAACTTAGTCGTAGCATATGTGGTGTTACAATATTGTGGACAGACAACAGCAACGACTTGAAAAAATTAGTAAAGTAAGTAAACAAAATAAAGTTGTGAATTGGCAACACAGACACACAGACACAAAATTGATAAAATAATGTATAAAATTTACAATCCGCAATATAAAGTATTGCGGACAGAAAATAGTAATAGTTTAGTAAATACATTTTTAAAATAAATATTACTTCAATTATTGTCCAAATCTAAAATTTCAACGTTTTAATAAACCAAAACGTAACAAAAAATGAAACTTTGGCCTGCCTCATCAATTTATAACTAAAATCCAACAATTAAGTAATAGGTAAGTGAAATTAGACCCTATGAGAACCGTTGGTGGAAATCAAGAAGACTAGAACTAAGGAGACCGAACTTCGGCTTTTCGCTGTATAACGCGACGGGCTCAAATATGTCCGCCTCCAGAGGCGCTGTAAACAGTAGTGTACCCTGGTTGCTACGGTATATAAACAGATATCTATACGTATACTGCGGTTCTGTACTAATCTGTGTGCGTTAGAGGTTAGAGTCCGTGTCAGTGTCCGTGGTGCGAATACATTTGACAGACGCTCGATATTTTTCATGTCAAAGGTTAACATCGTCCAAAAATTAAGCTTTTCAAAGTCATTGCGTAATGTTTTAATAAATTTTCACGGTCAGTACTGTGCAATAGTCTGAACTCGTATAAAAGGGTAAGGCAAATTGTAGGTACGTAAATGTGGAAATGCAATGTTATTGTGAAACCTTTACAGAGATACGTGTCTGAAAGAGCAAGGGAAATTTCACAGATACATGCGAAATGAAAAAAATCACTATTTACGCGTTATTTTACCCACCCAGCACCTATTCGCTCCCTTTTCCAGTTAACTTGTGGGACTAATACTACTTTGCGCACGATTTTGGTGGTCAAACATAGTGTATATTATTGTTTTCTGGGTATCTGACGAAAAAAAACGCTAAAATTGCAAAAGTGGCTTATCTGAACAATGACCCTCAAAATATTTCATGTTACGTGCTTCAACGTTAACAATACAACAAAGGAAAATATTTCGTTTCATACATACATCAGTATATAATTTGAAATAACGTCCGGTTATTCGTACCGCTTCTTATATCACACAATGCAACACAGCACTTTCGAACCATATTTATTTTGTATGTATTTTTGCTAAAGCCAAACGGCATGTAAGCTTTGACAGCTTAATGATAAATGTCATATAAAACCATAGCATGGTTTTCTATGATAATTTGAAAAACATTCAAATGTGGTCCGTCGCTCATCACGTGACATCGAGTACATTACTGTTTACAGCGCCTCCTGGAGGCGGACAGATTTGATCCCTAGATACCGAACGAGTTCGGTCTCCTTAGTTCTAGACTTCTTGGTGGAAATAAATGTTGGAAAGCTGAAGATCGCTTTGATTGCTTCATTTGACGTCAAATAGTATCCTAGATTTGCCGATCTTTCGACGCGAGCTTACATGAGGGCATCAAAGAAACCACAAAATTTTTGGACTTTTCGAATATTCGCTAAAATTTCAACATGTACTTTTTTCGCGTACTGCAAAGCATATGATAAAAAATCGAAAATTTCAAATTTATATTTATAGATGTATACTTATTACGTACAATTTAAACGCAGAATTTCATGTCCTACATGTTTCATTTTTTCTCGTCCTCTACACATTTCAGATTTTTTTCACTTATAATAGCCATTTCCATGTTACAGACGTTTTAAAATCACTATACTGGTTTTGTTCACAAAGTAAAATGATTGTTTTCCGACTGTCGATTTCGATCATACCACTGGACCAATTTTAAGTTTTGTAAGTACTTATTTGAAACAGAATTTAATGAATAATAATAATAATAATGAAGAATAATAATACTCACCCTATAATTACTCCGAAGAGTAACCCCTTAGGTCCTCTCAGGGACCTGTGCGGGAAGGAGTGGCTATTATTATTATTTGTCATGGCGCACTGGGAGCGACTTAAGATTATTTCGGTAACGCATTTGCTTTACAGTTCTGAGGAAACCCAGAAAACTCAGAACATTACCAAATCTAGGGCATGTGCGGTTGGATTGGCATCTCTGCATCCACACCTATACACTAGTGTATTAGTGGTTGCATATCAAGCCCTGACGGAGAAAGCGAGACAATTAAAAATCGCTACCCCGGCCGGGACTTGAACAACGCGCACAGAGGTATCTCGACTGGAAAGACGGCGCTTTAGCCCACTCGGCTACAGTACAGCTATACACAGTACAACAACAGTACAACAGTCGGCTACAGTACAGCTATAACACATGCGTATTTTAACTTTCCTTTACTTTAGGTACAATTTTTTATTCGGTATACGACTTTCTATACACTTTATTTTATTTTTCTTGTGTATCTTCTTAGTCTTTTTCTTTCATTGCATCTTATGTATTCGAAAAAAAGAGGATCCTCAGTTTTTGGAAACGTATGCGAAGTGATATTTGAAAAGTAGATAAAGTAATGAAAAAATACAACAGCTGATTTTTTGCACATTTTTTTATTGCAGACATTAATGGAGACAGAAGTGGTCAACTCTCAATCTATCACCCAGTGCAATAGCTATAGTGTATAACATTTGCATATCATGTTAATTCTTTAATCTGTTAACAAAATTGTTTATTTTACGTTTTAAGTTTATTCTATTTTATTCTACATTGAACTAAATACTCATTCATTCATATAAAAGGCACAAAAAGGCATAAAACGCATGGATGAAAAACAGTCATGGGTGTGCTATAGCTCGGAACTATTGCTCATGAAGAGTTTAATATGATAAAAGATGACATATCCATTATGCACTAATTTTGATTTAGAGAATATTTGAGTTATTATAACTTACAAGTCACTATGAGAGTACTCGTATCTCGAGAGTACAGTGCTGCAGTACTGTACTACTATAAGAACAACCCTAGAACCACACAATAAAAATACGGGTCGGTTTATTTCTAATGTAGTTAATCCAATATTTTTTAATCCCTAGCGAGAGGCAATATTCTGGGACAAAATTTACATACATTTTATATTTTTTGTTTGAAAATTGTATTTTTAAAAAAGATTTATTTTATTTAACAGACGTCCAGTACTGGACGTTGTAAAAGGTAACTAAATTAAGACTTAAACATAACTATGACTACTGAACAAGTAAGTAAGCTCTATTGCACGCAGTGCTTTTTATAAACTTTAGGTGTGAGAAATGCCAAGTAAGCGTCTGCATTCATGGAACATCGCATGATGCTTACTCGTTCACAATAATATTCCGAGAATGAAAAAGGAAGCTGTTATCGGTAGACGATAAAGTGTAATTTAATACTGCTGGAATTGTTCATCAGCTTATTTACACATATAACAACTCCCCTTTTTAATAAAAAGTTGATGCTGAGTCATCAACTTTTAGGGTGAATTTCTGGACGTGGATGGGTCTCTTCGGCATCTTCTTGATTGGTCCGGTGGATGTTCGGTCTGATTTTCAGGATACTGTTGATTCTGTTGAGGGCTTCTAGGTGAATGGGTTTGGATGATTCCTCCTTCTTGGCTCTCCTGGATTTTCTACACTTGTAGATGATGTACATGATGATTATGCTAACCACTATTGATATGGTTAGGTAGGTAACCCATGGAATGTGTTTCGTAATAAACGGTTCGTTTATTAATTTGTCTAGATCTCTTGAATACTGTTCAAGCTTATGATTTGCAATTTCTAAATTTTCGACGTTTAGGTGTTCGAACTGTAGAGGTTATAATTTTGGAAGATGAATTTTGTCGGGAATGTAACTACAGCAATCATATGGAATGAGTACCGGGTGAGAATTGTCCGTTATATTGATAGTATTACGGCTACTAGCTCGCACTTTTGTTATACCAATAAAAGCATAACAGTCCGGTTGGAGTTTTAACACTGTGTTTCGATAAACAATTATGATTTTTGTGTCCATACGAATACAGTATATTGTAATGTGGACTGGTTCCGAAACCATCACTAACCATGCGTTTTCTGAAAGTTTTTGCACATTATAACCTTGTCCAAAGATTAGCACATTTTGACAGTTTTTGGGAATTTCCTTAAAATTTTTCAACAACTGGGCTTCACAGGGTGCGTTGCCGTCTATTGGATAGGCATAGAGCTCCGAACATAATTTCTTATGTGGGTCTATTTGCTTGCATGCATGCGTTCAAATTCTTGACGGGTATGTACATTAAAGAATCATCATTTCGCGCGATAAATTTTTGTGAGAATGATAAAACGTGATGTAGACCTGTTCTATTGTCCAAAATAGGAATTGGGTATAAGTGATAAAGGGTGTACAGTTGCTGTTCCACTAGTGGGATTCTTAGCACAAAAATTAAATCTGATTTTGATTGAAAGGCTTCTAATTCGATGATTTCTAAGTACGAAGGTATCATTGAATGTTTCACTGGAAGGGGTAAATTATTTTTTACAAGATTTTGAGATATTTCCTGAAGAGAGATAATCAAATTATCTGGTGTAATGATTGAAGAGTGAATAATTTTTAAACGAGCAAAGGTTATTGAATTTAGAGTGTTATTAAGATTGTCCTGAAGGTATAAATAACTTTCCATTAACGCAAATTTCGAGAAATATTAATTTGGCTTCAACCAGTGCGATTTTATCTCCTAGTTGATGAATAACTCTCTCGATTCTACTCATGTCTCGATTAAATGTTTTTTCATCAATTGCTAATTTTTGAATAGTTTCATTGAAACTTTTTATAACCGAAGAAGTAACGGATATTTGATTTTTTAGAAGGTTCTCAATTTGATTTTGATCTTGGTTTATTTTATTGATACTGTCTGTAAAATATTTACCGCCGGCGGCGTCAAGATTACCAGTGATTGCCTTAAATATACTACCTATACCGTCCATTAAACCTCGTTTAAAGCGTCTAGTGTCTGTAAAGACTTCTTCAAGTTTTTCCCTAATGGAATCAGAAATTTGGGTAAGAAGAGTAACGTGGGTTTTAACATCTGAGTGAAATTGTTGCATATTGTGATAATCATGGTTAAGCATTTCCGTGATTGCATTTAAAATTCTGTTATTATTGTCAAAGGTATTTTTGATGCTAGATAGATTTTTATGTACAAGGAGAGTCCATTTGTCGTTGGAAATTATGATTCTTGTTTCATCGTGATAGTAAACGCCTATTGTGTTGTTTATTGGGGTTATTTGGTACTGGGCTATGGCTGTTCCGATCAGCGCAAAGAACCTGGAAAGATATTTTGATTTTAATTTTCGGAATAGGGTTTAAGTCGATCAAAATTGACTTTAGTTTTTTGTTTGGTTTTTGGATTTAGTTTGGTTTTGGATTTTTACAATTTCAAAGAGACCGTTAAATTTGTTTTGGAGTTTATCTTTTATCTGTGATTCTTTAACATAAACTTTTTGTCTGACTTGGTAATCTGGCTGGGTTTGAGAAACATGTTGGTCGAAACGAATTTTCGCTTTTTCTTTATGGGAATTGGTTTTTGCTTGTCTACTTTATAATAATAAGATATACGGTTGTTTAGGTCTCTTATGTATTTCGTGATCAGTTCTTTCTGATTGTACAGGGTTTCGGGTGGCCTACTTGAGGTATGACAAAAAATTAACTCACAGGGTGTAAATCCGTGAGTTTTATTGACTGAGGTGTTGTAACATATTATCGCGTAAGGTAATATGTTAAAGGGATGTTCATCGGGGTGGTCTGACATGTGTATTCTTATCATTTCCAATAGTGTGGAGTGGAATCGTTCTAAGGAACCGTTTGATTGAGGGTGTCCTACGCTAGAGTATGTTATTTTAATGTCATAGAGGCGACATAAGTCTCTAAGGATGGCATTGTCAAATTCACGTCCGTAATCGCAATGGATTCGGAGGGGTGTTCCGAAATGTTGGAAATAGACAAGTAACGTATTCGCTACTGATTTTGCTGATTTGTGGATAATGGGGTACGCCTGACTAAATTTTGTGAGTTCATCGCGTATTGTAAGCGCATAATTTTTTGAGGGGACTTCTAAGATATCAATGTTTATGCGTTCAAATGGAGCTTTTGATGTTTCTGTGATAACTAAGGGTGCGTCTAAATTTTTTTCGACAAGCTTTTGTTTTGTTACAAATTTCGCATTTTTTTATGTAATCATCAACGTCTTTTGTCAATCCTTTCCAATTATACTTGGTTTTTATTCGCCTAATGGTTTCATTTATTCCACGATTGATGTGGGCTTTACCTGTGTGGTATTGATCGATGATGATCGGAATTTGATCGTTATTATCGTTTTAGTGATGTCTTGGCAAACTTTGAGTTTTACGTCTTTTTCTGATAAAAAGGAACGATAATATTTCGAGGATGGGAAGATCGACGTTATTTTCGACATAGTAAGTTTCGGAAGGTTTAAATTCTTCACGGCCTTGATATATTGAGGCAAACAAATGTTCTATTACGGTATCGGGGTCGAATGGTAGTGCTACTATAAAATATTTTCTGTTACGCGCAGACTTACTAGATAGTTTGTTTAATGTTAAATTACGAAAGTCTGTGTTTTCGTAAAATAAATCTTCAATTATTTTATGATGGAAGTCTTTAAGATTGTTTTGTTGGAAAAACGTTACGATATTTTTATTAGATTTATCTAAAAGTTGTCCGTTTGTATACTCAATTTTGGAATAATCAATAAGGGATTTTGTTTTATACAATTCTATAAAAGTTTCAAATTCTTTTACGCTTTCGTTTTTATCTTTGTGTTCGATTCTCTCGGTTACGTCATCTTTTTGATTATAGGAATCGGATTCGTTTGAGGTAGATGGATTTTGAATGGGGTACATTAGTAATTTGGACTTTGCTTGAAATTGGGAGTAATCTTGGATGTGGTTTATTTTTATACGGGAAAGAGCGTCTGCGTTTTCTATTGTTGTAAGAAATTCGCCTTCTGATTTACGTGCACTATCGCGTTTGGTATCCTAACTTTATCTTTTTCTTGTCTTGATAGTATGGCATCGGTGTTTGTTAAATGACATTTTAATTTTGCGATATGTTCCGTACGGGGGTCGATCGAAATTATGTTTGAAATTTCGTTAGCTGATTGATTTGGATGATTTCGTGTATCTGAAATGATTGGATGATCCGTGACTTTATGAATTGGAATTGTTTTGAAATTTGTTATGAGTACTTTATTTTTTATGTCTACAATGCAGTTATAATGTTCTAAAAAAATCAGAACCAAGGAGTCCATCGAACTCGATGTCTAGGTCGCATATATAAACTTTAAATGGATCATTGCTGTTAAATGGAATAAGAACGGATTCATTAATTACTATTTTTTGATCTGTGATACCCTGTATGGTAACGTTTTCGGGACATCTCCTTCTGTAATTTCCGCAAATTTTAGGTTTGAATATAGACAAACCTGCGCCTGAATCGATTAATATTTTATATGTGTTGGTAGCGTCGTAAATGTAGTATACATTTTTTGACTTAACAGATAGTAAGGGGCTTATAGGAATTTTTGTTCTGGGAAGTTCAGATTGGGGTTGAAGTTGTCTAGATTCATATTGCCAAGCTGAGTTTGCAATACTGCCATGTTGGAATCCCTGTTGTGATCCGGTGGGTCTGATAGAGGAGGTGGGCCTGATTGAAAATCCTGATTGTATACGAGGGTGGTGATATAAGTTGGTTCTTCCATGTAATAATTTTCGGAGGGACCATTAGCGGTATAATAGTCCTCGTTGTTGTAATATTCCGAATTATTAGCAGGATAATAATTCGTATCAGTGTGGGCGTTATTATCTGTATAATAACCGTCACTAGTATTTTCGTAATAATTTCGGTTGGACTGCTCGTAAACTTCTGGTTCATTATTTTGGTTTAAATGAAACGTTTTCCTATTGTTATTATTTGGCCTAAAATAATTGGGGTTTGGTTGGATCGCGGGGGTCTTTGAGCATTGAAGTTTGGATTTGGCGTAATAACTGGAGGTCTCTGTTGCTGAGAATTTTGTGAAGTTCCGGGGTGTTGGTTGTAATAATTTGGCCTAGAGTAATTTTGCTAATTTTGATCATTTTGATGAGATCCGGAATTTGGGGGGTTGATGACTTTGTTGTCTTTGACGACATTCGTTGAAAACGTGCCCTATTCGTTTGCAAAATGAACATTGTTTTGTAGGTGGAGGTAAATTTGGTTTACGTACTGGTGTATTGTTATTATTATTGCGATTTGATTTTTGTATTTCGAAACAATTTAGTTGTAGTTCTTTGCGAACTCTGTTTATCGCCGTTAGCATGTCTGCATGGTCGCTAGCTCTAACAACGTGCGCTATTTTTGGTTCTATTCCCGTTAATAACGTGTTTAAAATCATACCCTCTGTTAATTGTATTTGAGCTTGCTTTTGGCCTGTTGATAACTGTTGTTTGTGAATGGATGCGTGCATTTTTGCTTCGTGCGTTTGTAATCGAGCGATAAATGTAAGAGGAGATTCACCTAAGAGTTGTCGCATTCGTTGAAGATCTTGAATTAATGAAGTTAAATCCCTACGATCACCGAAATGGTTTTCGAAAAGATTTTTAATTTCGTCCCAAGTATTTGGGTTTCTGGAATTTACTAGTTCTGCTGCGCGTCCTTTTAATTTATTTTTAATATGGACAGTTAAGAGTACCTTCTGGTTGCCAACTGCCATGTCATACGCAGTTTTACATGAATTTAGAAAAGTAACTAGATTTATTTGATTACCGTCATATTCAGGTATTATTGAAAAAATTTCGATTAATGTATAGGGTTCGACTATTTCTTGATGAGGTTGGTTTGCTTGTGGCTGGGCCATATTTCTAGTGGTTACTGGCATAAACAATTTGGAACGTGTGACTAAAGAATTTTTTCGAAAATGAGCTTTAATGAATTTTGGGGTGGATAATAGAACTGGTTTTTCGCAATTTCAATTTGAACTTGCTTCGCGATTAAAAGAGCGAGAGTTAACGTTGTACTAAAAAAGCGAGATGATTCAAGTACTTACGTTAAGATTTTCCACATTCCTGTTGACGTGGGGGTGAAGATCGTCGTTGAACCAGGTGAGCTTCTGTTGCGTGTTCCTGATGTCAAGGTGGATCTGCTTGTTGAATTTTCTTCTGGTTTCGGCTTCTTGGAGCTTGTTGAATTTTCTGTTTCGGTTTCTTGGAGCTTGTTCTTTGTTTCTTGAAGGTTTGGAAACCACCACACTTAGTGAGGATGCCCGTGTTCTAAGCGTGTTTTGGAAATCCTACCGACTGCGCCAATTTTTATATTTTTTGTTTGAAAATTGTATTTTTAAAAGATTTATTTATTTAACAGACGCCCAGTACTGGACGTTGTAAAAGGTAACTAAATTAAGACTTAAACGTAACTATGACTACTGAACAAGTAAGTAAGTTCTATTGCACGCAGTGCTTTTTGGGTGTCTCACCAAGACACCGGCGCTATTCGCCCTAACCCACACGTCTGGCCCGGTCGTCGGTTTTAAAAATTTTGATGTAAAAATTGAAATTGTGGAATGTGGAAAATAGTGTTTATATAAAGATGTTCTTAACGGAATCAAGGAAAAAGTGGTGGAAATTTCTAAAGTGTGAATCTGGTAGTTGTTAAAGTTTTATTTTATTTTATGGTTTACGTTGTCCACGCTGGGAAGGATTATTTATAAAAAACTGGTTTCATATACTGTTGTTTGCAAAATGATAATAAGGTGAAGGTAAAAAATTTAGAGGGGATTTCTATTTAAGTTTTCTCGGTTTGTGCCCTTTTGTGGTTGTGGGTTGTGGGTTTCCTTTAATTTGTAATTGTTTTATGGCAATAAGTTGACCCCATTATCTCCGTTTGGTTTCTTCTAAAGTATGAGGTTGGGGAAAGGTTGGGGTGTCTATAGGGTGGTGTGGTATTCGTAAGGTGTAATTGTGTTGCAAAAATCTTAGTAAAACGTTGATCCCGTGGAAGACTTTCGAAGTTGGACAAATTGGTATTTCCAGAGTGTAGTAGTCAGTTTTTCGGGTGTTCTGTTTATTGTAAAACGCAAATTCGTGTGGTGTTTTGTTGTGTGAGATCAAAAGTTTGTCAAAGTAAACTGTCGCCTGCTATACGAAATAAAAAATATCTGTTTTATTTTTAATTGTAAAGAACTGAAAAATTAGGTGTTCTAATAGGAAAATACCACCAAGTGGGTCAGCTGGAGGATCAAGAAATTTATTTGGAAGATGCCTCCAATTTCTACTTCCTTCGAAAAGTAATCAAAAAGAGTAATTAACTGTAGAGTGTGATAACAAGAGCACGTACCAGAAATGAAGAAGAAATGAGTCGTCAGAAGTTAAACCCAATCTCAATTAAATCAAAATGAGCTACCTAGAACAAATCCCGAGTAAATCACACAAGAGTATCGTGTAACCGGCTAAAAGAAAAAATAAAGATATAGATGCAAAAAATACTTTGAATATTTGATGCAAAAAGGGCGAATAATAAAATGAAGGAGATGAAGTTTTGCTCAGTCTTCTTCCTGATCTAGATTAATGAACGTTCTCAAAAAGGAGATGTAAACGTGAGAAATTTACAGGATTTCTGAAGGGCATTTTCGTCCTAAGTGTCAATAGTACAGGAGCGTATACTAATAATTTTACTTGTCCACCTATCCGTGTTCTATTTGCTTCGTGCCTCCACCTACCACTATACCTAAACATATCAATGAATCCGAAATCACAAACGGTGGCCTATCCTTCGAGCCTTCGAGATTTTTCAATGTCAATTGATATTACGTTTATATTAAATTAGTTTTCGTATGTTTATTTAATTTTTTGCAAAAAAAATTTTTCATTTCAATGTATATGCTTATCAAAAAATTAATATAAATAAACTTACCTTAAAGTAATAAGAAGCTTTTTCTGCACTTATGTTTGCGGTAATTGTATTCTCTTGCTTATTTCAGGTTTTATTATTTCTACCAGAGTTTGAAACGTGCGCTTGCTCATACGGTAGAATCCGTGAAATTTAACAGGATCATGATTTAATTCTTGAGCTACTATGTAAGAGTATATCCCAAATTTATCGTATAAAAAGGATTAACCCAAAACCTTCTATTTGTCTTCTTTCTACGCTTTTTCAGTAGCAAGTATGCAGAGCAATTTCTTCATCAAGAGGAAGAGATTTCTCTCACAACTGATTCCAAAATAAGTTGCTTTCAGTAAGTACACAAGAACAACGCAACAGAAACCGTAGTTGGGTTGCTGTTTCGTTGCTGTCGCCGGTTGCTTCTGGTAGAACGCCCGCTTATAAACTTTAGGTGTGAGAAATGCCAAGTAAGCGTCTGCATTCATGGAACATCGCATGATGCTTACTCGTTCACAATAATATTCCGAGAATGAAAAAGGAAGCTGTTATCGGTAGACGATAAGGTGTAGTTTAATACTGCTGGAATTGTTCTTCAGCTTATTTACACATATAACATACATATATTAAGTAAAACATTATTTCCAGAAATCTATAAAAATGTAATTACGAATTTTATCCCATACATTTGTATCTCATTATATCTCAAATGTGATGGGTAACAATTTGTGAAATAAAACGTGTATTTTTTTGTTTCAGCCAATTGCTCGAGCCAGATATGTTAAGACGACTGACAATAAAACAGGTAGCAAATAGCCCATGGCTAGAAGAAGGTAGTTTTCATAAAATTAAACGTTTGCTTTCCTTATCAGACAGTTCGTTTTTTTAACCATGTGATCTTTTACAGTGTTAGTGTGAATATTAAATATTAATAGAATACAAAATATGCCTCCTACTAAATATTAATACTTTTTTTATTATTTTTTTATACAGTGTTTTAGGATCGCAACACCCCTGTACAGTGTGTCCAATTTTCGGCACTTTTTGCGGAATAACTCAGTTGTATTTAAAGATATAGAGTTGCGGTTTGCACATTCTTTTTCTACTTTTTGGGAAACGAAAGATGCAGTAAACAAAATTTTCATAGCCCCTTTTAATTTTTGAAATACAGTGTCAAACTGAAATTAGGCACTTTTCGGACACCCCCTCTAACTCACTCTTCTTTTATATTATTGGTAATGTAAAAACAGACTTCCATACTATTTTTTATGTCGAATCCAGTGGTCAGTTCTTATCGTTCCCATCGTCAGTTTTCTCAGGTTAAAACAAACATACATTTTTTTTAAATAAAACACCCTATACATTTTTATTTGGAAGAATTAAATATTTTCTAAGCATTTCACGAATATGTATATATAAAAATATATATTATTATTATTATTATTATTATTATTATTATTATTTCGCCGAATTTATAGTCACACTGCGTATAATCTCTGCATAAACGCTGGGTAACATTCACCCATTTCTGCTGCAGACACTGATGCCAGTCAATACAGCTCGAAAAGGGGTGAGTTTATGACACGATTGATACCTGAAATCCGACTACGGGATTCTTTTAAGTTCAGTCCTTAGATGAAAACGTATAAGAATTAGACTAGGAAATAGTTGCACTTTTTTTTTAATAACAAATTAGTGAAAAAAAAATGGAGTGTTTTCAGTTTTTTGCTTATAGAAGAAAAGCTATTGAAGCAATCACATCGCATCCAATAGGAAAGTTGTAGAGAATTCAAAAACCTTTGAAATGAAAAAAAAAATCAAGTCAATAGGTACATTTTTCGCTGAGAAAACTCTGCGAAGAAACGTAAAAAAATTACCTTTTCTTAATAAATTCGTAATTCGAGTATTTTTGCATTAGAAGAGTCAATCTTGTGGGAAAATGTAGGTAATATCACGAAGATTGAGTGTGCAAAAACTGGATTATGCCCGACGAATAGTTTTTGCACAATAGTCGAAGAAAGTTTTTTACATCGTATTTTGAATATTCCATAACACGTCGAGCGATAGCTTAAATAACATTTTATCGACGGATTCGGAAACTACAGAGTGTAAACTACAATTCGTCCATTTACTTTGTTTCATTTAAATGCCATTAAATTGGTGTAAAACGCCTCTGAATACCGCGCAAAATGTTCGGCGGAGCGCTGACAGCCGTGGGAGGTATTGTGGGCGGGGTAGCGAGAGGAAGCGGCGGCAGCGACCAGCAAATTTCGCGCGGTGTTCGCGAAAAATGTACCTATTGACTTTATTTTTTTTTTCATTTCAAAGGTTTTTGAATTCTCTACAACTTTCCTATTGGATGCGATGTTATTGCTTCAATAGCTTTTCTTCTATAAGCAAAAAACTGAAAAAACTCCATTTTTTGTTCACTAATTTGTTATTAAAAAAAAGTGCAACTATTTCCTAATCCAATTCATATACGTTTTCATCTAAGGACTGAACTTAAAAGTATCCCGTAGTCGGATTTCAGGCATCAATCGTGTCATGTCAAAAAACTCTATTGACTGGCCTATGATGGCTTGATATCTGATCCCCGCCTCCAGCAGAAATTAGACTCTGGCGAGGGGAGGAAATTCATCATGTCCCAAAACCTTCCTTACAATGTTACAAGTTTGTAATAATATTGCCTTCTGGTCATTTCTAATAATGTTATAAGACAGTCCAAATGCCGCAATGTTCTTGGCGAATCTGGTCATCACTCATCACTCCCTCTGCAGATATTACTAGGGCGTATGTCTCCACCTTCTCCAGTTTCCATAGGCGCTTAAGCTCGATTGACATATTTTCTTATTTCGCGATCTTCTCCCGATCAGTCTTCTGAATGTTGTGGGTAAGTGGCACTGCGATGTCTATGATGATCCCTCTTCATTGTTCCTTGTTTATCAGCACAATATACGGTCGGTTAAAATCCACTGTTCGGCTGGTGATGATTAGCCTATCCCAGTACATCACTGCTACTTCCGATTCCAGCACAGCTTCCGAGGTATATTTGTAGTATGGTGGAGCCGTCGCTAACAGGCCATACTTGAGTGCCAGTTGTTGGTGGACCATCTTAACAAGTTGTTTGTGCCTACCGAGATATGCTGACCCTGCTAGCGCAGGACACCCTCCTACTATGTGTTCTATAGTTTCGCCTGCAGATCCACATTTCCTACATATGTAGGTCTTCGACGTCGTTCTTCAGGATATGGTTCTGGTAATTTCTTGTTTTTATAACCCTGTCCTGAATAGCAGTCTTTGAGAGATTGAACATTTTTATGGAGTGTTTGAGAATGTTTTTCACAAAAGAATTTTGGAAATTCCTTGTTACAATTTTACCGAAAAAAATAGTGAAATTGGATCAGATGACTTTGTTTCTATCTACCAAACGAACATTTGGAACAGGACCCAAAAAAAAGATGATTTCCAACAAATCGCGTCTAGTAGATGTTGGTTAAGGGGGAACGTCATATAAAAAACAATTTTTTTGCATTTTTTTATTGATTAAAAACTTCATTTAACATCTGAAGAATATATTCCCAAGGTTTTAGACCAAAAAAAATGTTTTGTGAAGCCATCAAAGTCATGCTCTTGAAACGCGCTGAGCGGACATCTACGAGCGAAAGTAGGTAAACATACGCGGAAACGTACCTTTTGATTTTTTTTGGGCAAATAAGTTTTCTAGTTTAGTATTCAAATAATAGATGGCGCTTTTGTCGATGGAAAAGAATACTTTACGGTCCTGGAATAGCAGACCAAACTTAGGTAAGGATAAAATTCGTAAAACGCCCTGTAAACTGAACTTTTTAAGTCCGAAAACTTTAAACGCGTTTTTCTCGAAACGGAAATTTCGCGCGCCGTGCAATGTAACTCAAAAAGTTGTCGGCCGATTTACTTGAAATTTTACACAGGTATTCGTTATCATATTGACTTCAGCATATATCTTCAGTCTACTCTCAACAAATTGTTTATTTAAAAAAAAGTGACTTTTTTCTTCACAACGTCCTCAATTTTTTATTTTTTCGTATTTTTTGCTCTAATTAGGTATATACTGACCGGAAAAGCTTATATTAACAATTTTTTTTTGTATTTTGATTTTATACAACACCAACGACCTGGGGCGTTGCACAGCGCAAATCGAAGGCCGCCGTTTTTTTTTTTAAATAATAAAAAAACTTCCTACTACTCTTTAACGCCAATAATATAATGTGCTTAACCGCAAGTCAATAAATGTTTTTTTACAATTAAATTTTGAAAAAACAGTGTTCTATAGAGGCTTCCCCCCCCCTTAATTATAGACATGCCCATCGATTGGACACCATACTGACATAATTCTGTCGTAGTACTAGTTGAGTAGATCATGTTTACTTTTTTTTGTCCAAATAAGTAAAATTGCTTAGGTACGTTCTTCTTTAAAATATTACAGCTTAAATTTTATAGTATTTTATAAATAAAATAGCATTTTATTATTAACTTTACAGGACTGATTATGTTAATAAAAAAAAACAATATAAGTATTTCCTGTGAATTTTTATTTAATACCTTAATGTGTTAAATATTTGATGACGATAGAAAATAATAATAAGTACAGACTAAAACTTAATTCGAGGCTGAGCAAAATATGTGTATTTTATTGATTTTTTCCTAAAAGGCGTGGCGTGGCGTCTTAAAATTAACTATTATAGATCTTCCCATTTTTTCGTAGAATTAAAACAAGCAAAATAGTTGTTTAACTGTTCAAAATAAAACTATTTCACTGACTACTGTATAAAGTAGTTCTCATAGATTTCACCAATAATATTTTATATTCTGAATAATTTATAACATTATAAACACCGGTAGGTTTCTTTTAAATGTATCATGTACCTACAGCCAGTTTTAAATATGTATTTTATATTATTCAAGTACCTACATTCCACAATATAACAATAACTAAAGACCGGATGTCGTTCGTACATGACGTAATTATCAGGGGCGCACTTAGGACGCTAACGTTAATGTGTGTGAAAGTCAAGTAAATATCTACGTTTATTGTCAAATACAGATAATATAACGTCTTACCTTGTACTGGTTATAGGTATAATATCCAATATGATCCGTATTAAGTTGTGTAGTTTAAAAAACACTGTAATGAAACACTAATATTCACTTGTAGCACTAAAATAACACTGAATAACCAGCAACTGTTGTAAATGTTCAGTGGTTAAGTTGTGACGTCTATCGTTTAAAATCCATTTCAGTTTCGAAAATGTACGTTCAACGTCCACAGAGGTCACTGGGGCATATTTAAAATATGTATAATTTTTTACAGATGGCACATTTAGGGTGAGTTCATCACAATCTACTTCTTTACCTTCAAATAAATCTACTATACGGCACACAGTTAGAAATCCCGGATTGTTCTGCAAAACGGTATTAAATTTGTTCTGCACACGTTCAGCACTAGGTACAGGTACCCGGAAAATAAACTGTCGCAAGTCGAAAACGTTATTTACGGCATTAATTATTGAATAGCCTGTTGCTGTCACAGGTTCTTCAAGGCGACGAATAACTGAAGGTATCTGTGAATAATGAAAATGTATACTCGCTAAATCTTCGTAAAGACTAGGATTATTAAATTCTCGTTGAGCATTTAAAATAGAATTTGCTTCACTTGCGTCTAGTTGCTGTATACCACTTTTTATGCCATCAAAGTGAACGTAGTAATATGATGCTGCTTCTAACCACGTACCCCAACGTGTCAAAATAGGTTCTGGAGGTAGTGGTACATCTGGAAGAATTTCTCTGAATAATTCTATTCGGACTGGTGCTTTCAAAAATATTTTCTTTACATTCGCTATCAACTTGTCGACATTAGGATAGCACTCCCTAATTGTTTCAGCGACTCGGTGAAGGCCATGAGCGAGACATGTCACATGCACCGCGTTATAGTAAGTCTCTCGAAACTGCTTTCCAGCCCTTTTCATATATGCGGCCGCATCCGTTACTAATAGCAGCACGCGACCTTTGTGCATTGCATAGTTCTCACCCCACAACACTTTGAGACTATGATCTATTAATTCACACACAGTGTCCGCGTTCACTCGTGTCATAACTTCTGAAGACAATAGACGTGCTGGCATTGGTGTAGTCTCATCCATCCCTCCCACTAACACATTTCCAATATTCCGACCACATGAGTCGGTAGTCTCGTCAACACTAATCCAGATATATTTATCTTTTATCTCAGAAATAATTTTTGCTTTCACGTCCTCGTACATTGTCGGCACGTAGTTTTTTCTCAATGTGGATTCTGCAGGTACAGTAACATTATCGTACTTTCCATTAACGCAGTTTTGCAAAAATTGTCTAAACTCTGCATTCTCTAGTTTATGCAAAGGAATATTACACCCCACCATCACTTTTAGCAAGTCGCCGTTAAATTGTTTTTGCCGTTCACGGTTTGTCTTACTATTAGTCACACGAGCTTTGTGATTCTCCGAGCGCATATGTTCCACAATACGTGTTTTAACATTCCACGATATGACGCTTGTACACATTTTTACACTTTAATTCTGTCCCGTCAAATTCTAAATCTGGATAATCTTTTATCCACTTCTCCACCGTAGATCGATTAGGAGGCCGACGAGACATATTCACGATCCGAAAAAGACAAATCAACAAGAAATAAATCGCTAATAACGCAATATCATTCGCGGTAAAAATCTGAGACGCGTAATGTTCGAGAGTTACCTGGATACTAAATAAATGTAACACGTGAGAATTCGCGAGAATGACCGCAGTCAGTGGTAACCTTGACACGCGCCGCTGCAATAAACAGGAATCAACAGGATGCAATTTGTCAACGCCGGCCACAAATAAGATGCAATACCTATTTGAAGCGCTGGCCGGAGTAACATTGTAAAGCGCAATTAAAAAAGTCAATAACAGTTTAGGAGAACACCAGAAATATTAAGATTTTCCATCGACGGACCTGAGTACGAACCTGAGATGTACGAACAACATCCGGTCTTTAACAATAACTACAAAAACAACTACAGTAATACCCCACAGTTACGTAATAGGTGGGACTGAAAGACATAACATAAATCGAAAATTACATAACTTGAGATACAAAATACGACTTATACGACTTACAAAATACGACGTCTACGCGTGAAATGCGTTTGTATAAGCTCGCAGCAAACTCGGAACGATGCGGCGTGCGTACAAACTTGCAGCAAGCTTGAAACGGCATGATGCACCGCGTGCCGCAAGGGCAAAGTAAATTGCGTAATTCCAACTTTACGTAAGTTGGGATATCACTGTATTTCAAACCAAATTGTATTTACAATTTAAGGAGCCACTAAATATATCTAAACTTGAGTCCTGAAAACTTCGAAAAAAAACTAATTCTATAAGTTTAACACCCTGTAGTGTCTAAAAGACATACCCTGTAGTGTCTTTTGTATATCCATCAGCTTATAATTTAAGCTTCAGAAGTCTTCTGTAAAAATTTAAATTAAGTAAATTCCTAAATAAAAATTCCTAAAAAGAATATCCCTAAAAGGTCCAAATATCTTGCGTATAGATCAATGTTTCAGGTTTTGTACTATAAAATATCGTAAGATCAAAAACGAACGTCCTCAAAGTATGCCGTGGAATTGATCCCGCGTGTCTTGAATTATTACTCTTAACACTTTCAAAGTTCTGAAGAAGAAAATTAAGTGTGGTAATCAGAGCAGAAAAAAGCTGTTATGACATAAAGTTACATTAAAAATTGTAGAAAGGTTGTATAAATGTTTTTTTTTAATTGTGTATTATGAAATAACAATGACAATGATTAACAATAAAAACTTCAGAACTTAATAGTTCTAATATTAATGATTCAAAACATACGCGGGATAGATTCCACGGCATACTTCGAGGACTTTTTTTACTTTTGAGGACTGAGGACAGGATGTCCCATTATTAAGGGGTCATAGTGAAACTACAGATTCTTTCGGCAAAAATATTACGATTTAACCAACTCTACCTTAGTCCAAAAGTTATTGGTAACTAAGATACAGGGTATCAAAGTTATAATTTTATTTTCAATTTCCGTAAATAATTTAAAAAAAGTTTTTCCCAAAATTTGATGATTGGGGATTTTTTAGAAAATGAATTTTAATTTGTTCAAATGTTAAATCAGTTTGATGTAAATTGAGGAGGACGCTCCCTGCAGCCCCTCTGTGACCCCGAATGGGACACCCTGTATACTTACAATGTAAAACTTTAGACACAATAAATTCATAAATTGAGGTTTAATATTGTTTAATAAAATCGTAAACAGCTTAACTCAGCAAAAATCCATGGCACAACGAAGGAAGAAAGAAATTTAAGTACAATATTTTTGAGCAACTTTCAAAACTTCATTTTTGAAAAATTTGCCTTAACAAATAAGTAACAACATATACTATTAAACCAACTAGAATATTGAAACCCGATAAATGTATATATGTAATGGAAGGTCATGAAAATTGAGAGAATAAAAGAACGTGGCGTGTGTACATAGTCCCAAATGTACACGTTTTTATTTGCTTACTGGGCTAGGGACCGGTTTTCAGATTTATGTATAGGGTGATTCACCATAAATGACCCCCCTCTAACTTTGTTATTTTTGGACCGAGTCTAATAATCTAAAAAACACTTAATAATAATCATTGTCTAGCTTGATTTTTAGCTACATCGTAATGTGACTTTTAAAACAAATTACAAGGTTGTATTTAACTTTTTTTTAAATGAAACATCCATACAAGATATTGTATCAATGTCAAGGATTGGTAAAAATGGACCTATAAGATGATTTTCTAGAAGCCCCGACTTCAGACCACTTGGTTTTATGAAGTTTATAAACAAAGGTTTTTTAATAGGTATGAATGAATTGAGGAAAAAAATCCTCGAAGTAATCCATAATTTTAAGACAATCAATATCTTGACAAATGTGCCTAGAAACTTTTTACAATTACGTTGCGCTTATATAATGATGGTTGTCACATAGAACAATTGTTAAGTTTTTTGTTTTGTTTTTTTTTCTATTAAACTTTTGTTTCTGGTGACATCTCATTGTTTTCAATGCCTGCTTAACCTTTTTCGCTCAGTTTGCAAACTGAATCTTTGTGGTAATATCACCAAAACTATAAGAGATAAATATATGAAATCTTATTTTTTTTTAAAATCAGAAAAATATGAGGATTACAATTTTTCCGTGAGATATAGAGTGTTTTATTTAAAAAGGTTAGGTATAACCTTGTAATTCATTTATAGATCACCCATATTTTATAAGTGATTAAGCTAATATTGTTATGCACATTTTCCCATTATTGTACCAATATACAATTTGTAGTGTACTGTATTTATTAAATTAGATTTAATAACATTCACAAATATTTTTCAAATATTTTTGATGATATTGCGTATTACGAAAATTACTGATCTTTAAAAAAAAACAGAGGTACCAAAGAGAAGCTGGTGCTGTTTTTATTTAAATAATAGGATTTATCGATTTTAGTAATCTAAACTCATCACATTTAAACGTGTTGCTATTAAATTAAAACATACATAACAAAACATAAAAAAATAATTTTAAAAAACTTGATACTATATTTTGAGTGGATATTTTATATCTTTCTAGTGTGAAGAGAGTAGCGTAAAAGTTCTTGCTCTGAATTGGTCTCTACACCTCGCCTACATAGTCATTTAATAATAATTTTTCAAATTACAATGTACGTAAAACTTAAGAAACAGTCACACATTTAAATAACAAAACATAGTGTAGAAAAATCTGTCAAGCTTCACTGTTTTTTCTTCAGGTGTATGTAACCTCCTAAAGACAGAAAAATCACAACCAAAAAATATATATTTATCGGCAATTTATTAATCTATTAATAAATGATTATTTTCTTTTTTTGCCTGCCTTTCAATCTGCCTATACATGAAATCACCGAAAATCAACAAAAAACTTTAATAACCTATAAATAAAGATTGTATTTGATACCCGAATTTCTAGAAATTCCAAACGCCGTTAAGGAATGGAAGCCCTATCATTAAGTACACTTTACACTGGTAGAAAAAACGTATCTTTCGTATCTTTACTGCGCGTACAATGTTGTCATGCTTCGAACTTCTCTTCTTCGTGCTTCTTATGAGCCTCGATGACATCCCGGGGCACTTTAATTCTGGCCTCGAGTGGCCTTGACGCAAATCCATACTGGCAGATTTCTGCAATGACGCAAGCGTCTCTTCCCCTTGTCTCTGGCAGATAATATCTGAAAGTATTAAAACATATTGTTAGCTGTACTAAGGAAACATACAACTTGCATTCATTGCATTTTATAGTTTTTATGATCTTTCATCCGAAAAATGAGAGCATGTAAACTGTCAAAATCAGTATAACACGTTTTAAATGAGCGTCATTTGCGTTCCATTTGGACCAGAGACTTGTGGTTTGAAAATTCTGGTAGCCTAGGATTGGTTTTAATTATACGATGTCGCTACGCTCTGGCTTAAGAGATTCGCCATCCGCAATCCAAAAGCCAACCCCATGTCGAAATTTGAATTCACTGGATTGTGACAATTTAGAGATCTACTAAATGGGCTGAGAAAGACGCTGACGGGTAAAAACCCTTTCCTAGCACATATTAAGCTCTCCCCAATAAGTCCCGAGTGCTTGGTTAATGTCCCAACCTATCCAACCTCAACCCTCTCAACCTTTCCCAACCTCTGTGAGTCACCCCTCTGCAGTTACGCTGGGTTTTGCACAATCTGACCTTTTGAGTGATTCCATTGATCATAATGCTGCAAAAAAATTGATCTGGGATACCACAACACCTTGATAATTCAAGCTCCCCCTACAGCAAATCCCCACCCACTGGGGGTTGCCTCTGGTTACCCCTGGTTCCGCCCCTGTTGGAGGCTGTGTGGGATGTCGTTTGGTTTGGAATTCATGTCCTAGTATCACTTGAAGGCTCTCCAAATTGACTGGACTCACTACGTACCGCCAGTTAAACGCCAAAAGAGAATTCCACTAAGGAGTTGTAAGCAGGTTTCTATTAGTGACTCCTGAGGCCTTCCTGAGGCTATTCGAACTCTTTTCGGCCTATCCCGTGTCATCACTCTTCTTCAAATGCGCTTTTGCGTCCCATCACCCTCTCTTTTTGGCTCCCTCCAAAAAATTTTTGAGTGGGTGAAAATTCTTGATGGGATGGGTCGTTGAGTAGGCGAAACCTTCCCCTGTACATGTATGAATCGACAATCTCGAAATTCGTGAGAGATGTTCGGTGCACGCGAGAATTGTTCTTTGAGACTTGGGTGCGTGAACCCTGCTGGACCTGCGCCTGGAAGATAGATCACCCAATAGTATAGTACATGTTCCGTTCAATTTTGCAAATGAAAGACTATAGCTGTAGCTGTTGTCAAAAAGTGAAAGGGGGTTGTGGCAACCTAAACCAATTTGTTTGGCAACATTAGGATCAATCACAGACCAACTAGACCCAGCCATATAGGCAAACCGGTAAAGCCCAGTTAACGTCTTTGGAGTCCAAACTCGTTGGCTCGTAAACATCAGTCCCTAGTTGTTCGTAGATTTTGCTGGATAAAGATCTCGCGTTGTTTATCAAATTTATTTTGTATAATGCGAAAACTCATGGATGGGCATAGTGGTGGACTGTAAAAGCAAAACTGAATGTGTAAGTGTTCTGAAACGTATTTTCTTTATATACGTAAAAATATAATTTAATAAATACTGTCAACTGTCAAATTTGTATACTTTCGTAATTCCAGAGTAGGCTCACAGTTAAAGTAAGTAATGTAAAAATTATTGACTAATCTGACGTGTTTTATTTGTCTCTTTAAAAGAAATGTGTATTTTGTGTCATTTGAATAAATTACATAGTCATGGTATAATTTTTGTAGATACGACCCTGTTTAAGCAGGTGGGGCTGCTGTTTCCTACCATACGTCCCAACCCCAGAATTGGGCTTCCTGGTGCCCATATGAAAGATACGGCCCGCTGGGTCTAGTTGGTCTGTGAGAACAATGGACTTGTCCAGTGTCAGAGCGTGTGGTTCACAGAGGCTGGATAAGGTTGAAAAAATGGGACAGCGACCAACCGCTCAGGAATTGTTGGAGAAATCTTAATGTATGATATAGGATTTTACCCACCACCGTCTTATCTCATCCTGTAGATCTCTGGATTGCTGCCAAAATCCTGTGGTCAAATTTCGAATTGGGTTTTAGGGCATTATGGCAAACCCCGTAAGCTACAGAGTACCGACTTATAGAGGTATTAAAACCAACCCTATAGGCTATTGAGATTTTCAAACCGCAATTCTAGACTGAATAGAACGCAAATGACGCTAATTTTATCACGAGCAGTAGTTTGGAGCATGGTACAAAGATAAAGTTTCTTCGTAAATAGCGAACCAGAAAAAGGTAATTCATAAATCAATGATCAATAAGATAAAATGTGTTTTTGGCTATCCATACTCTACGCAAATAACTCATAACACGTTTTTTAATATCTAGCAACTTGGGTTGGACCACTTAATATGGATTGACTGTATGACTGATTGTATGTTTTTTGTATGTTTTTTCAGCAACATACCTTTTTTAAGTAACCATTACAAAGGTATATTAATTATGAGTTATTTTTCTGTTTAACAATTTTTTTTGCTGTATTTGGAGTATTTAAAAATTTATGGTCGATTTATTGTTGAATGCACTATCTGTTTTTCTCGTAAACTGCTAGCCAAATGAATATAATTTCTGTAAAAAGTATATCAGTTACTTGCCTTTACTAAAGCTACAAGCTTCCGCCTTTTAGGATAGAAATAAAAAATATAGCCTAACGATGTTAAGCATTGTGATACCTCGAATCTCTTTAGCAATACACTTTTTTATGATTCGTAAATAGTTTTTTTTATATATATTCTCGTTACATACGTAGTTATGACCGATTCACAAGATATTATTTAGTCTACTAAAACATCCACGTAAAATATTTTCAACCTACTAAATAGTCTATTTCTAAATTTCAGGCCATTAAGGATATATTCTAATGTAAATAAGAACTGAGTAATAAACCCGATTGAACTTTAATAACTAACAGGATTTAACTCTTGCAATTTTATATGTTCCAATATTTACTATAGAGGAAATTACCGGGAAATCGGCCATAACTTTTGAAATACTGAACATATGAAAAAATGTATACAAAATAAATGCAAAAATCAAAAATATTTTTACGAAATCATAAAATATGCTAACAAATGGCTAGCATGGGTATGGCTAGCAATGCTAACAAAAATTGAGGCGTGGCCGTGCTTAGCATCATTAAGTTATATGTACATTAAACATCCATGTCTGATTTTTAGTTTCTAAAATATATAGGTTTTATATTATTAGAATATAAAAGGTTTTAATGTTATTAAATTTTATACTTATGCAATTTGTCTCTATGTATTGTATTTTATGACCTGCAAATAACTATAATTTTAGTAATGAAATTTATCACGTTCAATCGAAATTTACTTCTTTAAAACGTTAGTTTACACAATGTGAATGGAAAATTTTTACCTCAGTGAGTACTTAAAAAGTTAACGGAAATATACTTCATTCAAAAAGTTCATTCATCACAACATAATTTGTTTAGATAAAATTATTTTACGTAAAAGTGGCAACACAAACAATATCTTGCTGCAATGATCTAATCAAACACGTATAATGACGCATTCTTAAGATTTAAAAAAACTTGATAATTAAAATGGTAAAAAAAAATTTATATTATAATTTTGATAATAATATTCATAAACAGGTACCGTATGTAAATATTTTTTTGCGCTGATTTTGCAAATTTATATAAAAAAATCGAGCCTCAAAAATCGGATAAATACCAAATATCCATAATAAATTAATTACGTTTTGAGAGTACAAACTTCACCAATGACGCTGCATATCACTTACGGATGACTTCACTACCTATCTTGACTACTTCCTTACCTATACCTATTTTGACTAATTTCCTGCTGAGTATTATACTTTATAGGTCAAAGTATAATAAAAACATAATAAAAGATAAATTTGGTACCAGTCGACATTGTAGAAAGTAGTTGCGTACTGTTTACAAACACTTCAAGCATAAGGCTAAAAATAAAATATTTGCTGTTACAGTTCTAAAGACATAAAAATATCACCAGGTAATATAATTTATGGGGTATAATAAAAATATCTGAATTTACTACATTATTATTTTAGTTTTAGCAAATATAAAAAAATGTGTTATATACAAGATCATTCGCAAATTAATCTTGATTTAAATCAAACTTTACTATAAAAAAAAAACAAATCAGCAGTATTTCAAAACTGCATTTAAACTTGAAAGACCTAATAAACTTTCTGAAGAGGCATTCTCTCATTGCATAATTTACTCGCAACTAAACTTACCTGATGAATATACTTAAGGCAATGGTGATACTAGCGAAAATAAAAAATGACGCAGGTCCTATATAGATCTGCATCGTAGGAAACGTTATGCCAATGATAAAGTTGGCTCCCCAGTTGGACATGCTCCCTAGAGCCATGGCGCTAGGCCTCGGGCCAACTTCGAACAGTTCCGAGCCAATAAAGTACGGAATTGGACCCATTCCTATACCGTAACAGATCACGAAACCCAACACAGCCACGATGCTTAAATAAGGCACCCACACGTAAGAATCCTAAAAATGTCCAAAAATTGCATTCACCGTCTAAAAATTCATATCCCACCACTGTTATCTTTATTTAAATGTATTAACTAGATGAATAACAAAACTTACGATAAAAAGTATAGCTACTCCTAGTACGATTAAAAACGAAGCGGACGATATCCAGCTTAAAAGTGCGCATGTCCTTCTATTGAAATGTGACATGATTGGTATAGATAACAGAGCCATAAAGAAGTTGCAACAACCTGCTCCGATTGTAGCTAATTCACTAGAAGAAACCGATAGCCCTGCTGCTTGAAAGATCGTTGAGGAATAAAAAAAATACCTGTAAAAAAATTGTTTTGTAAAAAACTTGTTTTAACATATGTATATTCGCTCCCGTTACCAAATGATGAATCTGATTTTATTTTATATTTACTCATAATAGAAATAAAGCAAGTTTAACTAATAAATAATGACATTCTAATAAATTAATATGTGTCACTGTAACCAGTGGTAGTGTACGTAACAACCTCATGTCCCAACATATTATACATGTAATAAATTTGTTTGTAGACTAACTCTAAGATTTCCAACTTTATCAATTACGCTCTCTGGTAACGGGAGCGACGATATGAGATGGAATATAAAAAAACAATTTTTGAAAGGTATGTACCTATTTCTTTATTAATTTAAGCTAGTAAATTTGGGACCTCTGATCTGTTACAAACTCCTTTTCGCTAAAATGTACACATTTGCTACAAATTTGAAGACGTAGTATAAATATATGTATGTGTATATATACCGGGTGGCTCAGGAGGTCGGACCAAGCTTATATCTTGAAAACTAATTAACAGATTTTTTTAAAATTTGGGGCGTTTTTAAAAAGAATTAATTTACACACAAGTGACGAAAATATCCAAAATGGTTGACTTCCAATTCCGCTGAATATGGCACCAGTCCAGGTTTTTTTTAATGGGACACCCTGTAAATTTTTACACATTTGGATTCTACGCGTCAGTGTCACATCTCGTTTTGGTGATAAATTTTTTTGTTAATTTCTTTTTTCATAAAATATCTTTATATTTTATATTTTTTCTAAATGTATATATCGTTTACACATCGTTTAAAGTCTTATTAAATGGACAATTGAAAACAGCGATGGCCCACTAGATGTTCCATTTGAAATAAATGAGTTTTCCTTAAAAAACATGTAAAAAGGTGATATGAACTAATTTAATCTCCAATAAAATGAATTAGAGTATATTTTAAGAATACTATGTTTTATGGATAATATTAGATACTTTTTAGATTAGATACTTAGATATTGAGTACTTAGAGTAGTACCGCAGTCCAGTATGATGAATATAAAAATTTTGAAACAAAAAAAATTCCACTACCAAGACGACAATTGACACGACTTGTGCGAAATAAATACGCGAAAATATACAGGGGGTCCTATTTAAAGAAATTGGATTTCGTGGTATTTTCGGCGAAACCAGAAGTCGGCCATCTTAGATTTTTTCCGTCACTTGGTCGGAAAATGATTCTAGTATAAACTTCCCATATTTCATAAAAATCCGTTAATTAGTTTTCAAGATATAAATTTGGCCCGACCTCCTGAGCCACCCGGTATATGGAGTTGTTTTATCATTTTTTTTTCTAAGGTCCCCATTCCCTAAGGCTTAATAAAAAATATAAAAACACTATAGGTTATTTGCTTTTTTTCGGATTTTTATGTGATAAAAATACTGACCGAATTAATTCCACTTAATTGTTGCCCTGCTTGTAACGAACAAACCAATGTCAGAGGTAAAAGAAGGGTTCTGTCGGTCAATACTTTCCAGATGTTCCATCTCTCTCCCACGCACTTTTTATTATCTTCTTCCTCTATTTTTAACTCTTCAATCTCCTCCTCTAATGATTCTGGATTCACGTTCCTCAATTTTTGTAAAACTAAAAAACTAGCAACGTTTTTGAACTTTGAAAACAATGTATTAAAAAGGCTTTTGAAAGGGACTCGTCTGTCGAAAAACAGAAATACTTACGTCAAAACGCTTTTTTTTGTTTTAACTCCTTATTGTGGACTATATTTCAAGTAGTACAGAGGTACATAAATAAAACTGTTTCTATTTATACTTACCTACTAAGGCCATTTCTGGCTCTTTTTTAATAACAAAGATATATTTAGGACTCTCTGGCAATAGCCTGATGGTGGCAGCAGAGAAAAAGACTGGTAGAGAATAAAGCGCCAGGCAGTGGGGCCAGTATTCGTTGTTACCTAAAAAAAATGAATTGTAATTGTTGATGAATATCAAAATATTGAAATATAATAATGAAATACATCAATCATGTTGGTTGTACCAATAAATATACCATCTCTCAAATGGTGTGAAAGATGAACAAATAGCCATTATCAGACCTTTTTTTACATTCTGCGTCAGTCATGTAAAATAATGCACTAATTGACAACATTCAACTTAAAAACCAGTTTCTTTCATCAGTAAGCTAGTAGATTTGATAGAAGATTAAATAGACTAGTTGTTTTGACTATATTTTTACTTTTCCCGTAAGTATTTTTATATCATCGAATGTGATAAAAGATGATCGATGATGGTAAGAATAAAACATAGTAAACTACTTTTATTTTTTCTTACTCGTTATGCTTATAAAGAGTAATACATTTTTAAATGTAAATGATATTTAATAAATTTTTAACTGAAATTATCTGCTTATGGCCCAACAAACAAATAAATAATGTAGGAGTCATCCACGTAATCAGTGATAAAAAAGACAGTTCCAGTTTAGTGATGTTTGACAGCATAAGTGGCAGAGGTTACAATTATTGGTGCGATATAATGCAATATGTAATAATCAGTTGAGAGTCGAGAATATGAATGTATGAAAATAGGGACGGTTTGTCGAAGAGGGCTATTTTATTTATGAATCTTTGTAAATTAATGTGAATTTTGAACTAAAGCGTTTATTATCGTGATATGTGATAGTACAGTTTATAGACACAGATTATACTTGTAAAATTATGTATGTAAAATTATTATCAAAAGACTAAGATTCAATACTATACTCACATTCATTTTTTTTAATTTTATTTTTTATAACAGTTTATCGAAATACTTGTAAACTTCCAATGAAAAATTTTTATAGTTCACCCATGGCATAAAATGTACAAATACCTTTTTCGCTTTCTTGAGAGCGATTAGGTATTAAATTAACACTGATCCAACGTACCAAGTATCTCTCGCATCGATGCAATTTGTCCCAAGAGAACGCCAACTGTCAGTCCCAAAGGGCACAATACACCGGTAGCCCCTTTTAAATGAAGTGGCGCCAACTCTGTTAAATACATAGGTGCCACACTGGTCGTTAGACCTACAAACAAAATAGATAATACTTTAATACTTAATATTTGATTGGATCAAGAAAATTCGTCACCGTATTTAACATATGGATAGGTACCTATATTCCTGTTAATTACACGGCTCCACAAAATAAATGGAAAATAATTTCCTGGGACCAACCCTACTTTTACTACACGTAATCGACCATTCTGAAACCGATTCCATCAAATGATAAAACTCAACATTAAAACAAAAACCCAAACAAACCCCATAACCCCCTAACCCGGCGAGACAGAGGCTTATTATAAAGCGTTCAAACCGCTCAAAACTTAAATTCAGTATGTTTGAAACAGTTATGATCCTTAAGCCTAAAAATTATAAAATTTCAAACCTCGTAACCAAATAATCAAATAGCCTTGTGACCCTCTGAGGTCTGGGTATTTCTTACCCCCATTCTGCATAAACTTACATTCTGCTGGACCCAGGAACAACGACGTGGACGTGAGAGGCTTCTGTGCCCTTTAGGGTGCTTTATTCACGTGACGTCCCCTCGCCGCTCACGGTACGGGGTGCTTTGTTTCCGTGAGGTCTCCTCGCCTCTCACGAGCAACAAAAGTTGAATAAAGAAATAAATTACCCACCGTCAACCACGTGGAGGTGCCCTGGAAGCAAACCCACGAAAAAAATCGTTCTCGGAAACAACAATAAATCACTTTCTCATTAGGTTATGGGGTTATGAAGTTAGAGGTTTTGGGTTGTTGGGTTATGGTATTTGGGTGTTATAGGGTTATTATGAAATATTTGGTTATTTGATATTGTTGAATTTTAATCACCTATTTGTTTTTACCTATATATTGACATTAGAAAAAAATAGGTATCAGCATGGTCGATTACATATAGTAAGATAGGTCAGGTTCAAACTCTATAAATTTGTAGTGGAATTCCCTTTGCGTCCTCTATCTCTTTAAATATAATACGAGGTGTGGCTATGAATCAACACGACTATTGCTGCAAAACAGTTTATTTTGAATTTCTTCATTTTTAATTATTATCGCCTTCAATACAACACCCCTCCTCTATTCCTACAACGCTCCATGAGAATTTTCCATTGTTCGAAACAGTGCTGGAAGTCTTCTTCTGTGAGCTCCTTCATGAATGCATTTAATTATGGAAGCTATACAAATACCACGTAATAATTCACAGGCACACAAAAAAATATTATGAACTTTTTTATGACGATCATACCGCCTCTGTATTTTGAGTTGCTGAATCAGATGCAGTCATCAGAATGATCTATTCATGTCAGGATTTCGCCACAGCTGAATTAGTTCTCGCAATATAGCAAGCGAGCATCTCGAAATATAGAAAGATAAGGAATTATACATACCTATTTAATTCATATTTCTACATTAAATACAGTGCAACAAGGCCTGTCCGTTATATACTAAAATATAATATACATAATTCGTTATACACGGTGGAGACTTTAACTGGAATATATTCGCTAGCGGGGTGGTGAATGATTTTTCAAAAAAATTCCCGAGACACGTCAACTTTTAAATGTATTTACCTACATTTTGCAAGTAATATGACAAATATAGCCCTTCAGGGGTGGCTGAAACCACCCTCGACATGATTTTTTTCAAATGCAACCCTATGGCTTGTAACCCCTCATTGTAAAGCTGGTGGAAAGAGGAATCCAACGCACTGATCAAATTTTAATTTTTAGTATGTTTGTAGGGTTGCATACAATTAAAACAATTTAAAAATTAAATTTATTTTCAACGTAACAATTGTTCAAAATGTGCACCATTGGCAACTTGTTGGCAGCATCCCAGTCTATGGTAGGTTTCGTCCCTTACATTATACAACATTTGCGGTGTTATTTTTCCGATTTCCTCTCTTATCCTTTCCTGCAGACCTGCTATGTTGTTGGGTTTCTGAATGTAAACCCTACTTTTAAGATGTCCCCACAAAAAAGAAATCCAGTGGTGTAAGATCTGGAGATCTTGCTGGCCACTCAATATTACCTCGCCTCCCAATCCACCTACCGGGAAAAATTCTGTCCAGATACCGACGAACAATGGCAGCATAGTGTGGTGGGGTCTCATCTTGCTGAAACCATAACCTCTCGTCGGTCAAGTTAGAGTTTAAGGGGGTTTTGAAATAAATGACATAGCACTGTCATTAGTTCGTGATGGAGTAAACGCAAGTATCTTGCTCCATTAAGAGTGTCATCAAAGAAAAATGGTCCTACAATTCTATCTTGTATTATTCCGGCCCACACATTAGTTTTCTGTGGGCGCTGAGTATGAAGTTCCCTCATCCAATGGGGGTTTTCTTCAGCCCAGTAACGACAATTTTGGCGATTTACGTGCCCATTTAATGTAAAAGTAGCCTCGTCAGAGAAAACTATCCACTCTAAAGATAACTGGTTTTGATCAATACAAGTCATCAATAAATCGCAAAATTCCAACCGTCGATCTGGATCATCTTCAAGTAGCTCTTGAACAGCTTGCATTTTATATGGGCGTTCTCATATTTAAGTATTTTTAAAACTATTTTGTGATTAAGATTACTATCACGGGCCAGTTGATGGGCTGGAGTGATTGGATTTTCTTCTAGAGCAAGCAACAAATTCAACTTCGTGTGGTCATCAACAACAGCCTGCCTCTTACTCGGAACTTTCCTGCCATGACCCATCTCTCGATATTGTGCCTCAATTTTACTAATGGTACCTTGATTTAGTGGTGGCAAGTCAGGATGCGTTTCTCGAAACAAGCGAACTTCGCATTGAGTTCGCGCCCTATCACCATATCCAATCATCATCAAAATTTCGATTTTTAGTGATTCAGTTAAATAAGACATTTTCACCAATTTGAAATAACACTTCGTTTCAAACTCTGAATACAGCATACAAACTAAATTACTCTTTGCGGCCGTGTAAAAACACTAGCAAAAAATAACAAAAATCAGTTGTGGCAAAAAATTGCTTGGAATTTTTTGTGGGGACATATGAAAAGTAAGGTTTACATTCCAAAACTAAACAACACACATTTTGAGTACGAAATTGTTGCGTTAAAAATAAATTAAACTATAAAATTACGTTTTAATTGTATGCAACCCTACAAACATACTAAAAATTAAAATTTGATCAGTGCGTTGGATTCCTCTTTCCACCAGCTTTACAATGAGGGGTCACAAGCCATAGGGTTGCATTTGAAAAAAATCATGTCGAGGGTGGTTTCAGCCACCCCTGAAGGGCTATATTTTTCACATTACTTGCAAAATGTAGGTAAATACATTTAAAAGTTAACGTGTCTCGGGAATTTTTTGAAAAATCATTCACCACCCCGCTAGCGAATATATTCCAGTTAAAGTCTCCACCGTGTATAAAATGTAATATAAACCTCTCAAAACTAATAACATGATGAAATTTTAGAAAAGACTTGTATGAAAGTCAAGTATAATATAATAAGACATTGATCTACGTTTTTGTATATTCGGATTCTTCACAAAAGTTACTTATAGCCGGGTGAAATTCCATCCGTGGTACAGTATGACGTACTCTATTTCCATTCTAAATTGAAAATAGGTAGAAAAAAGCAAGGTTGTCAGATATATTTTCTAAAATTGCTAAGCTCACTATACAAGTATACTTCATACTTCAGTAAACTGTTAGTTCGTGACGTTCTTAGAAAGCTAGTTTGGAAATATTTAAAAAAAATACATAGATATAAATTTATTAGTTAGCATTAAAATAAAGCGTTTAAAATTGCTGGAAAAATAATTATAAATTAAAACAACTTTATGTATGTTACTATACTTAAGAACATTTTGAAGAGCTGGCAACGCGATGCCAGCAACACCGATGCCGGCAACCAGCAAATGCCGACCAGTATACTATAGGATTGCTTTATATGTAATACATCTAAATACTTATTCGGTCCACTGTGCCATAAAATTATTACGACGTCGTTAAAATGATTTACGACTTTAGGAATTAGAAACTTAAACTACTTGTTTAAACCGCCAGTGACGTGTATTTCAGCTAGGTTTATTAACAGAGACAATGTTTTGAGATTGTCTGGCTAAATGAGCATTATTTACAGCAAATTATATTACAAATATTAAGAGTTTTGTATGCAGGCTAAGTTTAATCTCCTATATTGATTTGAATGAAAAAAAATATTTCACAATTTTCGAATTTATAAAAGATATATGCACGCCCATGGAATCATAAAGTTGCACCGCTTTTTTTTGTTCCCCAGGCGTATTTATTATTTTCAATTAAAATTAGAACGACTATACTATTATTGAGATTTTAGGTGATTTTGACTTCAGCGACTCAAAATACATAGTCATACTATTTCAAATAGTTTTAATCGGTAACACAGTATATCCATCTAGTAAACTGAAATTTTAATTGATTTTCAGGGCTATATGGTTAAGGTTATGGTTAAGGCGAAATGTCATGTTTGGAATATATTGATGGTATCATCGAATTCAGTTATTCAAACTACAGAAGGGTGTCATGCTCACCACAAAATTCCATTAGTTTTTTTGTGTATGTGCCTGTGGTCAAACTGGGTTGAATTTGCCCATATCTAGTAAGTACATCTAGTGATCTTACTACCATTAATTAGCATTCATGAAAATAATCTCAAAAATGCTCTTACCTGACGCCAGACCCACCACCAGCCGTCCAAGGATGAGCATCTCTATGGAATTGGAGCCTTTGCTGGAGAAAAAGAAAACGGCGGCTACCATGTACAGGCCCGCACAGACGGACAGAACGCCCTTCCTGCCGATTTTGTCTGCCAGGACCGAACCGCCCAGCGAACCGACGGCCGCGCCCACCAAAAATATCGACACGATGGCCGACCACAAGAAATCCAGCTGGACCTGGTCCAGGACGGAACCGTAGCGTGTGTGGACGCTTTCATTACAAAAGGCTTTAATCACCTGGAAATATTTTTATTAGAGAAATGTTTTTTTTATAGAAATGAGACTAGTCAAGTTGTACTCTTATTAAATAATATAATCTGGCGGCCGGTGGAATTTGACATGCCGTAAGGAGGCATGGGACCCACACCATATTTTAAGGGGTAGTTGCTAGACCTAAGTGGAAGGCTATAATGTCAAAAAATCTTCAGGGAAAACTTGCGATTTTTTTTTCCAAAAATGGCTGCCTCCGGGCAGATCTTGGAAACGGCCTGCAAAATATTAGCAAAACATTTTTTTTCATAATCACCGAGTAATTACAATTTTTTTAGACCTGTGATTTTTGCAAAATGATTGTAAAATCTCATAGACGAAATGTTGTGATCAAATAAAAATTCAAATTGCCATAACTTTTACAGATCTCAAAATTTCGAGAAAATCACAAGTATAAAAAAATTTATTCACTCGGTTATTATGAAAATTTCGTAAATATTTTGCAAGCCGTTTCCAAGATCTGCCCGGAGGTGGCCATTATTGGAAAAATAATTTCTCAAATTTCCCTGAATATTTTTTGCCATTATAGCCTTCTACTTAAGTCTAGTAACCACCCCTATTAGTATACCAGAAATTATGGTGTGACTCCCATGCCTCCTTAAGAAAATACGAGCATGTCAAATTCCACCGACCGCCAATGATGTACCTATTAGAAACCTGCACGAGTAAATAAAAATGTAATCGATTAATAATCGCCGATTACCTAAGACAGCGATGCGAGTATGTAATCGTGAATCGCGGACATCGTGACATCGCAGGCATCGTAACGAAGTTATTTAGTTGTAATCCCATCGAAGATACCAAAAAGTCCAAACTGAAATAAGTTTTAGTGGGGTCTCCTTTAATAAATTTGAAAATCGTCTTTTGTTGATATACTTATTTTTCAGATGAATATCCTAACCAACCTCAGTTCAGTCCTCAATATCCTAACCAAAATCAGTTCTTCAGTCTTCTTATCGAATTGGATATTCTAGACATGTTCATTTCTTCATATAATTTTCAATGTACCTACTAGGGCTAGAACAAAATTCTCGGATATCGACCGTCTTCCAGGCGGCCGCGTATCGTTATCCCGTATTCCAGGTGGCCGTGGCTCGGCCAGCGGGGCGGGGGCCGGGACGACTGCGACGCGAAACAGGTTCCGTATTTATTTAGTCCTTTGAAGGTCGCGCGCCTGTAATTGTGCATTACTGATTGTTATACTTAATTGATATTATAACGATGGTTAAAACGCCAGCCCCATTTGCTTATCAATTAAAAAAAATTGTGCAGGGATTTCCAGATTTGAAGTGTTAAAGCTACCACTGTGTACCGTGAAATATGCAAGTGTTACTTACATGTTTACAGAAAAGGACAATGTAAAAAGCACGTAAAGTCGCTAAAACCCCGAGAAAATAAAAAAGAAATGGAATCCCAAGAAGTGAATCCCGAGAAGTTTTATGATGACGACGAGGTGTAGGAGTGTGACAACAGATGCGGGAAAAGTAAGAGAAAACAATATTGCTTAGTAAGTCACTATTTATTCACTGCAGCATGCATGCTCAAGTTCGACCCTGGCATGTACCATTTGGTTCTAGCCCTAGTACCTACATATATTCCAAATTTAGAACATTCAAATGATGATGCTGGTTTTATTTATTTCCAAAATAATAACAATGCCGATTATTGGTTATAATGATACCACGTTTCCGATTAATACTCGTCACACACGGAGACGTTTATACGATTTCAAATAAGCATCGTTGTAATCGTCAAATGAGTATTTGTACCTATACTCGCATTATTCCATAGTTACTCATGCAGGTCTCTAGTACCTATAACATCAAATATACTGGTGGCCATTGAATATGCAACACCCAGGATAAACAATAATAATGTCATGACGTTTTGTATTTTGGTTTGTTATGATGAAACAAATAAATTATTTTCCGGTAACCATTTCTGAGAAATTCAGATACATGCGGAAGGGCGACATAACTGAAGGGGCTATAAAATGGTCTACTTAGCAATGTTTTGTGTTAGTTTTTTTTATGCAGTGAGTGAGGACAAGTGCCACGAAATGCCCCGTCGAAGAGAACGACATCGATACGAGCAAGTTGGTGAATTTGAAAGAGGTCGAGTTGTAGACCTACGTGAGGGGCGTATATCATACGTACTGGGCGAAATACAAACACAGTCATGTGAGTTTGCAGGCAGAGTTGTGAAGAACGCAGTACTGTGAGACGATCTGGCACTGGAACGCAAAGGCGAACTACAGACTGCGAAGAGCACCACCTTCCTCAATTAGCATTAAGGGACCAAACACAAACAGCAACCCAATTAGCTCAACAGTGGGCAATGGTACACAATATCATGTATCGTTACGATCAGTCAGACGCCACTTGTTCGATTTTGGGCTTCTGTTGCGACGTTTATTGTTGTGACTTCCGTTGACTGTACAACACCGTCGTCTACGTCTCCAATGGTGCCAACGAAGGCATTTGTGGAAGGAGGATGGCACAATATCATCTTTTCTGATGAATCCAGATTTTGTTTGTACCATCACGACAGTCAGGTCCGTGTACGAAGACACCAAGGGGAACACGAAATTTCTCAGTACATAATTACGCGACATACGGCGCCAACACAAGGGATTATGAAATAGGGCGCCATTGATTGTAATGACAGGTGGCGTCTAATTCGGATACAAAGTACCCTAAACAGCCAGAGGTACATCGATAAAATGCTGTAATGTGTGCCAGTGATAGTGCCTTATCTGCAGAGTCATGTAGGTGCCATATTTCCACACGATAATGCCAGACCACAAACGACACACAGTTTCTGAATGAGCATGCAGTTTAACGTCTTCCTTGGTCTGCGCGTTCTCCTGATTTACCCCCCATAGAAAATATATGGGATGTGGTAGGAAAAATACTCCAAACATATGCTGGACCATCAAGTGGAACAGAGGAATTATGGACGAGGGTACAAGCTGCTACCTCAAGGCACCATTACAATGCTGTTTGGTTCACTACCGAGGCGTCTAGAAGCTGATATAAGAGTACGTGGGGGATACATATCCTATTAAGTATTATTATAAATCCGTTGTTCTATTAATATAATGCATTCTTTAAATGCAGTTTGAGTTATTTTACTCAACTCCTTCAGGGTGTTGCATTTTCAATGGCAACCAGTGTATGTGTATATAACATCTAAAAAAAATTAGTAAACTGTTTTCTGGTAAAGCCCACTTTAAACCGCAAAACCTTAAACAATTACTGCAGGTAAACTAATCTCCATATTATCATTTTTATGTCTATAATTGAATATGTCATCACTTGAGATATAACTAGACTATTTTTACAGACTTTAATATTTTTACTTATTTTAGCTCTTTTTAAATAAGTAATGTTTCATTGGTTGTCACTATTACCTAGCTATTCTTATTTTCATCACAAATTTGGCTTAATTTTAGGGTGTCCAGGGTGTCCTATTAATACCACACAGCAAAACTGCAGATTTTTTTGAGTAAAAAATATTGCGATTTAACCAAACTTACCTTAGTTATAATTTTATTATTACATAGTTATATTATTATAACGAGCCATCCAAAAAAAGTCATCAAAGTTGTCAAGGCTCTTAAATTATATGACAGGTATTATTTACTAGTCACTTGCCAAAAGTTTGACAACAACAAAATTTCCTTTTGTGCTTCGACATAACCGTTATTTCCATCTATCTCGTTCATAGCCAGATTTGAATACTTACGAAACTGTATATGTACAGGGTTTAATTTTTGCACGATTTGAAGTAGATGTTTCTTTAAGTAGAATCCAAGTAGAATAACCCTTTTACTAAAGTTTCTAATATAAAAAGGGGTATAAAAAGTAAGTTTTTTTTAATGAACAACCTGTATATTTTAATAAATTTAAATTCCCTATATAATTCTGAATCCAATTATTTATATATATTACATGCTGTTCTTATTACTATTGTGTAATTGTCAAAAAACTGTACATTATTAATTTAATTTATAACAGCCATATTTATTTATTTATTTATTTACAATCAATACAGGTACATAACTCATTTTTAGATTGTATCTTATTTTAACATATGAGTAAAAATTTGTGAAACATGTCACGGATTTTCCAACTATTTAGAAATTTGGAATGAGTTGGCGTATTTCAAAGTACCTGACTGTACTAAACTCTGCCTAAAATTTTTTCGAAAAAAAAATTGTTATAAAAGTTATGAACAAATGAAATTTTATGCAGCGATTAAAAAGAAAATTTTTATCTCGAAATGGAAGGCTCTAATCGAAAAATTTTATAGGACAACTTTTTTTCGAAAGACATTGAGCTTTTTGAGAAAAATTGTTAGAACCTTAAAAATGGCTAAACAAATAAAAAAGTATTGTTTATAATAAGAAAATGCTGAGAATTCAATGTTCTCCATCACTTATTAAAATTTTATATTTAGAAAAAACACATATATTTAGAAAAAACAAACAAAACTTTTGGGATCGCTGTTTGCAAATTAACTGCACGCTGTTTTGTTGGACGTTACGCCCGCGCGTGGTGCCAGTGCTCGCGCCGTATACGCGTCTAAACTTGAAAAAACATGTGATTTGTCGTTTCTCAACTGTTTTATTGAATCAGTTACCTTTTCTAAGCTTATTGCAACCACGCCTCGAAGTAATCGTTGTTTCAATCCTTTAAATAAATCGAAACATAAATGTGTGTATAAAAATGTGATGCGAGTGACGAATAATTGGAATGCAAAGTTTGCTCATTTGATTGGAAACTGTGTGTGTGATTCCTGTGACCGTTCAATTAACAACAATAAACTGGATTCGACTACGTAAGTTTTTTTTAATTACGTTTAATCAAATTTTAACGATGATTATTATTTAACATAATAATAATAATAATAACCTAATAATAATAATAATAATAATAATAACCTTATTTATTATTATTTAACATTAAATTATTATTTAACATTAAATAATATTTAACATCAAATAATATTATTTACTGTTAAATAATAATCATCGTTGAAATTTGATGAAACGTAATTTACAAAAAACTTGCGTAGTCGAATCCAGTTTATTGTTGTTAATTGAACGTTTACAGGAATCACACACATAGTTTCCAATCAAATGAGCAAACGTTGCATTCCAATCATTCGTCAATTGGTGAAGTTATTTCTTCCGGGTTTTGCCGCGGTCGTCTAAATTGACTTGAAGTTTTGCAGAAGGTTTCTAAAGACTGTCTTTAGAAACCTCCTGAAGAAGCTGACAGCATGATCAGCAAAACGTCAAGTCAATTTAGACGACCGCGGCAAAACCCGGAAGAAATAACTTCACCATTGGACAACAGCCGTGAAAGTTTGCATTCTACTATTCGTCACTTGCATCACATTTTTATACACACATTTATGTTTCGATTTATTTAAAGGATTGTAACAACTATTACCTCGAGGCATGGTTGCAATAAGCTTAGAAAAGCTAACTCATTCAATAAAACAGTTGAGAAACGACAAATCACATGTTTTTTTCAAGTTTAGACGCGTATATGGCGCGAGCACTGGCACCGCGCGCGGGTGTAACGTCCAACAAAACAACGTGCAGTTTATTTGCAAACAGCGATCCCAAAAATTTTGTTTTTTCTAAATATATGGAAATGTATAACGAGTATTTAGAAAAAAAGAAAATTGAAATAAGTGATGGAGAACATTGAATTCTCAGAATTTTTTTATTATAAACAATATTTTTTTGTTTGTTTAACCATTTTTAAGGTTCTAACATTTTTTTTCCAAAAAGTTCAATGCCTTTCGAAAAAAAGTTGTCCTATAAAATTGTTCGATTAGAGCCTTCCATTTCGAGATAAAAATGTCCTTTTTAATCGCTGCATAAAATTTCACTTGTTCATAACTTTTATAATTGTTTTTTTTTTTCGAAAAATCTTAGGCAGAGTTTAGTATCATCAGGTACTTTGAAATGCGCCAACTCATTCCAAATTTCTAAATAGTTGGAAAATCCGTGACACGTTTCACAAATTTTTACTCATATAGTAAACTTATTCTAAGCTTAAAACTATTGTCATCCACCACATATGTATTTACCACTCCTACATTCACACATTACTTTCTCACACAGCTATATTACCGCTATTACTTTCTCACACAGCTAAAATACATATATAGTGTATACACATAAATACATCATTCTACAGAAATGAGTAACGTAACAGGGTAGCTTAATTAAGATGTAAACCTAACAATATTTGCGTTTCTGTTTGCTAAATCATTCTTAAGACTTTTCTTAAATTTTCGTAATATTGAAAGTACATTTCGAAACGAAATAAAAATAAAATAAGAGTCAATAATGAACAAAACCCAATGAAAGTTGAGTTTTAATCACCTCCTAATGATGCCAACTTAATAGGCGAAAGACACGTTAAGTGAAAGTGTAATGTTCCGATGTTAGTGGAACTAACAACTAAGTTAGTTGAGATAGTGTTTGTGGTTACAAATATTGTTCGAGCAATTAGTTTTGTTAATTTTTGGGTAGAGGTAGAATATGTAGATGATGTTATATTTAACGAATATAATATGGTTTATTTACTCATAAAGATGTCATCTAAGTAGGTATTATATAATCCGATAAATTATTTATATTTCGCAACAGAAATTAATGTGTATCGGATTAACCACAGTTAACATTACTTTAATTTGTTTTCGAAACTTATTTTCAATACGGCCTTTCTAAATTGAATTGATTATTTTAGAGAATTATACAAGAAGATTAAATATGAAAAACATGTTTATACAATATATACCTATGTACATTACATTTGTAATCAGAATGAAATGGAGAACCTAAAATTATCAAATACACAGGGTGTTCCATTTAAAAAAAAAAACCTTACTTTTTTTATACCCCCAGTATATATAAGGAAACAGAGTAAAACCGTTATCCTATTTGGATTCTACGTAAAAAACCGTCTGACAAGGGTTTTTACATTTTTAAAATCAATTATAAATTTATAAAAATAAAGAGGCGCATTCCCTTATAAAATTAACCCTGTACATAAACAGAAAGCTAAAAAATCTTTACAAATACGATGTATACTATAATTTTATAAATATTTTTATTACATTTTAGGACTACGTATACATATATGTGTATTAGATATTCAACATTCTTTAGAAGTCGTATACCATATAGAGGAGTCTGGAACAGTGGCCACGTTTTTATAAAAATTATACTAGAAGCTAGAATTAACCTTTTCTCCATACGCTGATAGCATTAGGTGACAAATTCTACTTGCTTCTAAATGCTTCTATACAGATTATCATTCTAAGACTGAAAAATAATATTTTAACTAAAATTTCGGAGTTACAATTTAAAATAAAGTGGCCACTGTGCCCACCGTGGTGTGTGCACCACAAAGGAAAAATGGGAAACAATGCAAATTGGTGATAATTGTCAGAATAAAGATATATTATGTTAAAAATATATCACAAAAATATTAATTGTAATAATGCACGTTAAGCGTATTTAAAGAACAACTGAAATGTAAAGTAGTTTAACGGCTAAACGTTAACAAACACTACACATTGACAAATAAGGTAGAAAATAAGAGTATAATTTGATTTACTTGCTAAAGTCCCTCATAAACATGATAAAGCAGTGGCCACTGTACCTACTTTTACATTGACCACTATACCATCAACCACACGTTTTTCGAAACAATGGGTAGGTAATAACAAAAGCTATTTAATACTGTCAAAATATTGTTATATAGTAAATAAATGCTTACATGTATTAGGTATAAATTGTCACTATTAGTTCACTTCGATATGAAGGAAATTTTTCGCTACACATAAATTTCACCGCTGATAGTGTTTTACTTTGTGGTCAATTTAAAGTTAAGTTCATGTAAAAATAAGAAACTTTGAAACCCAAATATACTACTATATTAATATTCTTAGGATGTTACTTGGACTCTTCTGTAGTGGGTGGCAGCCTCTACCCTTTATAAATAAAAATATAGCACGAAATTAGCCACTGTTCCTGCCTGGCCACTGTTCCAGACTCTCCCCTAGTATATATTTATGATTAAGTAGGAGTAACATTTGAAACTGTAGACAACTACACCAAATAAAAAACATAATTCTCTTACTTACTGCTGCTGGTGTATTTACTACTCCAATATTATATCCTACGGGCAAGGATAACCCCCAAGCATATTGAGAATCCTGAGAAAAACTAGCAACTTCGTCCATCCTGGCTTCTCCACGGAAATGTCCTTAAAATATACATACATTTTTGAGAGTTACTAAATACACCTTCATTATTTAAAATTTTGTTTTTGTATTAACAATACATTTTTTTTAACAACAGGTTTGTGCACCCGTTTGTTCCAACTATAGTTCATAACCATTCAGAACTTTACTGACTTTACTTCAATTTTACCGTTTCAACAAGTCAATTTAAGACTTCAGAACTTATAGTGTTCCAAGAACGAGTGAATTGTGTGCCGAACCGGTTCTGAATCGTTCTTAAAGTTTCAGGATTTTACAAGAATTTTTAATTTTGAATCAATTTAAATGCTATCTATGGAACCATCTGGTATACAGATGGGTCCAAAACAGAACAAAGTACTGGAGCGGGGGCAACAAACAGAGACCCAGATTGCGAAATTAGCATAAATCTGGGGAACTATGCAACCGTATTCCAGGCAGAAATAACTGTAATAACCGCTTGTGTGCAGGAAATGACTAGGAGGTCTTACACAAATAAGAGGATCCAGATCATCTCTGACAGCCAAGCAGCACTCAAAGCCCTGGGAGCTGTAGAAATACATTCCCAGGTAGTTAAAGACTGTATGGATTCACTAACAAAACTAGCGGAACACAACAGTATCACTCTCAAGTGGATGAGAGGGCACCAAGGCCATGTAGGGAACGAAAGAGCGGACTTTCTTGCAAAGAAAGGGGCGGAAGTTCCACTGATAGGGCCGGAGCCCACCTGCGGTCTGGCTTACCGGACAGCCAGGAGGGTCATGAAGGGCCTATTAAGAGAAAAACATACATATATCGCACTGGGCGAAAATCCCAGAGTTGAGACACTCGCGCATGTTCATTGGTGAACCATCCTGGAACAAGTCAAAAGACTTCATAAAACTGGGTAGAAACCAGCTGAGATGGATAGTAGGACTGTTTACGGGACACTGTCCACTCAAGCGACATCTTACCACAATCGGGGTGAAAAATGATCCCGATTGCAGAAGGTGCGGAGAGGAGGAAGAAACCTCCCTCCACATATTATGCGAATGCCCGGCGCTGGCAGCTGCCAGGTATTCGAACTTTGGGGCTATAACAATAGAACCAAAAGAAGTGACAGACGCTCCATTAGAAACTGTCCTTAAATTTCTTAAGGAAACAGGACTAATGGAATGACTAGACTATGGGGGCACAATAAGCATCGCTTAAGTGCACAGGGCATGTACCTACCCCATACGCAATCAATCAATCAAATGCTATCTAACCTCACTTACTTGTTTTTGTTTTAAATTAAATTAGTAATGGAAGATGATAGCGATTTACTTATCTTACGGTCATATTTCTTCAATTTAAATATGTTATAGCATAAAAGGCCCAATCTTTTCTAGCAAGAATTTTAATTTTGTGTGTTAGGTTAGAATAAACAAACAAAATTCTCAATCGATTCTAAATCGTTCCAACACTAGTCAAATCGTCTGAAGTTCTGAATTTTTCTGTTGGAACAAAACCCATAATTTCAATGATCATTTAAATAGATCATAAATAGATCACTTTTAATTTTTAAATGGTTTTTTATGTAACAGTTTGCAGTATATTATATAAATAAGAGTAATTGGTGAACAAAACTGCCTTTTTGAAGCCCCTCTCACGAAAAATCGAATTTATATGATGTTGCATTTTTAATTTTATTTGAAGTACCCACCTGTACGAAAAATATTTTTTCCAAATATAAACAAATTTTCTGGAAGATAACAAAAATATTTTTGTTCTACAGAAAATATATTTACATACATACATACATACATATATACGTTCTGGAAAACTTCACAATAAATCACACAATATATAATAAAAAATACACATATTTTTGAGGAATATTGTTTGTTCTTTCGAGGAGAATCCTTCTTTAAAATGAATTTAAAATATCGCCAAAAAATATTCATATAAATTTATCATTTGTGATACTGATCAATTTAAATAAAATATTATGTGTTTCATGTGTAAAATATTATGCAAAGTGAATAAAAATCCGCATCTGATAAATTTACAAACATAGGTACTGAAAGCCTTTTGTGTCTAAAACAATAAAAAGAGAATTATTAATAATGAGATATGGTAAGAAAACCATACATCAATTTTATTCACTGTTAATGTACCTAATAATGTTTGTTTCATACCTTGTCAACAATTCACAAAGTAATAAACCTTTAATTTTAGAGGGCTAGTGTCACTTTAGTGAATTTTCCCTACGTTACAATAAATAACCTATAGCTATATATTAGTTTAAAAAACGTTGTACCTTATTTGTCGTCATCTTTGTTCACGACTAAAACCACAACTAAAAACCAATCCTGTCAAGTTTTAGTTTTAAATATTGTATAAAATAAACAGATCACTGAGATCACTATAGGTGATAATCAAATTCAATTATTATTATCTGCCTTTAATTAAATCTTCCATCAACGAAGACATAAACATAATATCTCAATAATTGAATTTTGCAACTGACATGTGCAAATGAGTTTGTAATAAATAAATTGCGAATAACATTGTTATTATCAGATCTATTTTTTAATAAAATTTTCAATTCAAATTTATGGCAACAAGTTTACTTTTCTCTACAATAAATGCTATATAAAATCGTAAGTAGAGCTGACTACTTACGATTTTATGTCGTAAGCAGTAGCGTCCAGTGATACAGCGGACATGGTTATGAACAAAAACTAGGTATAAGATATATTTACAAAACAGTAGACAACTCGATATGCTATACAGCAAGATTTTTCATTATCTAAGATGTGTTACCAAGGAAATTTTATTTATAAGGTTTCCCCCTTTATGACATGGCCCGGGCAATTCTTCCTAAATTCATTGTTTGCCTTTGCATTTATTCATCCATTTATCTGTAAATGGATTTTAAGGAAGTATTTACACTGGATTAACTGTAACCTTGAATTTAAATATACGAATTTATGTTATTATTGTTTGTTACTTATATATAAGGAAAAATCTTAAACTGTTTGAGATAAATCCATATTGTATCTGTGTAAAAAAATTGGGTCATTCCATTTAAAAACAATTATCATATGTAGGGTTCGGAATATTTACCTTCTCGCGTGTCAGTCTACGTTAGACTATTCTGCCCTCACCGGGATGGCGTACTACTGCGCGTGCCTATGCAGTGGCGTACGTATGCAGGGGCAAGAAATACACGCGTATATAATTAACAAGGTGCTTAAAAAATAGGCTTCAACATTATCGTTGAATTTTATAGCGCCGATCAAGCATTATGGCACACATTTCCAAATCCTAATTATATGGCTGCCTTTATCGTATTAAATCTACTGTAATGCCCTGTACAGTAGATTGAATAATAATAATAATGTACTATTTTTTTACTCCAATATTTTTATCTCACACGTTAACTGAAATAAAGTGGGGCATCTTCTGAAGGAATCACCCTATACATGTATATACCTTTCCAGTAATAACACGTCAAAAATATCTTGACAGTCAAGAGTCACGCGATTCAGGAATTCCGACTTACTAATTCGCTATCCAGTTGTTATTTTAACCACTTCAGCAAAGCTATAAGTCGTACTAATATTAGTGGTATTTCGGTTGTTTAATTTTCATTTCGCGTGTTCCATAAGTGAAAAATGTATATAACCAGCAACTTAACCCACTTTCAATATGCGTCTAGATGCAAATATTTTTCGCTGTTTACGACGACAGTCAACAAATGGCAAGGTTAAAACCATTTCCATATTTGGTAAACCAGTGGACACCAGCAGAGTCATGTTAAAATTTATATTACCACATAACAATAACATTTACTTTTAATAACTATAGGCGGTGGTCCCTGGTTTTCGATAATAACGAAAATGGGATATACATATATATCCCATCATATGCGATATATATATGTATATCCCATATACAGCGACTAAAAACATATTTGAATGAATATCAAACTTCAACTTTTTTCATTATGAGGACCTTTTAGTGCACCTCACTCGCAATTAACTACCTAATTTCACCACAACTCACTTTCACCCTTTGACAACTCAGGCACCCCTCAGGGTCACCCCTACACAAACTCCCCACCCACCTCCTCTGGTTCCACCAAGATTCTCGAAGTTGACGGGACCAACTGCGAGCGGTCGATTAAGCGTCAAAAGTGAAACTCTACCTCCAACCCACCCCCTGAAAATTTGCCGGGCTAAGAAGTTATAAAAAATGCGTGACGTGATTTGGAAAGACTTCCTGAGGATGCTCGAACTCTTTTCGGCCCACCCCGAGTCGTTCGTTCTCTTTCTACTCCTCTTTTGCATCCCATCGCCCTCTTTTTATGATCCCCTCCGAAGGTTAAGTTGGTGTAGGAACGGCCATAAAGTGTACTTGATACTCCGTGATATTTGCCGCAAAATGTGGTAATGCCCCATTCTGTTGGAACCGTAGTTGTTGGTTAATAACATTATTTTCACCGGGAAACAACAGTCTGCAAGATGGAATAATGCAATTTCTTAGCAGTTCTAAATATTTTTCAGAAATTAAATTTCCACGCATGAAAAAAGATTCAACAATCGTCCTCCAACAATGCCCAAACATTCACTTTTTGGGAATTTTGGATATACGCTTCTTGGAACTAATGAGGGTTCTGACTTGACAGGTAACGGCTATTCTGTCGATTATCCAATTACATTGAATGTAGTTTCATCTGAAAAAAATATATTTATTGCGAAGTTATTACTATTATTGCATCTTTCCATCATTCACAAAATTCAGTCCTTAGAAATTGTAAAGGCGGAAACAGACTGTTATCACATCACATGACCCCACGCACTCTCATAAGCGGTGTGATAGCACATATCACACGTAGAAACATATTACTGTTACAGTGTTACAGCATATCATGTTACCATATGTCACGAGATATCATGTACACTCATTGTGTCGTCGATTTGCAATTATGAAAAGTGTTAGCTCAAGTGGCTATTGATTGGAAAGAGGAAATTAAAACTGCGGTTTTTTACAATGGTTAATCAAGAATGTAAGACTCTAGAAGCATATGGATCCATGAGATTGACACAAAAAAGGGAGAAATCCACCTTACAATTTCCTTGCGATCATCAAATGATTTATAATTATACAAAACATCATGCTTCCTGACTTTATCTACCAAAATTTCCTCCATTTTTAAGAGCCACACCACTATAAACAAAGGGATATGTGAGCTCACGTGCGTCGCAAATATGCGGATATACAAAAATAAAAATGTACTTTCACCCGTGAGGTTTGTGATTTCACGTGACATGCTTGAGGTATGGTTCTGAAGCATAAGAATACCAAATGAATAGACACACCACACTTCCGTCCGTGACGTGAGTTTGCGTGACAACACGTGAGCTTACATGATTAAGTACGACTCGGTACCCCTAAAATAATGTTTTGCCTGTCAGCAGTGCCAAAGTTTGATTTTCCATTACACAAGGTTTGTAGATTGAACGTTAAATTCGTCCTCGTTCACATTTTTCATTCTTTCGTGAAACCCTGTTATCGCTATCACTAATCGTAGATATGGCACGTCATCTCCTAGCCCTAGCCGCACATGCCCTAGATTTGGTAATGTTCTGAGTTTTCTGGGTTTCCTCAGAACTGTAAAGCAAATGCGTTACCGAAATAATCTTAAGTCGCTCCCAGTGCGCCATGGCAAATAATAATAATAGCCACTCCTTCCCGCACAGGTCCCTGAGAGGACCTAAGGGGTTACTCTTCGGAGTAATTATAGGGTGAGTATTATATTATTATTATCTCTAAAAGTCAGGATATCCAAATGTATTATCCTGCCGCCAGCTAAATTAGCTTATGTGCTTAGTGCTCATTATCACCAAAAACAATATTCCACTATACAGAGGCTGTCTGCTAAAAAGCGCCGCGAGCCATAACTCCGTTATTTGTAGCCTGATGTTAAAAAACAAAAAACGAGATGAAATGGCTCTAAATGAACTATAAGGGAGACTGCTGGAGTATTTTTCAACTTTTTTTTCTGAAACGCGTTAGTCAACTTTTTTTTCAAATGGCAATATATGATTTTTTGTAAATTATCATGCAAATTTGTTTTCTGAATCCAACGATGTATAAAAAATTGACTTTTTGTGAAACATTTATTGCAGAAAAAGTGCCAATATCGCAATTGGCGTCCTGCCAACTGATACCAAACGTAGTTTAACTAATCTAATTACGTATGCCGTGGAAAACAAAAAATAATACAACAAAGCGAATAAATGTAATTTGAGCGTCCGCGTTTCAGTCGTTTTTTCGCATTCTACTTTATGTCATTTCTGCATTAGGTTATTTTTGTGAAATAAGCTTAGCAGAAAAAAATGGACAATAATCAATTCACGGATATGATTCAGGTATATTTTGAGTGTAATAGAAATCGTGGTGCGGCAGTCCGCCTTTACAGAGAGCGGTTTCCACACAGGGAAGTTCCAGAACCGCGTAAATTTGGAAGATTTGAAGAAAATTTAAGGAACTATGGAGCCTTTAAGAAACCAAAACGAGAGAAAACGTCTTGTTTCTTCGAAAATGTTCTTCTTAACGTTTAGTGTTAATGTGTGGTGTGGCATTTTGGGTTGATTGGACCATTTTTCATAAACGGCGCCCTAAATCAAGATAAATATTATCAGTTATTGACGGAACAACTTTTAGATGAATTACCTATTGCAGAACTGAATAGAATTTATTTCCAGCAAGATGGGGCTCTCCCTCATAATGCCAGAATAAATACCAATTGGTTAAACACCACATTTAATGATAGGTGGATAGGAACTTATGGTCCTATTCGATGTCCTGCCCGTTCTCCAGATCTTTACTCCACTTGATTTTTGGTTGTGGGGCTATATTCAAGATCACGTTTATTTAACACCGCCCGTAAATGAAGAAAATTTAAGGCAAAGAATTATACGTGCTTGCCGCGAAATACCCCCCGATTTTATATTCTATGCGACCCATGCCGTATACAGAAGATGCCAGGCATGTCTTAATTACGCCGACGGCCAATTTGAATAGCACTTGTAGTAGATTGAGCATTAGTTGTATAATATCATTTGCTTTGTTAATTTGTTTGTTTAGTTGTTTTGTGTTCAACTTTGTTGTACTTTGTTTAATGTTATTTCGTATTTAATTTTGTTCAATGTCGTATATTGACAAACATTTTGGCACTTGTTCTGCAATAAATGTTTTACAAACGTCAATTTGTTATACATCGTTGGACTCAGAAAACAAATTTGCACAATTTATAAATAAATCCTATATTGCCATTTGAAAAAAGTTGATTATCGCGTTTCAGAAATAAAAAGTTCAAAAATACTGCAGTAATCTCCCTTATAGTTTTTAGAGCCAGTTCATCTGGTTTTTTTGTTTTCTCAGGCTACAGATAACGGAGTTATGGCTCGCGGCGTTTTTTAGCAGACAGCCGATACACAAGATCTGTCCGAAAACTAGTGAGACTGATTTTTGTTTTAAATTTATTGGCAATATCGGTACACTGACTTAATATTCTTCAAAGTAGGACCCTTCTGGCTGGATTTATTTCTGGTAGGACTCTGGCTGATATTAAGATAAAACACTGAAGACCTGTGTTATGAAGAAATATATATTTTAAAGCTAAAAGCTGTGATAATATGAGATTCGCGTTTTTAATAACTACATAATTTGTGTGACCTTTAAAATATTCAGTGTTTATTTAATTAACAATAATAAATTTCCATCTATTAACAATATAGAGTCAGATGGATAACCACGAAGGTAAGTTTAAAACCCAAGACTAATGGGGTTCCACTTATAAAAACATTATTTTTTATTGTCCTACAATCGATATTTATAAATAGTTATTCTTCATCGAAGAACAAAAAACTTAGGTGGCTGTTTCTAGCGAATACGTAAGTACGAATTGTGGTTTCTGGACCGCCGTACTCGTAAGTACGTAAGCTCCATGTGCTTCCTCTCTTGGGAATTCAACCCATATAAGGCTATCAGCCATCTTAATGTTTTAAAAAAGGTGACGACGTTGCTTAGAGGGATGTCCCTTATGTTGGCCAAAGATGGCCGACGTTCATCCAGCATGAATTATTTTTGTTGATGAGACAGCGGAGCAGTCCCTTAGTACATATCGTACTCAAGTTGTAGGAGGTGTTTTCTTAGCTAACGATATCCAATGAGAATGCCCGTTATAAAATGAACATTCTTCCTGGTCATCGCCAGATAGCTGCCTGTTTCATCCCATTGTTCATTAAATTGCACATGAGTGTATTTTTTAATTTGTTAATAATTCTCGGATCGAACTGGATGCTTTTTTTGCCAACGAGCCTTTGCATTGCGGATGGCCATTCGCCCAACAAAGAGGAATGTTGTTTGTGAGACCTGCATCCACGAGAGCTTGATGACATTCCTTTACCGTCCCTGTTGTTATTTTTAGTTCTGTAGGACTAATAGTAACTGTCTACTATCGTAGATCTTGATCCCATTATACTCGGTATCTGCCTGCGAATAATTTATGGTATATATATAATGGTGTATGTTTATCCATGACCTATGCATATCGAAGTCGTATGCTTCTCTAGTATATCTCACAGCCTGCTCCTTCTTTCCTCTCTAAACCATCAGAGAATATTTTTGATTATCCCTTCTACAGTGATTTCATTCTCAGACTTACTAAAAATTGTATAAGGTTTCTTGAAAACTAATTGATGGAAGGATGTTGTCAGTAGCAACCTACAGCGGAAATCTTCTGATGGCGTCATTCCACAGGCCATAACTGGTGCACCCATTTGTCTGTATACCAACAGCTTTGAGGTGTACCATCGTTTTATTGCCGTTTTAGCTAAATACAAATCTAGTAGCAGTAGACATATCATACCTCCATCGCTCTGGTTGGTGTTGTCCACTTAGCGCGTTATACTTAGACAACCGGTTTTTTATACTTGGCTAAGGCTTAGTTTTGCTTTGGTTTGTTGGCATTTGGGTTGCTAAACAATATATGTGATAATTGGTCTTATGATGGCAGTACACATTTATGTAACCTCTTTGGCTTTCATACCCCAGGTTTTCCCGATGGTTCTGCGGTACTACTCATTATTATTGGTGTGTAATATTGATTGCAATAGCTGAGATGTAAACCTCCTGTCCAGATGCAGGTTCCGTTTTCCTTTTCTTCATGATGAGAATCAGTTCTAGTTTGCGTCTATACCCGTGGCCAACAGATTAACCTATGGCTGGGATGTGCATGGGTGTGCATGGGCGGGGCATGAGGTGGATTTAATTTGCGGCAGGCGTTAAAGTCGATATCCATTTGTGTTAACATGTTACGTTATAGCTAATGAAGAAGGACAACTGTTGCATGTTACGCGTAACCAATTCGACACGCGTAAGTAGTTTGTGCCGAACCATTACTTGTCGGTTTTTAGCCGTCGCATCAAAAGAATGCAAGGATTACACGTCTCAACTCTTAACATTGCATACGTTTCTGTAAAAGTTTTCCCCAGTTTAATAAGAAGCTTGAGATTAACCCGTTGCTCCATCTGAGCACTTAACATTTTTCGACGCTTCACTGGTGCGTAGACTAATTCAAACGATTGCTACAGTCAAACTGAGCAAACTACTGGCTTCTCAGGATGGGGAAAGTATCACCAGACACAGTTCTGTTCAAACTTGTCGCGACACGTTAGCAGCGCGCTGATAGCAGCATGAGTTCGGTTATTTAATAGCCACACTTCGTATCTTGGAATTTTAAATCAGCCAACAAACTTGATTCACCCGATAGGGTACCCATAGGACCTGAACCTGATAATTAGGGGTCCCCTATTCAATGGGGGTTTCAACCATGAAAGAGCTCCTAAATGAGGAGTTCGAAAAGTCATGGCAAGAAGCCCCGGATATGAGGCAGGCGAAGACCCACATTATGGGGCCTGTCGTTCAAATTAACTCAAAGTCTCCTAGGTATGAACCGAAGAGACATTAGAACGGTGACAGGACTCCTTACAGGCCACTGTCACCTTAAAAGGCACCTCCACATGATAAGGGTCATAGATGATCCTGAATGTGGATGGTGCATGGAGGATGAGGAGACTGCATCTCACATCCTCACAGAATGCCTGTTCATTCATTCAAACTTGATTCACTGCAAACACTCCCTACTTTGGTATGAATTTGAAATCCATTATAGTGTAGGCTTCTAAATTAAAAACAACAAATATTTTTTAACCTCAATTTGAAGCTATAATGTTTTACTGTAATTTAAATTAATGTTAAACTGTAATTTAAAATATAATGCAAAAAATAAATTTTGATTACCGGGTCACCTAAATTAAGTAAAGGCGGTAGAATTGCAGGATAATGTGAGTTTCGCAGCGCACATTGTAAGAATGTGAGTTTTGCATCGTTCTCAATTGGAGAACGTAACTGCAAAAAATGTAGATACTAACATTAATATTGTAAATTCTAGTCACTAAACGTTTAGTGGAACTTGAAAAAACACAGAATAGGTCAATAGTGGGCATTAAGTTATGAAAAATACCGTCAAAGTCAAGTAAAGTATGTAAAACAACTTGTATGCGATAATAAGTATTTTATTATTATAATATAAGTATATATTTTAATGGCAATAAGTTTTATTATTTAAGTTATTTACCATCGTCTTGAGGGTTTTTCTTAGACATCCTTCTCTTACTACCTTATAGACACCGATTATATAACATTTAATTCCATCTGGTACATAGGATTAAAGTTGCATGTAAATGCATGTAAAAAATAAAATTATGTGCTCATCCAGCCGTTATCGAAGGAGAATGTGAGTTTTGCAGTAAACACAGCACTACGCAAGCATTTGTGGCCTTGACTCTTGTCTACAAGATGACATGAATATCGCAATTTTCATAAAAATTGGAGAATGTGAGTTTTGAAACTAGACACCTCATTTACTCTCGGTTTACCATATATTACCCAGAAAATAATTGGTAAATAACGTGTTAATGTGACTATGTTTGAGCTGATAAAAAAATATTTTAGTTTTTAATATGTTTTATAGTTTTACATATGGGTATTACATATTCTGAGAATTATTTTTTGTGCAAGAATATTTTGTTTCTTCTTTTTCTTTGTTGGAGTGTGCTACTTTTCATAATGAAACGTACCTACAATTAAATTATAGTTGAATTAGGTCAACATTTTAAAACAGAATGTCAGTATCAAGACACAGTTTTTCACAAAAATAAGCGATATGCCAGGAATAACGAATTGTTTTAGAGAGATCGAAATTATTTTTTCTCAGTTGTTCAATTATTGTGCACTTTCTTTTCACTATTGCTTATGGTTTTGTATGCCTTTTCTTCTCTTTTTACTTAAAATTCCTACAGATGAAAAGTATGTAGTGTAGGTATCTCAAAATATGATAATGAACTAAAAATAAATAGACTTGTGATACTTTTTTCTCATAGTACTCATTGTCTATTTCATTTTCAAGTCCATTCCAAAAAAAATAAATAAAAAAGCGATGTTTGCAGTCGTGTCACTTTTCCTGTCCAAAGGCGATATGTTGTTTTCCTGCTAATATTGTCCAGTCACTGATCACAGTTCATTCGCCGCATTTGCATAGAATAAAGTATTAGTAAATCTATTTTTATGCGAGCCACGTGAGCCACGAGGATATCCTGCAAGTCGAAGAGTATTAATTCGCATAAAATAAACTATAATAGCGTTAACCAATTTTATGTATATCCACGTTAATAACTTACATTCATTTTTGTGTTGTAAATATTCTAATAATAATTATTGCGAATACTGTGTCACCTTTAGGTGCCCAACGACCCCGTTCAGCCTTATACCAACTTACTACGCGTAAACACTAAACAGACATAGTAGCCAAAAATATCGCATATGTATTTTAAAAATATTAATGCATTTCTGTTTATGACATGCTCTTCCTCTGTGTATTAGGTGTGTACATATTATACAGGGTGCTTCGCGATGAGTGGCCTGTTAAACGTTTTGGGGAGAACTAAAAATTATATGAAGCTGTAAATTTGTATTTGGGGATTGGTGGAGAATGGCGACGTTCTAGCACTTCTGAAAGTAAACACTAACTTCGTTATTTTAAATGAGACGCTATATTTTTTAAGCCATATTTGATTTATACTCATTAATTTAAAGTTTACTTTAAGAACCATTGCATATCTCTAAAATTAACGGTTTTCGAGATATATCAATTTTAAGGAAAAAAATATTAATATATTAATTAATATATTTCGCTGTGGTCAAATTTAATGGTCGATTTTTTTTACCATATAATTACGAAAGATTGAGCTTACTTTTAATTATACTGCATACATGCCAAAATGCACAGGGTCCTCAAAATAGAGGGACAAACTTGAAAAACTTTGTCCTTCATTAAGCCGCTTATTTTAAATGGAACATACTGTATATTACTGTTTTGTTCGGTCCCTTTTTTTTATCCTCTTTATACTGGCGTTCCCTATCCCTAAAATGTACGGTTTTCGAGTTATTCTGTGGTTGTCTCCATGAATATAAAATAAATTGAGTAAATCTTCATTAAAATAATTACTAACCATCTTTATTTAACACAAACTTTAGTGTTACGATATTCAGTGACATGTAGTTATATTAATTTGACACATAAAATAATTTTGTTATAATACATTATTTGTTGTCCGTGGCATACTACACTCGATCTAACATTACTTTGACCCATCTTTAAATCTTTAGGGATAGGGAATGCCAGTATGTATCAGAAGAGGATAAAAAAGGAGCGAACAAAATAATAAAATACAGTATGTTCCATTTAAAATAACTTTTTCAAGTTTGTCCCTCTATTTTGAGGACCCTTGAGGCAATTATGCAGTATAATGTAAGTAAGTCCTATCTTTCGTAATTATGTGGTAAAAAATCGAACGTTAAAATTTAATTACAGTGAATGATATTAATTTTGATCTAGGGGTACGTAATTTAATTTGTTTTCCTTAGAACTGATATATCTCGAAAACCGTTTATTTTATGCAATGATTATGAAAGTTATTAATTGGTATATGCAATGGTTATGAAAATAATTAATTTATTTAAATTAATAATCTGAAACCAAATATGGCATAAAAAATTCAGAATCCCATTTAAAATTACGAAGTTACTGTTTACTTCCGGTATAATCGGAAGTGCCAGAAAGTCGCCATTATTTATAGATGTGCAGTGCAGATCATCCTCGAAAATTCCCTAATACAAATTTTCAGCTTCATATCATCAAATACATCATTTTTATGAATAGTTTTTTTTAAACTTACCAGCTATATATCTAAAAAAATATTTATTATGGAACGACATAATTCAGTGGCTCAATAATAAACCATTAATAAAAATAATGCAGGCCGGCAAATTTTACACCCAAAAACAAGAGCATATTTTTCTAAAGGTTTAGGTAATGCGCTGAATCAGAATCCGACCTCAGATTTGCTCCATAGTCCATCATGTCAGGTTTTCGAGTAATCCTAACCTAAAAGTGCAAAAAAACGCCGTTTTTCACTATTTTTGAGGTTGTATTACTCAATGGATACAATTTTTACAAAAAAAAGTCCAACACGGTTTCCCTTCGAAATCCATTTTGAAATATCTTGTATATGTAGATCCAGAGAAATCGACATTTGAACATACATAGTTTCACGTGTTCACCACATCATTTGCGGGCCGAAGAGTTACAGCTATGACGTCGAGAAGCAGTCGCCACCTGAGAGGTTATCGAACGTCGCTGAATCTGAATCTCGGGTCAGATTTTCCTAATTCAAGATGGCTGATCCAATATGGTCGACGACATATACAAAAACTCAAAATGTTTGTAAATAAAATATCGACCATATTTTACGTAAAATTACAAATAGAAACCATTCCATAATGATTTTTAATTTGATAATGATTTTTCGATTGGTTGCGTGATTTTCGAGTAAAAAATTCCTCAACTTTTCTGGTTACAAAGTTTGAAGGCCTACTTCTCACTCATCAACCCGAAACATACTACGAAACGTTCGTTTCATCCCATCTACCTTGAAAGTATCGCTCTTTTACAAGCTTTTATTTAATTTGCTATGGGCGCATTCAGGGACGCTCAGCGGATGAGTAGCTAACTTAGCTACTTCCCTGAAAGGACGTGGCTGACACTTTTTTTATCTCAGCGGCTGACCAATTTACTAAGCCTAAAATATTATTGCTGAGATGCTGACTGGACAATAATTCTATCATGATTCTCTCTATCGTTTTATCTGTGCTGTGAGCAACTGAATTTTAACCTACTTTTAAACAGAAGTTATAGAAAATAAAGTATTGCCTGTTTTTAAACAAAAGTTATGGAAAAGAAAACGAACCTTTGTCCTTTAAGTGTTTTTAAGCACATAATATGGCAGGGAATTATGAATCCATGATTCATGAAAGTTATCTATGCCATAGAACATATTACGTTTTCTAGATCTTTGCGAAACTCATACAAACGATTCAGGGAGTGGTAAGCCGCTGACTGTCAGAAAAGGCTAACTACTAACACATAGCGGTCAGCGGCTGAGCGTCCCTGAATGCGCCCAATGTATGTTTATTTGTTTGTTTGTATGTATGTATGTTCGGGTCAAATCTTGCAACTGAATTTTAAAATAGTTATCCTCAACCGATTGAGATGAAATTTTGCATACACGTTTAGTTTGGATGACAATGCATGGTTAGCTAAGTTATGTAATTCTAAATTCAAAATGGCGGACGGTCTAAGATGGCGGAATAGTTATTTTTGCGCACTCCCACGATATGGGTATCACATGAAAAGGTTTGCTGAGAAGAAACAAGAAAATAAAATGAATTTTCTCTAAATCCAATATGGCGGACCGCCCAAGATGGCTCACTAGTTATTTTTTGTGCACTCCCATGATATGGGTATCAAATGAAAGGGTTTGCTGAGAAGAAATAAGAAAATAACATGAATTTCCTCTAAATCCAATATGGCGGACTAGTTATTTTTTGCGCACTCCCACGATATGGGTATCAAATAAAAGGGTTTGAGAGAAGAAACAAGAAAATAAAATGAATTTTCTCTAAATCCAATATGGCGGACCGCCCAAGATGGCGGACTAGTTATTTTTTGTGCACTCCCATGATATGGGTATCAAATGAAAGGGATTGCTGAGAAGAAATAAGAAAATAAATGAATTTACTCTAAATCCAATATGGCGGACCGCCCAAGATGGCGAACTAGTTATTTTTTGCGCACTCCCATGATATGGGTATCAAATGAAAGGGGTTGCTGAGAATAATACGAAAAATAAAATGAACACTCTAAATCCAATATGGCGGACTAGTTATTTTTTGTGCACTCCCATGATATGGGTATCAAATGAAAGGGTTTGCTGAGAAGAAATAAGAAAATAACGTAAACTTCCTCTAAATCCAATATGACGGACCGCCCAAGATGGTGGACTAGTTATTTTTTGCGCACTCCCATGATATGGGTATCAAATTAAAGGGTTTGCTGAGAAGAATGCGAAAAATAAAATGACCACTCTAAATCCAATATGGCGGACCGCCCAAGATGGCGGACTAGTTATTTTTAAGCACTCCCATAATGTGGATATCAAATGAAAGGGTTTGCTAAGAAGAATACGAATAAACTAACGTCTGCGTTCAACCCTTCGAGGAGATGGTGTACTACTGCTCGGCGAAACAGTAAGACTTAGCGGGGTCGTGACTTAACTAATATCAACCTATACCCTAGGCAAATTCTAGCGGTGGTGAAAAAAATTCAAAATGGCGAAAAACAAGATGGCCACCATACCAATTTTAAAGAGTTATAACTTGGTATAGGTTAGGGATAGTATGCAGGTTGAGAAACATTTAGATACAAAAACACGACGATAACTAAAAAATAAAAAATAAATTAATAATAAAAAAAAATTAAAACAAGCTTTTATTTAAATGCTCTAAAAAGAAGAAAATAAACTTTAAATTGAATCAAACCCATCAATTTATTACATTACACAATTTATATAATATAAAAGCTTGTCATGAGATTTACTTGTGTAGATAAACAAGAATGTAATAATTATGTAACTTGATCTTGACATAAGAAAATCTAAGAAAAAAGTATGTATTTTATAAAATAGGTAAATACATCTACACAAGTAAATCTCGTGACAAGCTTTTATATCATATAAATTGTGTAATATAATAAATTGATGGGTTTGATTCAATTTAAAGTTTATTTTCTTCTTTTTTAGAGCATTTAAATAAAAGCTTGTTTTTAAAAAAAAATTATTATTATTAATTTATTCTTTATAATCGTGGTGAAATTTATCACCCATCTCTTCGATGAATGCTCCCACATTCTCGGAAACATAGTCCAGATGAGAAAACAAGAATTGTATCTTTAGACTCATTAAACAACCTTATTTCTATTTACAATTTTACGTAGAATATACTGTGTATGTAGTCCGCCGTATTGGATCCGTCATCCTGAATTTTGAAAATCTGACTCAAGATTTGGATTCAGCGACGGTCGATATCATTTATGGTTAGGAGACAGCTTCTCGACATCGTAGCTGTAACTCTTCGGTCCGCAAATGAAGATGTGGTTAACGTGTGAAATTAACGATATTCAAATGTCGATTTCTCTGGATCTAGACAAAATATTTGAAAAATCCAAAATGAATTGTGAAACGGAAGAATAGTACTTTCAGATCCCGTACTGTTTTTTTTTTCATTTTGTGAAAATTGTATCCATTGAATAATATAACTTCAAAAATAGCTAAAAACAGCGTTTTCTACACTTTTACGTTAGAATTACTCGAAAACCTGACATGATGGAACAAATCGGATTCGGATACAGCGCACCAAAAACCTTCGGAAAAGTAGTACAATTTTCATCAAATTTTGTCGGCCTGTGTAATTTAATCACGTTTCCAAATTCCAAAAAAATTTTTGATATAATATTATTGAATTTGTCTGAATTGTTATAATGAAGTTAAAGAAAATTAAAGCTTACAATTTTTTCAGTATTGCAATAATATTTTTTCCGATTTTCCACCCTCAAAAATTGTTTTTTTCGAAAAATGGCCGCCATTTTATTATTTTTTGATGAAAAACAAATATTCTAGTTCATGCTGTAGCCACTTCAACAAGGAATAATTTGCCGTTTTTTATTTTTTTTTTCAGATCATCCAGTCGCCCAAAATCATGCCCGCAGTCATTTTTTGATGTTTTTTTAAAAAAATCCGTATGTCAAAAATAAAATTTTTAAAAAATCTAAAAAAAAATAATTTATAATATTTAAACGTTAATAAACATACCTACAAATTTTCAAAACGATATCTCTATTCTTTCTATAAAAAAAAAAATGTTTAAAAACAATTTTTTTTTTTGAAAATCGTAACCAGAAAGACCCCTTAAAGGGCATCTCAACTACTTTTTCTGACTCTACCATCGCTTTTAAGATTCATCCCCATGGCCTGCTATGATTTTTGATACCACCGAAATTAATATAACCATTTAGCGACTTTTTATTTAAAATCCGAACCCTAGCGTTAATCGGCACTCCTCAAAACCCCCATATGCGAAATTTGAACACAAAATATACCCTTTCTTTTCTTTACGATCTCAAAGTTATGCAAAATATCGAGTTTGAATAGCTGCTGAACGAGTCAAGTGTGCCATGTAATTGTCAAGACAGTTGAATGTTATCTAGAACCACTTAAACTTAATTTTGAACCAAACTGTAGTAGACAAAAAACTATTTTCTGTCTACTACAGTTTTTTTTCTTGTAGATGCATATTATTATTAATAAACACCTACACATAGTAGACCAAAAATATTTTTTTGTCTACGACAGTTAGGTCAAAAGTAATTCTAGGTAACAATCAACTGTCCTGATATAGTTGTATATTTTTTGTTTAAATTTCATATATTTTTTTGAGGGATCCTTGAGGGGGTTTTGAGGAATCCTGATTAACGTTACGGATTCATATTTAGAATAAAAAAATCGCTGAATGGTTATATTGAATTTCGGGGTTTTAAAAAAAATCGTATCAGGACATGGGAATGAATATTAAAAACGACGGTAGGGTCAGAAGAAGCAGTTTTCGATGCCCTTTAAATAAAAAAGTTCATCGACAATTTAATGACGATTTTGTGGATTCGTACATACCATAATTAAAAGTAGACACGCTATATGTGATACTGGTGATTTTAGGTCTCCTCGTATGATGTGTCTTAGAGACACAGTTCTGTTACTTTATTCCTTGTTATTAAACAAGCACAAACGTTTTTTAAGAATTCTCTAAGAAAGCAATAATAGAAAAGTTTTCCATATGCTGTAAATTTTATGGACGACGCAGTATACAAAAATAGTACGCGCTATTTCCTTTTCATATCCAATTGTTTTAGACGTACGAAAAAAAATGATAAGCGAAAATCTATTTAGCCAAAAATCTTCTGTGTCTACTACGAATGATTATTTCTCTAGAAATGACATTTTTTTACGAGGACTGAAATAAGTTCGAGAAGAAACGTTTGTAAGAAAATATATTTATTCTTATAAATAGTTTTACAAAACAAAAATGGGTGCCTTCGTTATAGATTTTTCTTTGTTCCAAACGTTTTTATCCTGGGAAGACTGCAGTGTTAACACCTACAAGGTTCATTTTACTTAAGTATATTCTTTTCTTAAGGTATAAGTAATACCTACAGATAAGATGATCCTTGTACACCCTTTAAAAAACGTTCAGAGAACCTATCTAGACGCCTACACAAATACAGTGTTCAGTGTTTTACTCTTCATCTTCAACTGAGTTTATGCAAATTTCGCTTGCACAATTTGTCAGTAGGTAACTTATAAGCGCCATTGCAGAAATCAGAGATCACATATCAGATGATATCAGGGGCTGTTCACTCTTATGAGCCTACCTGAAATGTGATATTTAGTATGAGACCAACTCTATAGATGGCGCAACCAGCTTAGTTAGTTATGTATAGTTGGTACTGTTAAAAAAAAGAGATTGGTAGTCCTGAAGAACTAGTTCAGTCCATGCGCCCAAATGCGTTATGTTCTTACGTCAATATTTATCTGGGCGTATCGATTGAATTGGTTCTAAGTAAAACCAAAAACAAACCTAAGTTTTGTAGTTTTGTGTTTAATTTGTTTCCATGTGTTAATTTATTTTGTGTTTTATTTGTTTATTGGGTATTATATATTCTTATTTGAGACAGAAATTAGTTGAGTTAATATTACATTAAAAGAAGGAGAACTAGAACTGGTACCAGATGTGTGTTATAAATGAAACTTCATGTAAAGAAAGTTATGCCTTTACTTTTTTTAGTTTATATAAATGGCTAGTTGGAAATAATTTATACTTAAATGTGATTGTGTCTTGTGTATAAATGTGATTGTGAATGCGTATAAATGTGGTTGTGAATAAAGGAATCTTACATCTAAAACAATTGATTTTGGTATTTAATGGTTTCAATATCTCAAATATCCTCCTTTTTCATCAGTCTTTAAAATTTATTTTTTAGACATTATTTCTTGAGGAACGGTTTCAAATACAGTTTGTGGACTTTTTAAGTGTTCCCTTATGAACAAAACGTATATATATATATATTATATGACAAGAATAGCATAATCATATTTAGTTTATGCTAGATAAGGATAAAAAACTTTATGTAACCAAGTATGATAATGCTATTCTTATATACATACGTTTTGTCCATAATGGAACTCTTAAGAGTCCGCAAACTGTATTTTATTTTTGAATATAGCGCCATCCGCCATATTAGTTAAAATTAGTTTGAGACCAATTCAAGAGATGGCGCTTCACGGTTTCATTTAATTCTATGAGAGAGTTCCATCTATCTCTTCTTTTATCTATGATCACATATTTTAAGTGCAATGCTGCAAATTGAGCACCATGTGAAGACTCGCGTAATTTAAAATTGTCATATCTTGACTAGAAAGCGATATTTTAAGCAATTACTACAAAGTTGCAGAACAAGTTTTTTTTTAAATTGTCTTATCTTAATGGATAATAGAGCATGGAACCCAAAACATACCTTAGTAAAATCATAATGAACCAGTGGTTTTAGCAAAACATGCAAGAAAAGCATAAAAAGCTGACCATTATTTTATCTGACTTGCATTCCAAGAACTTATTGTAACTTCTTGATCAAGTATTCGTCAAAGAACATAGCTTGGTCTCAAATACGGACAAATGTACTGGCTTTTGGGAAGGAACTCCAAACTCTCAATACATAATAAAATAATGATATATAACCTGATCCTGAAACCAGTCTGGTTATACGGCATTCAACTGTGGGGCTGTGCCAAACAAAGCCACATAAATAGTATACAGGTCTTCCAGAATAAGGTACTACGAAGCATGGTAAATGCTCCATGGTATGTACGTAATAAGGATCTACATAGGAATCTTGGTATCCCTGAGGTAGACAAAGAAATCAGAAGATTCGCCATTAAACACGAATATCGTCTTCATCATCACCCCAACGAAGAGGTCCTTCAGCTCCTAGACAACCAAGACCTGGTCAGAAGGCTGCAGAGGACCAAACCGTTCGAGCTTGTGTAATGTGATGGTGCAAAAGCAGACCATAGTGCGCGTGTGCTTAGAAAATTCAGTGAAAACTCTAGGACATCAGTGGATGGACTTTTGAAACTTACGTTAAGTAATTAGTTTTAAGAATATAGATATAAACTAATGGTTAGTCTATAAGACTAGTTTTAGTAATTTGCTTAAAGAAAAAAAAAGTATTCGTCACCCAACAGACTTATTCAAGCACATAAATGTTCAAGCGAAACTTGCATCAATAAAAGTGCTATTGAACTATAGCAACCATTTCTTTTTCCTCAAAGAAATAAAACACAATTAAAACTATTGAAATTCAAAATACAATTGTAAAATCCCGCAACGGCTTCTAATATTTCTTATTGACCAGCACATGTATAACAACGAAGAAGTCGTACACAAATGGTAAGGCAGAACCAAAACTGAAGATCCACCAAAACCAACCACACTGCCAACCATCGACGATTAAGTATGTTAGCAATGCACATGCAGATGAATGCCCCGCTACGGCTGTTACATAGTTAAGGAAAATACATTGTTAAAAAATTGCAGTTCATTATCCACAAAATGAATACACCTTTCGTGAATGTTGCATTAAAATCAAAATATAATTATGGTTTCAGATACTCATAATATGAAAGCAATTATGTATATGCTATTACAGGTATGTAAAAATATAAAATATGTATGCGCTACATATGTACGTATTGCGATCTCGTTGTTATACAATATACAGAAGGTAAGCGTGTATTCACGAGTCGTATTCAATATGTATTTTGGCAATCAACTCTCGAGTAACTAAATACTATCATCTGAGATTGATGAAAGTATTCAATAGATACTCAAAAAAATTATCCATGAGTCTTTGAGCTTCGAGAGTTGACAGATACTTTTTTTATTTATGAATCAAAGAGTATTCATAAATCCAACGATATTCATGAATACTTTCATGAATATCATTTAATTTCATAATCATTTATTCATGAATACGTTTTATTAGAATCCGATTTTTCTTACAATCTGGTAAATGTAGAGCTAATAAAATTAAACTAGTAATAGCGTGACTTATGATAAATATGTCATAGTTATAACATATTGATCATAAGTAAAGACCGAGTCGCGGAGCATAACAGGACCGCATCAGGGGAAACACAGCATTGTGAAATAGTCTATATAAACCATGTAATTAATGATTTAAAATAAGCAATTTCAATAACGAATCGCACAGCACAGCGAATTATAGACTGTCCGCGTCTGACATACGAGAGGCCCGAAATTGGTAGTGTTGAGCGCTTGCAATAACATATCATTCATAATATCACATAGCAATAAAACCAGTTTAGAATCACGCTCGTCGAGAATACCCGCGCTGTGGCAGTTCGTTTACTGTAAGTATATACCGAGTGTTTCGTATTCGTCGATTTGAGTGTACGCGTATCAGTGTCATTGTGATATAGAGCGCTTGGGCAACATAAGGACGGATTGAATATGCCAAAATAACGCAAAAATAGACAGGACCTATTTCAAACATGGATTGACACGTTGACAGTAGTCCTGACTTTACGTATTAGGGTAAATGACCTATTTTGTACTTTTTGTGGAAGAACTATAAATTCTTCAGATAAATTTAAAGTAACAAGACATGTGAACAACCATGCCTCTTTGAGTTCTAATAAGTACAAAATTTCCCCTAATACGTAAATCCCCATAAAAGTCAGGATAAATGTCAATCCATGTTTGAAATAGATCTTGTCTATTTTTTCGTTCTTTTGGCATGTTCAATCTGCCCTTATGTTGTTCAAGCACTCTAAATCACAGTGACACTGATACGCGTAACGAACAACTCGGTATGTACCTACAGTAGACGAAATGCCACACCGCGGGTATTCTCGACGGATCGTGATTGTAAACTGGTTTTATTGCGATGTGACATTATGAATGATGTTATTGCAAGCGCACAACACTATCTATTTCGGGCCTCTCGTATGTCAGACGCGTAATATCCATTTAGGATATGCCTCTTCAATCTATCCACGTTTCAAATTTATATTTAAAGCCCTTCAGGTTAAAGAATCTATTGGGGTGACTCAGCATTTTTATTAGGGAATCAATTATTTACTAAATATAACGAATTTTTCAAATAACTCGAAAACAGTTCGATGGATTTTAAGTCTAAAAACGGCCCATATTGGATGCACCAAGTAGGTCTAGCTACACTCCAGATTTATATTTAAGCCATCTAGAATGAATGCCGAACAGTTTACACTAGTTTACAGTATTTGTGTTGTGTTAGTTGGACGGGTTGCACCTGCCACACATCTGCTGACAAACAGCAAGGAATTGTTTTCTACCCATCACCTTCCTGCACCATTCAACTTTGTTAATAAGCATTTACAAGGTAAAACACTGGTTTATTATAAGTAGGTAATTGTATGGGCTAGTGCGACCCTGTAATGAGCCTCACTTTGGCGATTGCTAGTTATAAGCATACTCGTACACATGGGGTTAACGCTATTGATTTATTTTAATGTGTGATTCCTGAACGAATTTTAAGTCGTAAAAGTAAAAATTCATATTTTAAGTAAATGTTCATATAAACAATTAACAAAAATACCAAACATTATGTTCAAAAATGTTTGGTTTTCGACATATAGGATATTGAAGTTTTTCCCTCATCACGAAAACGGTTTGAACTATAAGATATTAAATAACATTTTGGAACAGATTATTATAGTTTACAAACACTCTTTTTGACCTAGAAGATTTTTTTATGTAATCTGTAGTTGCTATTAAGACGCAATACAATACATTTCAACGAAAAAAAATTACAACGATCATTTTTTTAATAGAAATTAGTTTATTATTGATTAATGATTACCAAACAGCAGTGGCGGTTGGTGATATTTCAGTTAGCCATATCTTGAAAACGACGCATGGGACCCACTTCACTTTGATGAATGATGACTATAATACACCTCTTACAGAAAGGATTTATAGTGAAAAAAACCGTCAACAAAGTTTGCGAAAATAAATTTCAAAAAACCTGGAGCACTCCCTGGGATCTCAGTAACGCTCTGTGGAATATATGCAGTACATTTTTTTTCATAATCTAGAAACAAATATAAGGAGAGGTTTTTCGATTTGTTACAAAATATTTTTTTTTCAAAAAGTTATGGTCATTTTAATTTTGGGAAACAAAATGTTCCTATAAAATTAAAATTAAAATGGCCATAATATTTTGAAAAAAAAAATTGTAACAAATCGAAAAACCTCTCTTTATATTTGTTTCTAGATTATGAAAAAAACTTTACTGCAAATATTCCACAGAGCGTTACTAGAGCCCAGGGAGTGCTCCAGGTTTTTGAAATTTTTTTCGTAAACTTTGTTGACGGTTTTTTCACTATAAATCCTTTCTATAAGAGGTGTATAGTCATCACCTAAAAAGTGAAGTGGGTCCCATGCGTCGTTTTCAAGATATGGCTAACTGAAATATCACCAACCGCCACTGCCAAACAGTTCTAAAAAAATGATCGCTCTCATTTTTGTCATATAACTAATCATTTGAAAGTAATTGATAATCAAAATCTTCCGACATCTTTCCGACAACTATTTTTTTTAATAAAAATAACTATGGCATTTAATCATACTAAATAACTATACTAAATAACCACATTTATATAAAAAATCTAACTACATCACTAGACTGTCTGTATTTTATTTTTGTAAGACAACTGCAAAAAATCGAACTTTAACACCCAATACATCTAAAACCAAATTTAGAATACGTTTACACGAACTTCAAATTGGTTCAGAAACCACACATTAAAATAAGTACATTACATTAAGTAACACTTTGTCTATACGGGTTTGAATAATACAATAAAATAAAAAAAAATCCATATAAACTGCCCTGATACCCTATACAAATTCAGAGTAGCTTGGAGTACTCAGAAACTATATCAAAGTAATGACACTTACATAACGTAAGTAGCCAATCTCCTTATATTATATTATTTTTTTGGCTACAATAGTTGCATAATATTAAAAAAGTAGTACGCCACTGCATGAATCTCTGTTTTAATCGTGTTTATTGGTAATACAATGCATAAATTGCTATTAACAATGTTAACAAGGTAGCTAATGGAGCTAAATATTATGAGTATTATAAATCAGTGGCAAACAAAACATTCAGCCTACGAAAAGGATACACAGCAAAGCAGAAGTACTGTTAAACATCGTCAGTCCGATCAGAAAAGCCAACAGCTCAAAGCACAATAAAGCGATAGCTACGCTAAGTCCAGTCACCAATCTGCAAACACGAAACAAAAAAAAGGTTAAAAACAAAACAGCATTCTTCTGTGGTCATGTCCCTACTACTAAACAATCTCTAAAATAATATTCTATTAAAAAAATGTTTTAATAGATAAAAATTATTTTCTTATATATTGTTAATGAATATAATTTAAACAGATTAACAACACAATAATTATCAACACCTCGTATAAAAACAGGATGTTTCACGGTGAGTGGTGTATTAAACGTTTTAGGAGAACTATAACACAGGGGAACAAAAAAAAAATTTTTTTTTTTGGTGCCTGGGATTTTAGACCTGATTTTAACTATATTTGGGAAGCTAAATCTATAGGTGCAATCCGTTTTTCTCTATCAGCTCTACTTTTTTAGATACATAAATTTATCTACATATCTGGTTTCTATGCAGTTTATTGGTTTCTGAGAGTTCTAAAATTATTTTATAATCATTAATGTAGGTGCAATTGTTTTATTGTCAGTCTGTAAATGAGTAAATTCCAGGTAAATCTATAAATAGTGGAAACATTGCCTCCCAGGTACCTGAACTGACCCTTTTTATACCCCTAACTCAGGTAAGTCTCGTCAGTTTGTGCCTTCTTGCTAAAGAGAGTAGATCGAATTCGGCGTGTTATTTTCTGTTAAGAAAAGAGTGTTGTGTTATTGAACAGAATTAAAATGAGTTCAGCGTCCAGTTCAAGAAGAAGTTGTGTCAATCAACCTGATGTGTTTTGTTATATATGCGGAGAATACATGTTCCAACAAAACAGACGAGCTATTACTGACTTTGTGAAGCAAGCATATTTGGCATACTTTGGAGTTAAGCTTGGTGATCAGGACAAAACGTGGGCCCCGCATCTTGTATGTAAAACTTGCACAGAGCAATTACGGCAGTGGACTACCGGCAAAAGAAAATGTTTGAAATTCGGCGTACCAATGGTTTGGAGAGAACCAAAAAACCACTTCGATGATTGCTATTTCTGTTTAGCAAATATTAATGGAATCAATCGAAATAACCGCCATAAATGGACCTATCCCAATTTAGACTCGGCAATACGCCCTATCCCGCACTCAGATGAAATACCGATTCCAACATTTCATGAGCTACCAGATATCTCTGATAACGAACATTGTCCCTCTGATCGCTCTTCCGATGCTAATGAAACTAACAGTGACTATGAGGGGACGTCTTCAGTTCCTCAACGCTTCAATCAAAACGAATTAAATGATCTCACCAGGGATCTCAATTTATCGAAAAAAGCTGCTGAAGTACTGGCTTCTAGGTTAAACGACAAAAATTTACTGGAACAAGGAACCAAAATTACCTTTTTACCGTACAAGAGAAAAAGATCTGCTACCATTCTTTTCTCAAGAAGACAATCTTGTATTTTGTCACGAAATTAGGGGACTCATGAAAGAAATGGGACTTTCTGAATATATTCCAGATGATTGGCGCCTATTTATTGACAGTTCAAAGCGAAGTTTAAAATGTGTCCTTCTACATAATGGGAATAAATATGGTTCAATACCGTTAGCTCACTCAACGAAACTGAAAGAAGAATATAACACAATAGCTTTAGTCTTGCAGAAGATAAAGTATCACGAACATCAATGGTTGATATGTGTAGACTTAAAAATGGTGAACTTTCTTCTTGGGCAGCAAAGTGGTTACACAAAATATCCGTGTTTCTTGTGCCTTTGGGATAGTAGGGACAAAACACACCACTGGGTTAGAAAAGATTGGCCTCTGAGAGAAAACATGGACGTTGGGGAAAAGAATGTCATTAACGACGCTTTGGTTGAAAGAGAAAAAATCATTTTCCTCCGTTACACATAAAGTTGGGCTTAATGAAGCAATTTGTAAAAGCTCTTGATAAGGATGGGCCTTGTTTTGAATATATAGGGGCAAAAATGCCTCAGTTGAGCACAGAAAAACTCAAAGCAGGGATATTTGACGGCCCACAAATAAGACAATTAATTAAAGATCCTGCCTTCATAAATTCAATGAATGAAGTTGAACGAGAAGCTTGGACATCATTTGTTGCAGTTGTAGAAAATTTTCTAGGAAAACATAAAGCTGAAAACTATGTTGAAATTGTTAACAAGATGCTGAACAGCTTTAAATCATTAGGGTGCAATATGAGTATAAAAGTACACTATCTAGACAGCCACTTGGACCGGTTTCCAGAAAATTTAGGAGACATGAGTGAGGAACAAGGTGAAAGATTTCACCAAGATATTAAAATTATGGAGGACCGCTACCAAGGAAGATGGGACATCCACATGATGGCAGATTACTGCTGGAGTTTAAAGAGGGACTGTTTGAAAAAACATTCAAGAATGTCGCGGAAAAGAAGTTTTAGAAGTGTCGAGTGACTATATTTGATTTCTTTAATGTTTTTTTTTTGTTTGTAAGTTTGACTTAAGATTGTATTTGGTATAAATAAAATAAAAAATTCGAATCTACTTTTGTTTATTACACTTGAGATTTGAGTTAAAATCATAGAACTCATATTTCTCTAAAATTGTATATCTTAAAAACTGGAGCTGATAGGGAAAAATGAATACGATATTTGAATTCAGGACATCAAACTGATATAGAATCAGTTCAAAAACCCTCGGCACCAAAACAGCTGTTCCCCAGTGTAATGGATAAAAAATTTGTATATGGGGGTTTTCAGATGTTCTACACATCTAAAATAATAGCGACTTTCTGGCACTACCAAATATACCAGAAATAAATACTAACTATTTTATTTTAAATGGTGCCCTATATTTTTATGCCATATTTGGTTCATACTCATTAAGTTACTTTAGTAACTATTAAAAAACGAATGGTTTTCGAGATGTTTCAATTTTAAGATAAAAAAAATGAAATTGCAAACCAAACACAAAATATAATACGGTTAGCTGGGGTAAAACTCTATTTTTTATAATTTTAATTATAATTTTTTTGCCATGTGATTACGGAAAGTTAAGCTTACTATCAAAAATTCTAGATATACTGTAAAATCCACCGGGTATTCAAAATAGAGGATTACTCTTGAACAACTTAGTCCTCTATTAAGTCGCTTATTTTATATAGAACATACTATATTTCATGATATTTGATACTTCCAAAATGTACGGTTTTCGAGTTATATCATATTCTTTTTCTTTTTATTTAAATAATTACAGGATCAAATTTGAAAAATTGTATCCTTTCAAATATATTTTAGTTATAAGGTATACTAGTATAGAAAGAGGATAAAACAGAGAAGCGAACAATATATAAAGTACAGCATATTATATTTAAAATACCCGCCTTAAGAAAAAATAAAAAGTTGTTCAAATTTGATCCATTAACTACTTGATAAATAATGAAAAAACGTTTTTTTGTTTATTGATATTGTTGTTTGTCGTATTTTTTACAGTTCTTACCACCATGTGGTTTTAAATGAAGTGGTCGAAGGCATAACAAAAATTTTAAAGATTTTAAATTAGATTTAATAAAATTATACTGAAAGCATGCCGCTAAGTGCAATTTTATAAGGCTGTTTTAAAAAAGACTGGATCAGTAAGGTTGCGAAGGCACAGGTAATTTTACTTTTTTGTATATTTTTTAAATAAATTTATTTCAATTTAGTATTAATTACGCAGTGTTTAAAAATCAATTGTAAGTGGCAATTGACACATTTTTTTAAATGACAAAAATCTGTGTCCGACATTAATAAAAGTTTGCAGGGTCGCATATGTAGAGCAAATGTCGTCTAGTGCTTGAATTGCGCCTTAAAATCTGATTTCTACAAACATTGGATATATATTTTGGACAATTATTCTGAATAACTTTTCTAAGTACTTAACATTTTTCGATAAAAAAAATGACTAACATTATTGACACTAAATTGTTTGTATATACAGAGTGACCCATTTGAAAGCGGGCCACCCTCATAACTTTTTGATTTATGGAGCGATTTTGACCAAATTTGGGCAAAAAGGAGAAAGGGGGAAAATGTACTTTGGGGCCAAGTGGCGTCCCATTTTTTTAAAACCAAGGGCTACTATATTACACTTTTACAGATTAAAAACTTTAAATACCATATTAGCGATTTTTTTTAGAAAAAATCTGCGCACGCCACTGAATTCGGCGTCTCCGAAAATGGGTCTCTTCCAAATTTCATGAAAAAATATTGAATATTAATGATTTTATGACTAAATCGCGATTCGGGCTGTTAATTATGAATTTAAGCTTCTTATCCAGTAATCCATGTAATAACAAATGAATGTTTTAATTTAAATGTAATTTTCGATTATTTATAATAAAATACACATTGTATTTAATAAATACAAATTTTTTAATATTTTCTTAATAACGCTCTTTTTTTGTAACAAAATAATAATAACACAACAATGAAAGAATTTACATAACACATAACATTAACTTTAAATTCTGGGCTGTTCAACCAAACCTCAATTTAACTGAATACATTTAGCCATACATTAGCCATAACATTAGACAATTGGTTTTGTGTAATTTCAGCGAGTGCCTGTCTTATCCTTTCACGCAGTTCGTCTGCGTTGGTTGGACGGGTATCGTAAACTTTTTTCTTTAATAAACCCCCATAGAAAAAAATCTAAGTGGGTTAAGTCGGGAGACCTGGGAGGAAACTCTATTAATCCACTATTTCGTCCTATGCACCGAATAGGAAAATGCTCTTCCAACCACGCCCTCACAGTCCTGGCATTGTGGATAGGACAGCCATCTAACTGAAACATTAGATCAGCAACTTCTGCTAGTGGAAGTTCATCCCTAGCATCGGAAAACTCATTATTCAAAAAATTTAAAAAATTTTGGCTGTTCAAATTGCCTTCGAAAAAGAATGGGCCAATTATTCTGGTATTTAATATGCCGCACCATACATTTACTTTGTGTGAATACTTTCGTCTACAATTTATTACCCATTCTGGATTTTCTTGTGCCCAATGCCTCGTATTTTGTGAATTAACCGTTCCATTAGTTGTGAATGTTGCCTCGTCACTAAACAAATTTTTTGTTAGAAAATTCCTGTCATTAAGATATTCTCCTTGGCACCATAAACAATATTCCATTCGCTCATCACTGTCACCTTCTTCTAAGGTGTGCATTCTTCAATTTCTGCTTAAAGGGCTTCATATTGTACTTTTTTAAGGTATCTCCTTATTGTTTCCCGTGGTAACTGTAGGTCCAAACTTGCAATTCTTAAACTGTTTCTCGGATTTGCGGTGAAATAATTTCGAATTCGTTCATTATTTCTTCTTTGCCGTTGTAGATTGCCATTTTTTAAAATGTGCTTAGATACAGCTCCGTATCTGTTAAAAATATTGCACACTCGCCCAAGAGTAGACTTGCTAATGTTATGAAGCTCTGTGTAATTCTGTGAAATTCGATGTACTTCCCTTTCGGACCTGTCATTGTCACCACGAAGTTTTACTATTTAAATGTTGTGTAGTAAAGTTAAATTACCAGCCATACTTATTTGGTAGTGTAGTGTACTTAAGGAACAATACGTAAATTTCACTACTAACCTAACAAATTTGACATTTCGATTTTATAAAAACATTCATTTGTTACATGGATTACTGGATAAGAAGCTTAAATTCATAATGAACAGCCCGAATCGCCATTTAGTCGTAAAATCATTAATATTCAATATTTTTTCATGAAATTTGGAAGAGACCCATTTTTGGCGACGCCGAATTCAGTGGCGTGCGCAGATTTTTTCTAAAAAAAATCGCTAATATGGTATTTAAAATTTTCAGTCGGTAAAAGTGACCTAGTAGCCCTTGGTTTTTAAAAAAATGGGACGTCACTTTGCCCCAAAGTACACTTTCCCCCCTTCTCCCTTTTGCCCAAATTTGGTCAAAATCGGTCCATAAATAAAAAAGTTATGAGGGTGGCCCGCTTTCAAATGGGTCACTCTGTATATAAGCAAACCGCGGCGATAGCTCAGTGGGTAAAGTGGGTAAAGCGCCAGGTGAGAAGATGGCGATTACTCCGAGATCTGCGCGGGTTCGAATCCCGCCTGTGGCAATTGGCACCTGTCACAGGGTTTGGTTGTGTGTCCTACGTCTTTTTCATGTGTATTCTCCCTCTGCACAGTTGTAATAACTCTTAGAGGGAGAATGTCAATTTCTGTGGTGTGATTTATTTTTTTTATTTGTTTAAACCATAAGGCCATCCATAAAAACATAAAAAGCAACTTCCAGAAAAAATGTCTTTCAAACTGGATGAAAGATGGATAAGGAAATATGTTACAGTTTTAAGTGGGACACCATGTACATAATTTAATTTGCTTAAATGGGTAAGTACGAGTAAGTATCTATATACGTATCTAACTGTACGGTACGTCAACCGTGAAGGTATCTACATATTTGTTGTTTCAAATTAAATTACCTTAGTTTAGAATCAAGGCCACGCATAAAAAAGGTTACACTTAAACTTGGAAAAAGATTATTCGTGATATAAACAGCAACGAAAGTACAGTGCAGCACCAGTAACTTTGCCCTTGGCCGCAGTAAACAAAACCTGAAATCGTACTCATTTCTTTTGTATCAGCCGTGAACGCTTCGAGAAGTAGTCTGTTATTTTTATTTGTGAATATCTCTTACATCTCTGGGGTATGGGTATGGATGTATTATGTCGTGTTACGTTCACTGTGCACAATTCGAGGGCAAAGATATTCCGTCGAATTCGTACTGAATTCATATTCGAATAGAATTACAATTCAGTATTGTCTCCATAAAGGGGGTGTGAAGCAAAAAAACAACATGAACTGAAAATGTACCGAAAAAAAATCTAAGAATAACAGTGAAAATCCCACTGTTCTATTGCATTTATTATTTATTAGTGTCTTAGCGTGTGACGTCAGCGGAGCTTGACTGGCTGCTAGAAATAAAATTGTTAACCTAGACAAACACCAATATACATATATCTACACATCTACCACGCCGCCCTTTTATTGGCAGCTTTGGTATTATACTTACAGATATAAGATTACTGTTAGGGTTAATGTCATATTAAACTGAGATTATGGTAATTAAACGCCGGTGTTCGATTATACTAAACGTCTCCCAGTTATAATATTCAGGGATAATATTTTTTCGCCACTTCCTATTATATACCTAAGTAAATACCCTGTGAAAAAAATATGTTTTTAGTAATTAGGGAGGATTAAGATTTAATATCTTTCTATAGTAAAAATAGCTCACCAGAGTTTAACAGTTAGTACACATTCTTGTCATTAATAGGTGAATTAGCTATTATTAATTTTAAATGTTACACAATTGTCCAAATTTTTTAAAATTAAAAATAGGTACAGAAAAATTAGAACCTTCTGCGTAAAAACAAATTCACCGTTGAACACTTTTAACTACTTAACAATTAACCACTTTTTTTGCACTCAATGCGCATTCACTTTTACGGAGAATTTTTTTCAACAGCATGGAATGACAATGGATAACTCCTTGTTACCATTATTTCTAATCTTTTTATGACCAAATATGAATCCGAAACCAAAGAAAAATTCGAGTATTTCCCCAGGGTTTTTCACAAATTCACATTTTTTACATAGAAGGCTAATTTAAATAATTTTGTTTCAAAATTAAATGATCGTTTCCCCAACTATAAGGTTTACGAATGAAGTTGAGAAAAATGAACAATTACCATTTTTAGATTAGTTGTTATAAATTCTGAATATAAGTTAGAAATTGACCTACAAAAAAAAGTACCACTCCTGACATAAGTATATTCCGTATAAGTATATGAAGGCCTTCCGCTGTGTGGTTCATCTTCAATCGACTCTCTTCCTTCTGAGAATGCCTTAAACCACCGAAAAAACTGGGATCTTGAAACAACTCTGTCTCCGTAAGCGTGTTGAAGTTTTGCAAAAGTATCCGTTGCGCTGTGTCCAAGTGTGAAGTGCAAAACCTGATATCACACCGTTGCTCAAAATTAACTCACTCATTTTTAAAACACGCTAGAAAAAAACGGTTTACGAAAACAGTCACAAAGGACAAACAAATGACTCTAACAAGTTCAAACTTGTACTGAAGGTGCATTACATGTTAACCTACCGCCCTTTCAAGTCCCGTCTCCGCAGTGTTACTAGATCGGGCGCTACGTTGCCAGTCTTATTATTTAATTTACACACCTCGTATATCTATCCATGTCAAACGTCCATCACGTTCAAAATAAAGTTATCACTAGCTAACAAGCTAATATAAAATTACTTGGATATATTTTATATTACTTTAGATTTCTCATTTATGAAATATTCCCTTGATAAATTAAATTGGAAACTGGCTAATTGTTCACTGACTAAAGTTCACGCAAACTTATAGTAGGAGAGCTGGTAGACATTTTTGGGAAGGTATTTGAGGCAATGTGAAAAGTTGCTCAAAACTTCCTTTAGTGTTACCTAAGTACAAAAATGCAGACCTAGCTGATGGGTTAGGGGGCTTAAGCGACCATTAAATTTTTCAAGAAGCGAAATAATTCTTGAAAAAAATGTTCTTGAGGCACATTGAGATTTTAACACTTTAAAATTTAATATTTAAAGAGTTGAAATATCAAAAAGCCAGATCATTTGTCATTTGCCAGATCACGTTTTCGAAATTAATTATTTTTCAAAAAAATCGAAAAATGTACTTGAGGCACTTTGAAATTTTTGTAGGGTATTATTCGTGACTAAAAATAGTTATTTACAAAAAGACAGGTCGTTTCGGTGGGACATTTTACCCGCCAGGTGAGTGAGAATGTTCAGCGTGAGTGGGAGTGGGTAGTACGGTGCGCAAGTTGAAATGGGAGAGAACGCGTACCTATATCGGCAGCTGTCTCAAGAGGAAGCACGATGCAGTGTGATTGGCTCCCGCAAAATCACGTGATTAAGAGCATTCGTGCGGTCGTTTGTAAGAATTTTGGAGTATTTAAAATGTTCTTAGTCGTAATTTTGTTATTTTTTAACTTTTTACTAGTAACTTTTAGACTACGAATAACTAACATTATTTATGGGTATATTAAATAAAAAAAAAAAACAAACAAAACAAAATAATGCCATACCTTGTGGGGAAAGAGGCACATCAGAATTTCTAGATGAAGTGTCATGATATTTTTTTCATTAAAGCTGGGAAATTTTTGTAACAATGGGTATGATAACCGTCTTTTAAGTTGGAATTGGTTGGTAAAATAATGTAGTGTCTTTTGTGCAATTAACACACACTTTTTTTACACAATTATCACTATCCATTGCAAAACATCATCGACAAAAGAGGACTTTTATAAAAACACGTGTTAGATAAATACCTTGCAGTATACGACAGAACGTTTTAAATTCTCACTCACCTGGCGGGTAAAATGTCGCACCGAAACGACCTGTCTTTTTGTAAATAACTGTTTTTAGTCACGAATAATACCCTACAAAAATTTCAAAGTGCCTCAAGTAAATTTTTTGGATTTTTTTTGAAAAATAATTAATTTTGCAAACGTCTGGCAAACTTTTTGACCTGGTTAAATGATCTGGCTTTTTGATTTTTCAACTCAATTTTAAAATGTTAAAATCTCAATGTGCCTCAAGAACATTTTTTTTAATTATTTCGCTTCTTGAAAAATTTAATGGTCGTTTAAGCCCCCTGACACATCAGCCAGGTCTGCATTTTTGTATTTAGGTAACACTAAAGGAAGTTTTGAGCAACTTTTCACATTGCCTTCACTTTTCACCTTCCAAAAATGTCTACCAGCTCTTAGACTATTATTGTATAACTTGTTTTTAAAGCTTCTAGCATTACCTCTTAAAATATTTTTACGTCCACATCCATGTAGTGGAGAATATAACGTGAAAGGGGATATGGAATACACTTTTCCTTTCTCTATAGGTAATTTGTAAACGATACAAGATAAGCGCTTCAAATTTAATACATACGAATAAGTACAACATAGCAGTCTGTAAATTTAAAGAATTTTTAGCTTAATACGGTCATGTATGTATTTAGTAGGGTGATTAAAAAAAGATATTTTTATTTTTATTTTTTTTCAAACAGGCTTAAAAGTTCCGTTTTGGTGAAAAAATACGCCAGTTAAAATTTGAGCCCTTAATATCAATATTAAGATAGTCCGCATCGCACTTTTTATTTTCCATAAGAATAACATGGGAACATTTTTTTTGGCACCTTCTGATTTTTATTGCTAGCTAATAGTGTACTATATGGAACATTTTTTAACATGTTTTTGTCGAGAATTGAACGCTCTAAAAAAAAGGTCTCTTATGATTTTTCGCTAAGTCTACTGGTTCAAAAGTTATTCGAGGCCAAAGTTGAATTCACCGAAAATTTGACCGTTTAATTGTTCAACTTTAGTTTTGAAATTTAAAGTTAACAATGATAATTTTTAAAACATGTACTCAGAGTACGGAAAAAATTGGAGAAAAATTAAATACAATATTTTACTTAACGCAATTTTCTTTCAAAAATATAAAAATTTTAGTAATTTCAACTGAAAACATTTTTTTGTGTTTGATTTTTCTTTTCATAGCGAAAAATTGTTAACTAACATTTTCTAAAAGACCAAATTTAAAATTTACATAAAATTTTGGCTACATCTTTTCGATAAAACCATTAATTTTGTTGTATACACTAAAAACGGTCAAATTTGCTGTGAATTTAACTTTGGCCTCGAATAACTTTTGAACCAGTAGACTTAGCGAAAAATCATAAGAGACCCTTTTTATAGAGCGTTCAATTCTCGACTCGACTCGAAATATGTTAAAACAATTTCCATATAATACATTATTAGCTAGCAATAAAAATCAGAAGGTGCCAAAAAAATGTTCCCATGTTATTCTTATGGAAAATGGAAAAGTGCGATGCGGACTATCTTAATATTAATATTAAGAGCTCAAATTTTAACTGGCGTATTTTTACACCAAAACGGAACTTTTAAGCCTGTTTGAAAAACAAAAATAAAAAAACTTGTTTTTTGAATCACCCTAGTATTTAGCTTAAGAGGGCCATACTGTATAGCCAAACTAAATCATTATATGTACAATTTCATTTGACTGAGGGCGTTTTTTATTGTTCCATGAAGAAAAAGGAGAGGCATCTTAATATCAATTAAGAAAGATATTCATGTAACGCGACGTGTCGTTTTATATGTTTTTTAAGGTGAAGAATTTAAGTTTCAGACTGTAAGCCTTACAAAAATAGGTTTCTCCATAAACTTAATATTCAACGTATTCTGACGCACTATCACTAACCGAATAATTTGCACTTATAAATAGATATCATAATAATAGAAGTAGTAGCCTTTATTTGTCTTGAATACCTTTATTTTGATTGTGAAAAATCTACAAAATATACATAGTATGTATACAGTCAGCCATTAATACGTATACTGTACACAGTACATTAATGTACTATTAAAATGATGTAATATTAAAAAAAATCCTATGTGCAAGGAAAGGCGGTGTGAAAGGGGAGGCGGTGTGGGATGGACCTCATCTTGGCCGCCATTGCTGACAATACGCACAACCCGGCGTCAGATCGTCGAGATCACTTTTTCGCATTTTCGGTGGATTTGAACAGCAGCCATTTTGTAAGTTAATTAGCAAATCTCGTCCTTGTGTGTGAATACAAATTTATTTTCTCCTCCTTTATTTTATGTAAATTATTTTTTAAATGAAAACATTTTGTGAAAAAAATCGTTTATTTTTTTTTGTTACATAAGACGCTCAACGTATTGAATTTGTTCTTTATATAACGGACTCCGAAAAAAAATATCATCATTGGCTGTAGACTCCGTAGACAAAAAAATATGCACACCTGGCAATCCGTGAGTCTCGAGTTCAAGCCCACACAGGACCAACCTTTTTTTTGTTATAAATACCTACTTTACTAATCACTTGTTTGATTAATTATCATCTGAAACCCTTCATTTATCTCTGTTCTCAAAATTATGAATTTACTCCATAATCAAATTTATTAATACACATCACTTACTCGCATTCGCGCCAATGTGTGATCATGCGCATAGCGCGAAAATCGGTCTGCTGCGATAAGTCTGCTTACTGTCTTACCAGATGGTGGACCTTCAAATCCCCCCCCCCCCCCACTTACGTAAGAAATAATTTAGAAATCAATGGGAAAAGGTTGTAGGTCTTTAGGTTCAATATTTTTTACAGATAAATGGTGTTAAAAGTGGAGAAAGTATATCGATGACAACTGAACTGAAAGAAATGTAGCTATTTTTCTTCCAGTAAGCGTATTTTCTTTGTAGCCCAATTAATCACTTTAGATAATGTTTCCATATCGCATATGATATCAGTACCATTTGGTTAGAATTACCCAGCCGTGGAAGCAAAAAAATAAAAATAATAATTCTCTAAGTTGATCAAAATATTTAAATTTCAGTATGCTGAACAATTTTATCTTTAAGAATTTTTCATAAATACAGGGTGGGCTAAAAGTATTTCCTTGTCAAAACATATTTCACACTATAAACTTTTTTAGGCAAATTAAATAAATAAGTGCCATATACTGATCAAGCCATGACATGCAAAGTACAAGTTTCAGAATATTTTCGTTCGGTTTCAAGAACAAAATAGAATACGTTTGCAACACTGATGGCCTCATAGGCAGATCCAGAAGGCTTTTCAGGAGGGGGCCATTTTAGTGATACAGCAACATATGACCAGCGAGAGTCCATATTGACGCCGCAGGCGAAAATTTTGAAAATTTTCAAAGTCACGCGTTTTCCTGGCACTTCAGAATACCGTAAAATACCGACTACCACAAGGATACTTTTTTGGAATTTCTAAGGGTGCCAAGAAGGGGGGGCCATGGCCACCATACCCCCCCTTCCCCCCCTGGATCCGCCAGTGGATGGCCTTGTAAGTCCCTTAATTGCTTCAGAAACATCTCGTAGATATCATTGGAGACTGCTTTAGTAAAACCCCAAATAATAATGTCTCACAATGAGAAATGATTCCGACTGCAGGAGTTGCAACCCCTATGTTTTGTTTCGGAAAAATGATGTTTTTCAATCGTTTTTTTATAAATAAAAAATTAATATTGGCTCAAAAAAATTACAAATAACATTTATGTAAATGATATGATAAAATGAAGTTGACATATTTTGGAGCTTTGGAGTTGACATATTCCGACCCCTGCAGTCGGAATCACTTGCGAAACATTTGTTTATATATATTCAATAATTTTTTTTGTTTCATTTAAAAATATTGATTAGAACCCGAGATATTTAGAAAAAACTGTTTTTGGGGGTGAACTTTGAGGATGAATTTCACCCCCTCAATATGTTTTTCCGCAAAAAAAAAATACGTGTCTCTTAATTTTTGATGCCCTACAACATACATAAAAATGAAGGAAATCAGAGTGTTCGGGTTGGGGAGGTTTCCTTGTCAGATCATTTAAAACCGCCATATAAAATCACCTCCAATCCGTTCAAGAATGTCCTGAACCACCAAACGTCATTTAGGTCATCAAAGACATCTTTAGTTTAATGAACTTTTGGTTCACTTTTTGCACACAAATTGAACATGCCTCTTCGCTTCCCAGAGTTGAAAAAACTCAATTCCAATTAAAAATTCTCTCAATATAACCCCCTAAGTTACCAGCTTCACTTGTCAGTTGCCAACAGTGGCGGAGCTATGGCATAGCACAGCTGTGCGGTGCACAAGGGCCCAAGCCTTAGGGGCCCCGCGACCATTCAAAAATAAAATGTTAAAATGTAAATAAATGAAAAGATCAAAAGATAAAATGAGCGCCTTTTCGTGCAAGGTATCATTTGGACAGTTTTATTTTTCGTTAAACAAGTATTTTTAATGTGACTTGGGGGCCCAAATAATTTTTCTGCACAAGAGCCCTAGGTATCCTTGCTCCGCCACTGGTTGCCAATGAAATTTACTACCTATCAGAAGCTTAGGTATAAAATTTAGAGAAAGTAAGGTGCAATGCCGGCTATTAAGTTTGATCTAAATGACACCACACAAACAATACCCTCGATCAATTGAGCAGAACTGAAAAAAAAAATACGTTTCCTACTGGACACGTCGAAAGTGAAATATATGGTTAAGTAAACCTGTGGTGATATTCACTGACAGGAAATAAACACCCGTTTGACTATAACTACTTTCTCATGAAGCCTCTAATCGTCTTGGTTGCATCTTGCAAGACTGAATGTCAAAAACCTACCATTTTTTATGCGGTTTTGGATTCTATCAGTTTGCCTTTCAGGCCATGTAAATATATGTATACCGGCTATCTGCAAAGTAGTTATCAAGTAAAAAAAGTAGTAAAATAAAAACAGCCAGAAAAAAATTCATTTGTATTTCATTAGTTTTTTCTGATTTGGTAGATTTTTTGTCCACACTCCACACCTGAAATGTCATTTGAAATATTTTACAGTACCTACACATATTAAAAGAAGTTTTTGAATCTTTGGGCTAATTCTAGGCATGAGACGCCACTGACGGTATTTTTTATCAGACCGTGATAGATATCGTATACAAAGAAGGTAGATAGCAGGCACCATAATAAATTATTACAACACAAACAGTAAAAACGTGTGTTAAAAATAAAATTTCCTCCTTAAATGTAGTGAGCCATTAAATGGGAAACAAATGGGAAACTTTTTTATTTCGGCTTTTAGCAGAACGATTAATTATGCTTATGAAAACTTTTGCTTATTCTAAAACTAAGATGCCGTTTTGAAAATTGCGATTTGTTATAAAGGAACTGCAAAAAAGTAAAAACAAATGTTTATTTCTAATGTAAACAGAATAGATTGCATCTTTGGATTGGGCTTTTGATTTAAATATTTTTTTGTCAGGCAGAAATATACATAAATTAAATTTCATTAGATATTGAGTTATTGATATTGGAAAATCGATAGTAAATACTGTTTATCGAATTTAAAATGTAAAAGTAAAAAAATACATTCATATTTTTGTAACGACATGGACTATTTTTTTAGGGCAGATTTAATTACCTAGTTTATAAGATTCAACCAAATAATGCTGCAGTTTTAAGAAACGTAATTAAAGAATCTTGTGTAAGATTTCGAGAACACTGCAATACAAACAATATCAGCAATAATACTAACAATGTGTTTCGAAAAAGATTAACGAAATGCGTTAAAATGGTGGAAATGTCAAGTTTAATTTTATAATGTTTTTTTATTTATTTATGTCTAAGTTCACTATTTGTTGTTCAGTTATTTATATTCCTTAAGAATAATGATTATGACTATGAATTATAATAACAAACTAGCTTGTTAATGTTTGCCCTCGTCCTTCAGAAAATTAACATTTTGTTAAGTCGGTTTTGCTTGAAATTAGTATATTGATTATCAACACAAAAGCAGATAATACATATAATGAAGAAAAATTAATATTGCCTGATAATGAGTTGAAGTTAAACACATATTCATTTAATAAACGATTGCTTTAATGAAACTTTTAAGTTAGTATTTCGATAAAAGTTTTTCCATAAATCCATTTTAATAAATTAATTTTAATTAAGACGAGAAATTCGAAACTACAAAAAATTAATAAAGATTTAACTGTTTTTAGGGAGAATCTGCAATTAGTTTACAATTAATTAGTAATTATAAGATCTTTAAAACTACTGGTGGCAACTGGTAAATTACATTTTAGGTTAGAAAACTGTTATCATGTACTTCACATAACATATTGTTACGACGCTGGCCGTCCGCCCTCCTGTTTTGACGCCCTCAAAGGCCGATAACCTCTGACGTAAGACGCCCGAGACGCCCGGTTTCGCGGCGGTTCGACTCCCTGAGCTCGTAGATCGCGACCCCTGGTAATACGCGGGGTATCCACCACGTTTTTAAAACCGACAACCAAGAATTGTTAGAAAAAATTAGTTAAATAAATAGTGTTAGTTTAAATGTACAGTTTAATTTTTCACACCCACACCCGAAAAAAAAACACTTTTCAGAAAAAAAAAAACAACAATAAAGAATTTAAATAAATAACGGTAAATAAATTAGTGAAATGGCTTCAAGACAGGTATTTTTAAAGGACTTTAAAGGTTAAAAGGAACTTGAGAACGGGAGGGAGACGACAGGGAAAAAGGCCTACAAAATAGACCGAAGCGAAATGAGGACGATATATTTTTATTCGACTTGCTGGAGATATAAATTCGGTAAAGTTTGGAAAATAAATTATTAGAAAATGCACCAAAAGCAACAGACCAGGATCGTCTGGAGTTAGAGAAAAATCAGAAGAAAAACCTAGAAAATGCCACCCAAATAACAAAATTGGAAGAAACCTGAAACAAGAGGGAGGAGCAAAGTGGCGAAATCTGATAACTTAAGAGGGAGGACAAAAGTGTCGAAATTCCATAAGTGGAACAGAAACTAATAGAAAATATGGCAAAACTACTGAAAATTATACAACTAGAAAAGAAAATTACGGAAAATTCTAGTTGTCTCCAGAAACAATGGAGAAATTTGGGGAAATAGAAAATAAATTAGTTGGTGAGAAGAATTCCAGAATAAGTTTCTAGAAGTAGAGAGAAAACGCAACGTGAGTTTAGGAAGTGGGGAACAACAACAAGTGGTAATACCGCTTAAGTACCTGGTAGCGACTCGACGGTTGAGTAAAGTGGTTGAGCGTCCGTGGAAGTGAAATTCGCTGAACCACCGTTGATGGTAAGAGCTCCTGGGTCAATTATCTACGACAATTTGAGGCTGCAGCGAAGGAAATGGTTGGTCATTGGCGGAGAAGGCTACAGCGCTACGTTAGCGCTACGCGGCGATGCAACGATATATTGCGACGCTTTCTCTTGAAGAACAAGAGGATTACCACCAACTTGTCCGCACCTGAATGCGATATGGTCAGTCCCTCTTGAGCAGTCTACCACTCGCGTTGAAGAACCGCTACAGAAAGTAACGAATCGCTGCAGGAATTCGAAGGGACTAGCGGTTAGTTCGTTTGGCATCCATCTACGCCGAGAACGTATGGAACGACTGCCCGGTTTTTGTGGTTCGTATACTGAGCCCGTAAGCTCTGACTTCGCTCTCCGGTTGGTGGATGCTTTGGCGCAGCTTTGGAATTCGAAGCTGCTAAACAGGTTGCAGGGTAAGCAAGGCGTAGGAGGAGGAGGGTTGAAGAAGGAACCTGCAATGAAGCAGAAATTAGGCGAGTGTGAGGGCATGTTGGAAAAGAGGCAAATTGGTCTGAATTGCGGTAAGGGGACATGTCCGTAGTCGCTGCCCTAGAAATAAGGAAACGTCACCCGTGAAACAAAGGAGGTTGACCGTAAGGGGCAATCGTCAACCCTAAGAAGCGCCCCAAAGAAAATTGCACAGTGCTCTCTTCAACCCCGTAATAGTGTTTTTGTCGATGGACTAGTGTGAAAAGAGAGACTGTTGCTATTAGATACGGGTGAACGAGAACTATCATTAGACCAGATATTGTTGGAACAGCAGCAAGAATTACTCCGACCAGCTGGCGACTACGTACTGCACGGAGATCCCGCTACCATTCGCGGTAGACCAACATCACAATTGTCATTGGAAACGTTGTTTGAACATCGGCACTGGTAGCTGAAATTGAGGTGAACTTATTCTTGGAATGGACATTATGAACACCAAGGGATTTGAACTGGACTTCAAGAATAATGTTCTGAAAATAAATGGCGAGGAAACGTACTACATCGAAAGACGGAGGAAACAATCCGAGTTGTCCTGGCAGAGGATACGGCAGTGCCGGAACAAGTGAAATGATCTTGACGCTTTTGACGTAACCCGTGTGTTGGAAATATAATGATGTTTGGCCAAGGCTCACGACGCGAGTAGAAGAGGAATAGCTGTAGGAAAATCTCTGTTGCTGACCGAGAAAACAGTACCGGTGAGAATAATGAACTCAATCATCACCCAGTGAATCTTAGAAAAGGATCATTTTAGGGTACTGTTCTTCGGTTTCCTCCGTCATCGAAAATTAGATGCTCAAGAAAATTCAGTTAAAAAGATTACAGGCGAGTTAGCAAACCTCCTATCATCTTCCTCAAGATCCTTGAGAAGGATCAAACGACGGCTAGGAGTCTGATTACTAAGTACGCAGACATTTTCGATGATGGGCAAGGTAGAAAGGGCAGGACAAATTAATCCGACACAAAATCGACACGGGCGACGCTCGGCCCATCCGACAAACGCAAGAAGATTGCCATTAGCCAAACCGAGGAAGCCGATAAAATCGTGCAGGAATGGAAAAAGATGGAGTCATTGAACCATCTAATAGTCCGTGGGCTTCACCAATTGTATTGGTAAAGAAGAAAGATGGCCTACCAGTTTTGTGTGGATTACCGTCAATTAAACAACGTGACAAAGAAAGACAGCTATCCTTGCCTAGAATCGTGACACCTTGGATACTCTATCAGGATCAAAGATTTTCTCAACCTAGATTTGAAGAGTGGATATTGGCAAGTAGAGGTTGGCACCCGGGATCGAGAGAAAACTGCGTTTACTCTGGGTACAGGACTATGGCAGTTTACCGTAATGCCGTTTGGATTATGTAACGCTCCGGCAACCTTCGAGAGGCTGATGGAAACAGTGTTAAAAGGACTTTGGAGACTGTCTTGTGTATCTTGCGACATCATCGTGGTTGGAAAATCTTTGAGGATCACATGAAAAATCTAGGAGGTCTTTCAACGTTTGCGAACCTCTGGCCTAAAGCTTAGCCCGAAAAGTGTGATCTATTCGAAGGAAGGAGGTATCTGGGCCATTTTTTCCAGTAAGGAGTGGCAGTGGATGACCAGAAGATCAAAACAGTGCGAGAGTGGCCAGTACCCGGCAATAAGCATGATCTACGCAGTTTCCTCGGGTTATGCACTTACTATCGTCGATATGTGCCCGGATTTGCCAATATTGCCAAGCCACTGACTCGACTCACGGAAGGAGAAAGACGGTTCCAATGGGACGATGAATGCGTAAAGGTTTCGACTTTAAAGGAAGGTTGACGAGTGCACCTATCCTGGCTATCCTCTCCCAGTGGAAAATTCATTTTGGATACCGATGCCAGTAATAGGTTTGGGAGCAGTTTTGTCTCAGATTCAGGACGCCAAGAGAAGGGTTATTGGATACTTCAGTAAAACCTTGTCGAAACCTGAGCGAAACTACTGTGTTACCAGGCGGGAGCTACTGGCGGTAGTGAAATCTGTCGAACACTTCTATAAATACCGTATGGGAGGAAATTTTGCTGAGAAGCGGACCATCGGCGCTAAAATGGCTCTACAGTTCAAGAATCCTGAAGGACGGTAGCCAGGTGATAGAGCGACTCCAAGAATTTGATTTCGACCCGAACATCGTCGGCAAGCCCGCCCTTGCGCTTCCGGCCCTGCTTTGAGGATTGCAAACATTGTCAGCGGGCGAGAAAGGACACTTGTTACGCGCGCGGTACTGTTGGCGAAAAGGTTGAAAGCCAAGGAGCCGATAACCATTGTGATTGGAAGAAAGAAGATCGGACCCTTGGGAGGAGGCCGGTTTCCCACCGTAAGTTCTGGCTCGTGATTCCCTCGTCTTAAGCGACGGACCTAAACTGAGAAATCGTGGTACCGAGGCAAAACAACTGTAGTCCCCGACGGTGCCAGGGTATTGGGGAGCCACAATGAAGCACTGGCGGACACCTGGAGTAACAAAGACGCTGGAAGTTAGGGAGGTTCTCTGGTACTGCTCTCGTGGAGTGGTCAAGAAAGCGTTCGCTGAGGTCCGCACGCGAAGGCTCCAATCGACAACCGGTAGTCGTTTGAAAGAATTGCCATCGATTGCGGTCGTTTCGAGTATGAAATAAATACTCGTGTGTATGGTTATTTCGCAAATGTAGAAGCGTATGCCCTTCCAACCGGGCTCTCTGTGCGGACGCCTAAGGACTGTTGTCGTTTGGTGTACCTTGGATTACATTCGGACCGGGGAGAAATTTCGAGTCGTTCTGTTTCGTGTGTGCCGTACACTCGACCCGTAAGACGAGGACAACTGCCTCTCCGCGTGATGGAATGGTGGAGCGAATGAATAGGACTCAACCGGTACTTATCCAAAGTAGTCTCTGACCACCGGGGATTGGGACCGTTTCTCCCCTGTTCCTGCTGCCTACCGGTCGTCAGTCCACGAAACAACGGCAAACACCTGCAGCATCGTATGGGCCGTGAACTGCGACTCCCTGTGACCTGAAGTTCGGCTGTACACCAGGGGACGACGTGCTGGGAGGACTCGTCAGTCTCTCGCCGGAGATGGACGACTCCCGACGGTCGTTCAAATATCCAGGGCGCCAGCGCCGCTGAAGGAGACCTACGACTCAACGCCAACGATGGCAGGTACCAGCCCGGCAACCGTCTGTTATATAACCCACAACGTCGTGTGGGTTATCTCCAAAACTCAAAGCCCGAAGGTCGTATGAGGTCGTCACCCGGATTAACGATGTAGTCTACCGAATCAGGAAGTTGCCAAGAGGAATGGTGGTCCTTTCAACCGTTTAGCCCCTTTCGCCGGAAGCAATGACGAACAAGCTGAAGCCGGTTCGCCGTCATCCCCAGCGGCGAGCTCTCCTTCGAGGAATCATGTCGCTTCATTCACGGCGAAAGCTCGCTACGGTGTAACGCGAGAAGAACCACGTGACCTGTTCCGACTCCTGCTGACTTCTGTCTTGCTCACTGTTGGCAGCGGACCTCCGAATGTCCCGGGGATTGCACTTACCTCAAGAGGCGTTTGGAGGGGTTACGCGACAAAGACCAGGGTTGGACGGTCCTCAATCCGGCGGCCGCGGGAAAGAGAGGTCGTTTCTTTGGTGACCAAGCAGCTTCGCCCTAAACCAACTTATCAAACGTTGGAACTAGTCGAGCTAGGGATGTCTCTTGTCCCGGCAAAGCAGTTTGGCGATACCGAAGATAGCCGCGGACTGTGGCCTGATTGGAGGGTATAGGAGTATGCTGAAGTCCTCTTCCGGTTTACTGAATTGAGATTCTGGTATGCTGTTACAACCCCGGAGATCGCTCAACGAGAAGACGTGGACTCTTCTTCTCCAGCCTCCCGATGCGAATGGGTCTTCTGCGGTTCGTCACAGGCCAGGGGATGACCAATTCGAGACGAAAGTCTTAAGGAGGGGGCGTTTACGAACGCTGGCCAGTCCGCCCCTGCCTTTTTGACGCCGCTACCAAAGCGCCGTAACCTGTGCTACGTAAGACGCCCGAGACGCCACGAGTATTCGCGGCGGTTCGACTCCGCCTAGGCTCTCGTAGATACGCGACCCTCATAGGTTATATAACCGGGGTATCCACGCGCGAAACGTTCTTTTAAAACCGGCGCGGCTTCAACGCCAGTAAATTGTATAGAAAAAATTAGTGTAAATAAATAGTGTTAGTTTAAATGTACGAGTTTAATTTTTCACACCTCACGAACCCGAAATAAATAAAACGTTACAATATATATAGATTAGGTATTTTTTGAAAGCTCTCCGCACGGGATCAACTTATTGAAATAAAAAAAAAAATTACGAAAATTTTGATAGTTTTGAAAAGTAAAATTGAATTTTACCGGTAAGTTACGTAATTTCCCTATCTCTATTTAAAACATTACTTATTCCTCTACATAAGTCATAAGTTGTAGAGGTCGGTCCCGTTAGGATGGATTATTTCTCTACCATGTTGTTTTCGTTTCTTCAAAACTAATACTAATGAGTGTAATGAGTAAAGCCAGCAGATCCGGGCGGCGGGCCATAATCGGACGCGTCATACTACTTATTACTCGTATGTGCAAAAACAAAATTCATGAAAACAATAAACTGTTGCAATTTAGAAAGAGATGTATTAAACTTACCCTGTTATTTACGTTGAGATGTGTGGAAACTTTGTGGGCCGCCGCGCTGTTTAGCCGGCTTTAGTAATGAGTAATGACTAGGGTTCGGAACGTTTGCCATAACGCATGTTAAACTGCGTTTAAGTATTCTGCTCTCCCGCGTCCCGAGTCCCGGCGCGTTGTACCGGCGTACGAATACACGGGAAAGAAATACACGCGTATATAATTTACAAGGCGCTTAAAAAATACAGTTTATACTTTAATTGACTAATGAATTTTATGTTTCCACAGATAAATGACCATGTCAAATTCCACTTGGCTTGGAAATATATATACACGGTGGAGACTTTAACTGGAATATATTCGCTAGCGGGGTGGTGAATGATTTTTCAAAAAATTCCCGAGACACTTCAACTTTTAAATGTATTTACCTACATTTTGCAAGTAATGTGAAAAATATAGCCCTTCAGGGGTGGCTGAAACCACCCTCGACATGATTTTTTCAAATGCAACCCTATGGCTTGTGACCCCTCATTGTAAAGCTGGTGGAAAGAGGAATCCAACGCACTATTCAAATTTTAATTTTTAGTATGTTTGTAGGGTGGCATACAATTAAAACGTAATTTTATAGTTTAATTTATTTTTAACGCAACAATTTCGTACTCAAAATGTGTGTTGTTTAGTTTTGGAATATAAACCTTACTTTTCATATGTCCCCACAAAAAATTCCAAGCAATTTTTTTGCCACAACTGATATTTGTTATTTTTTGCTAGTGTTTTTACACGGCCGCAAAGAGTAATTTAGTTTGTATGCTGTATTCAGTTTGAAACGAAGTGTTATTTCAAATTGGTGAAAATGTCTTATTTAACTGAATCACTAAAAATCGAAATTTTGATGATGATTGGATATGGTGATAGGGCGCGAACTCAATGCGAAGTTGTTCGCTTGTTTCGAGAAACGCATCCTGACTTGCCACCACTAAATCAAGGTACCATTAGTAAAATTGAGGCACAATATCGAGAGATGGGTCGTGTCAGGAAAGTACCGAGTAAGAGGCAGGCTGTTGTTGATCACGACACGAAGTTGAATTTGTTGCTTGCTCTAGAAGAAAATCCAATCACTCCAGCCCGTCAACTGGCCCGTGATAGTAATCTTAATCACAAAACAGTTTTAAAAATACTTAAATATGAGAAAAAACGCCCATATAAAATGCAAGCTGTTCAAGAGCTACTTGAAGATGATCCAGATCGACGAGTGGAATTTTGCGATTTATTGATGACTTGTATTGATCAAAACCAGTTATCTTTAGAGTGGATAGTTTTCTCTGGTTTCTAGGACCATTTTTCTTTGATGACACTCTTAATGGAACAAAATACTTGCGTTTACTCCAGCACGAACTAATGCCAGTGCTATGTCATTTATTTCCAAACCCCTTAAACCCCAACTTGACCGACGAGAAGTTATGGTTTCAGCAAGATGGGGCCCCAACCACACTATGCTGCCATTGTTCGTCAGTATCTGGACAGAATTTTTCCCGGTGGGTGGATTGGGAGGCGAGGTAATATTAAGTGGCCAGCAAGATCTCCAGATCTTACACCACTGGATTTCTTTTTGTGGGGACATCTTAAAAGTAGGGTTTACATTCAGAAACCCAACAACATAGCAGATCAGCAGGAAAGGATAAGAGAGGAAATCGGAAAAATAACAAGCTGGTGGAACCTCTTTCCACCAGCTTTACAATGAGGGGTCACACGCCATAGGGTTGCATTTGAAAAAATCATGTCGAGGGTGGTTTCAGCCACCCCTGAAGGGCTATATTTTTCATATTACTTAGATACATTTAAAAGTTGACGTTTCTCGGGAATTTTTTTGAAAAATCATTCACCACCCCGCTAGCGAATATATTCCAGTTAAAGTCTCCACCGTGTATATATTTCATATATATTTCGTATACAAAGAAATTGCAATGTTGCAGACACAGAAATGAACAGTGTTGGTCTCAGATATTTTTATATCTACATATATTTAAGCTGTTAAAATATTTTTAGGATTTTTACTTTTCTATTAATCGATTAAATGGTGGATCTACAATCGTTACTTATGAGTAAAGCCGGCTAAACAGCTCGGCGGCCCACAAAGTTTTCACACATCTCAACGTAAATAACAGAGTAAGTTTAACCCATATCTTTATAAATTGCAACAGTTTATTGTTTTCATGAATTTTGTTTTTGCACATACAAGTAGTAAGTAGTATGACGCGTACGATTATGGCCCACCGCCCGGATCTGCCGGCTTTACTTATAAGAAATGTTTCATTTTCGAAATCAGCCTGTATATTTTTAAAACAACCTTTTTTGCCGCAACTTTATTGATCATTCAAATCAATCAACTGATCGCAACTATATTCTCGTCACTCGCCAGTAACTTTAATAATTTATCATAAAAAATAATACTTTATTGCATGCAACAGAAAAACTGAAACGAACTATGGATTTCTTTAGAATAGTATTCGTTGGTTTCAGAATATAAAATAGGAAAACATTTTTATGAGATAATGATGAATGAAAGAGACATCATTCCAAACTCATTTTTTAATATGACTGAATTTTTTAGTTAATTTTGTTACACTATTTTTTTAGAATTTTTAGTTACACTATTATTATAAGTAATGTTATTATATGTGTTTACCAAAAAATAGATATTTCAGATGAAGGGGCAGACGGGATATTAAAGAAAATGAAAAAATTCTAAGACTGTGTAGGAAAATGTAGGACTTGCGAACCTCAAAATTTATTTATTTAAATACCTATACACACGTATATGTCTTTCTTATCTTTCTAATCTTTATCCCCTATTTATAGTTGACTCGGACTTTAACCCATTTCCGCCCAAACGACGAGATGTTATACTCGACTTTCGACGCTATAACTTAATGCATAACCTGGAATAAAATCGTAACATAGTGTCTTCGAAAGCTTAAAACCTCCTCTTTCGATGGCATAGTCGAATTCGACCTAGAGTTTGATTTGAAAGTTATAATCGATTTTTTTTTAAAAGTACGAAGTTTTCAATCCTTTTTTTTTAAATTCGTATTTTGAGTTGGAAAAAGCTTTTTCTGGTTGCTCAAATCATGACGTCTAGTGTCATTAATATCTGTTCTTTAAAACCTCATGGAAATTTTTGGGAAATTCCACTCGGCAAATTCAAGATGGCGGCCGAAATCAAATTTTTTTCTCGAATAGTATATACCTTATCAAAAAATTCCTAAGAACAAAAATGTCTTAAAATTGATCAGATTGCTCTCAAATTGCTTTTTCAGAATTTTTTCTCGGCATTTTTTTGAAAATTTTGATTTTCCGATTTTCCAAAAATAAAAAATTTTCTCAAAAAATTCTGAAAAAGTTGTGGGTTGAACAGCGGGAAACGAAGTTACTGGTTTTGTGAAAAATGTGATCATTATTTATGTAAAATCTATTCATCGCAAATCCATAATAATTGAACTAAAACGTGAGAGGCAAGGACACCCACGTAAATCAAGCACCCCGAAGGGGACAAAATCTCACCACGTCCACGTTCGTGTCCCTGTATTAGACAGAGTGAGAAGTAAAATTTGAAAAAGAATAAATAGGATGTAAGCAAACGAGAAAAATACAGTTTTGTACATTTTTTTTCCAGCAATTATATAATAAAGATCAAACATGTACTCAAAATGGAAATTTTAATTTTTCACTGAAACTTTTTTCTCTAAAACTATGGACTTTATCAAAAAATTTCTAAGAACAAGAACGTCTTAAAATTGATCAAAGAATGTTCTCAATTTTTTTTTCATTTTCCGATTTTCAGAATTTTTTTGAGAAAATTTTGTATTTTTTGGAAAATCGGAAAATCAAAATTTTCAAAAAATGCCGAGAAAAATTCTGAAAAGCAATTTGAGAGCATTCTTTGATCAATTTTAAGACATTTTTGTTCTTAGGAATTTTTTTGATAGTGTATACTATTTGAGAAAAAAAATGTGTAATATTTCGAAAAAAAAAATTTCATTTCAGCCGCCATCTTGAATTTGCCGTGGAATTTCCCAAAAATTTCCATGAGGTTTTAAAGAACAGATATTAATGGCACTAGACGTCATGATTTGAGCAACCAGAAAAAGCTTTTCCGACTCAAAATACGAATTTAAAAAAAAAAGGAATAAAAATTTCGTAATTTCATTTCGTAAGTTCATAATCAAAGTCTAGATCGAATTCGACTGTGCCATCTGAAACAGAAGGTTCTAAGCTTTCGAAAACACTATGTTCCGATTTTTTTCCAGGACTTTATGCATTAAGTTATAGTGTCGAAAGTTGAGTACAAAATCTCGTCGTTTGGGCGGAAATGGGTTAAGAAGTTTCGGAGATCCTTTTGTATTGAACCACATCTGTCACCTTGTCTAACACCTTAGTTAAATTAAAATTGTAGTTCTGAGCAAAAGCAAGACATTTCCATAGCGTCATTACCAAATACAAAGTGAAAAACAGCGGAATAATAAACCACAATGGTTCAATCAATTAAATATTCATATATGTATGTAATATGACTAGTGACGTACGTAGGCTGCTGCGGGCCATATTGATCCGTTTTTAACGAAGAGGGGATAAAGCAGGGTGATTGTTTAGAATTTGTAAAACTAATATAAATGGAACGTTGTTATTTTACGAATATATTTTATATAGACTTTGGAAATACCTTATTACTTTTTGCATTAATTTCGAGTAGATAGGTAACTATACACAAAACTTAAATAGAACATACGCCTAGTTTACAAACACGGCGATGATAACTACCCCGCTATATTTTTTTTTTGCGAAAAGTACAGAGTAACTCAGAGTAAATTTCAGTTTCAAACGTAGTTTGTGTACAAGCCATGAGAGATGTAGGGTGTGTTGAGCTGCTGACTGGTAACGAACTCATGTGGATTGTTAGTCAAATAGTCAATATGGAACAGTGGTCGAATGAGCATCATGCAAGCACCAAACTCAACCAGTCTGTAAGAACACAAGAAAATACTGAAATGGAGTGACGGGCTGTAATGCAACAACCGAATCGCTCCATATGTAAACATGCCCAAACTTTGAATATTAATTGCGTAAGTGTCCAGAGAATTTTAAAAATGGACTTATATTTTCATCCAGTTGTAATATAGTTAATAAGTTAGTAGTTTTTGAAGATTTCAGACTATAAAATAAGAAAACATTTTTATGAGACAATGATGAATGAAAGAGGCATCATTCCAAAATCATTGTCTCCCAACAATTTTTTTCAAGGACACATTTTTTTTTTTTCAGAAGCATACCAGCAGTTTTGTTCTTTTTCTCCAAGTTTTTTTTTTCTAAATATTCTTTTTTTGATAGTTTCAATCATTCTTAAAATTTCCCAATAATATGTATGATTTACACCACCATAGTGATTCAAAATATTTATATTCTCAATTATTGTTTCCCAAATTCAAGGTTGAAACAAAATAAGGCAGGCACCTAATCCTGCACACTGTAGAGAACACGATAGTATTTAAAATTTTATATATAAAATAGTATAAAAAATTATTACACACCAATAATATACAATAATTTAAAACGTTGGATATTAAGCCCGGTATTAGCGGCCTTACCTATGTATACCATACCACCTTACGTATTTTACCATAATTTAAAATTATGGTGGCTGCGCTAGTATAAAAAATTGGTGCTAAGAAAAATTTAATAATCATCAATGTAACCATTGGAATTAGAAAGTAGTTAGTGTTTTATAAAGCAACAATTCTATTTTGAACTAATATTATACCAAATTTGAAAAATACACGTATAAACACAATTTTCATTCAATCAACGAGATTCGAGACAGACTTACTTATACTAACTTCTGCCAAAATAACTTCAGTATTTGTTTCCCAACTGTGTTGATGATAAATGTATAATTCAGTGTAAATCTTATAAATAATATTTCGACTAGTGATAACGTATCATCCGTAATCTAAAATTCGTATATTTCTTTAAAATCCTGGTGTGACTCACCTGCTTCTATAAACAGGTATTAAAATATTCTCACTTTATTCAATAACGCATCTTTTACTTCAATTTTAATAACTGACAAAATACACTAAAATAACTAAAATTTGAGTATGTACCGAAGTTTTAGTACTTTTGTATGTTATCTAATTAGAATTAAATAAAATACAGTAACGTGCCATAAATCTAAACACTTCGAAAAGCTTTGAAAAAGGCTTTTTATATTTTTACTGTAAAATGTACATCGTTTTCATTTGAATCAACGTAAAATATTATTTCAGTAGGTAGTTATGTTATTACATTTAAACAAAACACTTAAAAATCAAAGATTTCAGTGTGTGTACCAAATATCAGTGAAAGAAGAGTTATTATAGTAAGTTCTTTATTTACCTCACAAAAATCTAAAGGTAATAAGAGACACTGACAAATTATCATAAACATATAATATTTAGATTTAAATCAACATAAAATAATATACTACATAACTACTCGTCGATGGATTGTTAAAAGATCTCTTGGATAAACATCGACTTCGTTTTTAATCTTTTTGCAAAATTTTAAATACTGATCGTTTAAAATATTTGTAATTTTAAAACTCGGACTTGCGCAATGCAACCGTGTTTGCTTTTATAAATAGATAAGTAGGTAATGGTAATGATTATTCCAACTTTTTTCCTGTAGAATGCGAATATTTATGAAGATACAAAGTTCATGGTTTACCAGCTCCAGCAAATGAAGTTTATCAATAGGTGATATGAAGAAATTGCTAATTCAGCCTACTCCACACAAATGTTTTTATTCAGTTTGAACCAAGGTTTTTACAAATATCTTATTAACAGCTTAGGTAAATATCACCTTTGTTTACAATGTATTAAAAGACTACATAAGAAATAATGTAGGCATTATTCATCCGTGATAGCTCTCTTAAGTATTTAAGGGAGGTACCACGTATTAATCGGCTGTTGTACCATGTACCATTACACTCGAACCCCTCTTAAGTCACATTCGCTTAATTCACATCCCCTCTTATTTCACCACGTTTTCCCCTATTATGTCACGAAACCGTCCCTCTTAAGTCGCCGCATGTAAAAGTTTTAGAACTACATTTGGAAATTGGATTCTCGTATGAATATGGGCAATTTTTATTGAAAAAAAATTATTGTGTAATACATTAAATATAGACACCTAACTCTTAAAATAGGTTAGGTGTCCTTTAAAATTATTTAACCTTTAAAATATTCATTCAAGTGGAAAATTGAACTTTGTCACGCACGACTGGGTATACAGGTAAACCTGGTTTTACGCCGGAGTTCTGTTCCGAAAAAAAAAATGAACACAAATATAATGGACGATATAAGGTTAGGTTCCGTGTCAAAATTCTAAGAACAATCTAACTTATTTATTTAATACATGGCCTATATATATATATATTCAAAATAAATTATAAATGTATTTAATAAAGTTTAAATCCTTTTACAAAATAAATAATAATCTCTTAATATAGTTAATGAATTTTTTAAAATAAATACTAATTCGCTAGTTCGTCGGTCCGAAATTAAATTCTCACACTTTTTTGAAAAAAGGATCCAATTTCATTTGCTTTGATTGTCGCTTCCTTTCTTGCAGAATCATAGCATAAGGTCCAACGGCAGCTGTGATGCTTCTTTTAACATTTGCGCTTCGATTGAAATCCCCGTCTATCTCACACAGCTCATCTGTTAACCTTTCTATAGAAGAAAGGATACGAGTTAGATCGGCCGTTTTTAGGGTTCTCCTATCATTTTCTTTCTCATCCTCCTCTTCTTCTTCAGGATTTTCTGATTGAAGGTTATCTAATTCCTCCATCAACTAGCAGCGCCTACTGGTGTCGGCCGAACCGGGGAATCCCACGGCAGGCAACAACCGGCGTAATTGTGAATCGGCGTAAATCGAACCGGCGCAAAACGAGGTTTACCTGTACTTACGTTAATTTTTTCGTTCAGTTGGCTCATTTTGCGTTATAACAAGTGCTGTGGTATATCTTTAAATATTTCTTTTTGCAACTAAAACACGAAACAGTTGAGATTATGATCGCGACTTAAGAGACTAATTTCGCGACTTAAGCGAGACAATGATGCACGGATTTGGTGACTTAAGAGGGGTTCAACTGTACTTATCTTATGAATCACCCTGTATAAGTCAAAAGTATTATCTATGTATAAGTAGTGCATACAATCGGAAATCTAGTAAAATATGTAAATCCAGACGATGTTATTGCCCAGTCATTGCCCTTTGTATTTCCAGACCAAACAAAAAAAAAAAAAAAACTTACTGTGTATGGTGACTGTGGATGCTGTATCCTGTGGCCGTTTCCGGTAAACAGAACTTCACGCTCTCCCTGCTGTTCCATAGCAACGTAACACAAACCACGAAATGAGAAATTAAAAGTAAAAACCGAGCAGGAACTAACCCGGAGCTATCGTACATAATCTGGAACATCAGAGTTTAGTTTTCAATTTTTTTTATAAATTGCACTCTCAAATTTTTATTTATTAAATAAATAGAACTTTATTTATTAATAAAATTTACCTGTTGTCTTACAAGTTTTCGTATTTTACCAATCGCTTTTTATATACAAAACCCACAGAAGTAAACATTGCCGCAAAGCCGACTAACATCACACATCACACGGCAAACCGCGAAATGTCACTGATCTCGTATCTGTATACTGCAGATCGATGCGAATGTCAACAGCAGGTGGAACGAGTTGACTATTGTATTAAATGACTAGGTAGATATTTTGTAGAGTGACTGCTCTGTTACGTGATAGTAACGTCAAACTTGTTATATTTGTATCCACCTGCCATAGAAACCCATACATGGTTTTCTATGCCACCTACTGATTAGGTGTTGTACTCCCATCAGCATTACCTAGTTTTTTTTGTAATAGTCCTACTCTTGATTGTGACATCTAGTAATAAATACGTACATTCGTCATAGGTTCAGAGAGTCACAGAACCTGTCTTTAATTTATGTTAACCTGTTTAAAGGTTTAACGTAAGTAATTGGTGATATATGTATGCCACCAGATAATTTCTAACCATAGATATAATAAGAATGGATTGCGCATGCCATGACAAAGAGTTTGGTGGGGTCTATACCATAGATAAAAGAAGAGATAGATGGAACTCTCTCATAGAATTAAATGAAACCGTGAAACGCCATCTCTTGAATTGGTCTCAAACTAATTTTAACAAATAATTTTATGGTGGATGGCGCCATATTCAAAAAGTATTCAAAAATAAAATACAGTTTGCGGACTCTTAAGAGTTCCATTATGGACAAAACGTATGTATATAAGAATAGCATTATCATACTTGGTTACATAAAGTTTTTTATTCTTATCTAGCATAAACTAAATATGATTTTGCTATTCATATATATATATATACGTTTCGTCCATAAGGGAACACTTAAAAAAGTCCACACTGTATTTGAAACCGTTCCTCAAGAAATTATGTCTAAAAGTAAATTTTAAAGACATGCTGTGATGAAAAAGGAGGATATTTGAGATATTGAAACCATTAAATACCAAAATCAATTGTTTTAGATGTAAGATTCACACCCATTTATACGCATTCACAATCACATTTATACACAAGACACAATCACGTTTAAGTATAAATTATTTCCAACTAGCCATTTATATAAACTAAAAAAAGTAAAGGCATAACTTTCTTTACATGAAGTTTCATTTATAACACACATCTGGTACCAGTTCTAGTTCTCCTTCTTTTAATGTAATATTAACTCAACTAATTTCTGTCTCAAATAAGAATATATAATACCCAATAAACAAATAAAACACAAAATAAATCAATAAACACATGGAAACAAATTAAACACAAAACTACAAAACTTAGGTTTGTTTTGGTTTTACTTAGAACCAATTCAATCGATACGCCCAGATAAATATTGACGTAAGAACATAACGCAAATTATAAATATTAAACATTTGGGCGCATGGACTGAACTAGTTCTTCAGGACTACCAATCTCTTTTTTTTAACAGTACCAACTATACATAACTAACTAAGCTGGTTGCGATATCTATAGAGTTGGTCTCATACTAAATATCACATTTCAGGTAGGCTCATAAGAGTGAACAGTTCCTGGTCTATATACGGTCTATAGGCGTCAGAATTTAAGATGCCAGCGCCAGTGCGGAAAAATTGAGAACTAACAATTGGGCCATTAGCCGTTTGTTTTTACCAAGAAGACTAGAAGTAAGGAGATCGAACTGCGGCTTTTCGCTGTATAACGCGACGGGCTCGAATATGTCCGCCTCCAGAGGCGCTGTAAACAGTTGTGTACTCTGGTTGCTACGGTATATAAACAGATATCTATACGTATACCGTAGTTCTGTACTAATCTGTGTGCGTTAGAGGTTAGAGTCCGTGTGAATGTCCGTGGTGCGAATACATTTGACAGACGCTCGATATTTTTCGTTAATTTGTTGTTATTGAATATTATATTGAATCTACACAAGTAATGTCTTTCAATTACAAATTTTCCAAATCATCAATATGAAAATGTACTAAAATATTTCATGTTACGTGCTTCAACGTTAACAATACAACAAATGAAAATATTTCGTTTCACACATACATCAGTAATTTGAAATAATGTCCGGTTATTCGGACCGCTTCTTAAATCACACAATGCAACACAGCACAGCCAAACGGCATGTAAGCACCCGCTTTGACAGCTTAATGATAAACGTCATATAAAACCATATCATGGTTTTCTATGATAAACATTTACATGTGGACCGCTGACCGCTGAGCATCACGTGACATCGAGTACATAACTGTTTACAGCACCTCCTGGAGGCGGACAGATTCGATCCCTAGATACCGTACGAGTTCGGTCTCCTTAGTTCTAGGCTTCTTGGTTTTTTCATTGCTTTTAATGTGTTTTATATTCAAGTTCCGCTTTAATTTATTATTTATGTGTAGTATTTGATTATTTACTGCTTAAAAACACCTTTCATGATCAAGATTTACTGTTTACAAGTTGCTGTCATAATTGTAGTGTTTTATTTTTTATTTTTAGACTGATAGAATATATGTACCTATGAAAGAAATATTTTTAGGTTGCATGGGTTTATTTTGAAAAGTTTTAATAAATACTTCAACGTATACATGTGTTTTTTTACAAAATTGTTTAATACATTAATTGAAAACAGTTTTAAGAAGAATGACAGATATTAGATTGAATATCTTCAAATATATGGAATATTTAGACGGCACTGTAATTTCAAAGTGTGTATAAGAGGTTGAACATGTTTTGAATGCAGGCCATTCATGACTTCATGAATTTGAAGGTACTGCAGTTTTTCAGTATATTCCGCTTTTTTGAATCCTTAATTGAAACAGATAATAATAATTATAAATATATTTACATTGACCTTAAACTACTAAAACTTGCATCGATAAAAGTAATCCTCCTCAGCAAAATAAAAATATTTTTAAAAGATAACAGATTTTCATAAAACAAACGGGCTTTCCTATCCTCAGTTTTAATATCCAAGCCTTGCGCCTGTCTATACGTTCCTTTTGACCAAATTTAATTATAAGGGAAACTTGATGCTTTCCGATATATGTATATGAAAAGTTAATTATGGATCCTTCTTAATCCATGACGAACAGCGAGGTACACAACAGTAGTGATATTTCTAATTATAATACTCACAAAATAACGCTAATATTATAATTTTTAATTAATACAATTATAATGATTTACAGTTGTTTGGTTTCTAAAAAATTTGAACCAAAATGTGGTTTTTCAAATACCTTAGAGTGGATATGTACATTTAATTTCTTCTAGAGACTACCTCCAAAGATGATATCTATAATTTCTTCCAGTGTTAGCTCTCTATTGTACGGTTTTATCAAACGAAAGATCGTTATCTACTAATTAGTATGTGAAAATATACCATATATCTTCACAATGATTGGTTTTGCATAGTTTTCTTTTATAATTTATAATTTTCTATAGTATTTATAACTAAAATAATCAAATCATCCTCCATCCAACTCCGTTTTTAGGTGTTTCTTCGTTTTCATTTCTATTTTAGTTAATTTCAATTCACCAAACTCTAAATGAAATGAAATGTTGCGTAAAAGAAACACAGCAATTATATCAGTTGTTCTGTTGTTAGTTCTGTGTCTGGTCATGCCCTTCATGCCGGAAGCATGAAGGTCACCCATTGATCTGACTAACATTGGACGCCGGTGGTTCAACCGTGCAGGCGCTGAGCTAGCGCTGATGTAAGTAGTATTTTTTTTGTATACCGCTAGCATATACATATCTGGAGTATTAGATATATGACCGATAGACCAGCGATCTACCTTGCGATCGCAATTTTTTTCTAGATTTGTACTAGATGATGCAGCGGTATTTTTGACAACACCTATTAATGACGCCAGAATTCATTATTTTTAAAACATTCTGAAATTACGTCTCGAAAGCTTTTACGGGAGTACACTCGACTGGAGTAAATAGACAATTTGTGGTAGAAAAGCAAAAAACAACTCTTTAATGTTGATTTTGTAAAACACATAAACACTAGCTTAACATTACGTCTTACATTCACATTCGTTATTCTGACAACTGACTTTTTACAGTGCAACCAACCTATGTAATGAGAAAGTTACCATATACAGTCTAGCCAACATTTAACATTAGGATGAATACATAAAAGTATATAAAACATTCTCAACACTCCCACTTTTAAATACTTTTCATTGTATTAACAGTCCTACTAACTTCTTGTTTCTTTCAAACGCGTTTCGAGAAAGAGCCTTGGTCAGGAAATCAGCTTCTTGTGTGCAATTCCAAGATTTTGAGTTCCTAGGAGATACTTAAATATTCGCTTACGGCGTTCCAGCGAGCTTTGGTTGGGTTATGCAGGTAGCGACTCACGACTCCCACTGAATGTGCAATGTCTATTCGTGTAACTATTGCCGCAAACATGAGACATCCAACTGCTTGTCTGTAAGGAACTTCTCCTTCGTCTAATGGTAAGTTTGCGTCCACCGAAAGGTTGCTATGTGGATCACCTGGTGTGGTTACGGGATTAGCTTCACTCAGTCTAAAACGATCAATTATTTGCTTTATATAATTTTTCTGTGACACAAATATAGAACCGTCTTCTTTATTACGTGATATTTCCATCCCAATGAAATAGTTAACCTCACTTACTGTTATGTCAAAGTTTTCTTTTAGTTCGGTTAAAACTGTATCAATGATGGACATATCTCTCGATAATAATATTCCATCGTCAACATACAAAATTAGAAGTATCTTTGTTCGTTTACTTCCCCACGGTACACACATTTGTCTGCATTGCTTTGTATGAAACCGTAGTTCTTTAAGAAATTATTGAATTTCTCATTCCAGCAACGGGGTGATTGTTTCAGTCCGTACAATGATTTCTGCAATTTACATACTTGATTTTTGTTCGCACTGCAGTCCTTCTGGAGGTGACAAATAGAGCTCTTCTTTTAATTCACCATGTAAAAATGCAGTTTTAATGTCAAATTGCATCATTTCAAGTTGATTTTGGGCTGCTACTGCTAGCAAAACTCGTATGGAATCATATCTTGCTGTTGGGGCAAAAACATCGTTATAATCCACACCTTTCTGTTGTATATAACCTTTTGCACACAAACGAGCTTTGTAGCGAGATATTTTTCCATCTGGGGTTCTTTTGACTTTGAAAACCCATTTCGTGTCAATGACCTTTTTGTTTTCTGGCAGAACGGTGAGTTGCCACGTTTCATTCTTTCTTAGAGCTCTCAGCTCCTCCGTGATAGCAACTTTCCATTCATTCGCTCGGTCACTGTTCAGTGCTTCCTCATAACTCTGCGGTACATCAACTTCCGCAAAGTTTAGCATGAAATTTTCATACCTTTTGGGTACATTCACTTGTCTCTGAGGACGTAACTTGGGTGTTTCTCTGCCTGAATCTTGATTCCCAACATCACGTTCAGGTTGTCCTGTTCTGTCTGGAACTAGTTCTTCTGGAACTGGTTCTTCCGGAGTAGTGACTTCTTCATCATCTAATGAAATTGGAAATATCTCTGGCATGGGAACAAATCCTTTCTCTTTTTCATTAAATATGACGTTTTTTGGAAATAGTCACTTTGTTTGTTACAGGATCAAACAGTCTGTAGTTGCTCGACTCATTCTCATAGCCGATTAGGATATGTTTCTCACTTTTTGAATCAAGTTTTGTTCTTTTCTGTTCAGGAACAAAAACATATGCCTCGATACCAAACGTTCTCAAATGGCCTAAGGCTGGTTTCTTGCCATACCATAATTCAAACGGAGTTGAGTTTGGAGTTTGCGTTGTGTGCGTTCTATTCAAAATGTACACCGCTGTGTTCACAGCTTCGGCCCAAAGAAATCTGGCAACACCGGCTCCATGCATCATTGACCTTGCACTTTCAACGATTGTCCGATTGTCTCTCTCTGCCCGACCGTTCTGTTGCGGCGTGTACGGCGCGGTAAATTCGAATTGAATTCCGTGTTTCGCTAGGAAGTCTTTGAACTCGCGATTTCGATATTCAGTACCATTGTCCGTATGCAATACTTTAATAGAACGTCCGAATTTGTTCTTCACTTCATTGGCAAAAACTTTAAAGCAGTCTAAAACATCCGATTTATGTTTTATAAAGTTCACCACACGAAATCCGGAAAACTCGTCTTTGAATGTTACAAAATATCGCGAACCTTTCACTGACGGTGTGTCCATCGGTCCACAAACATCACTAAATATGCGTTCCCCAATATTCATTTTTTTGATCATTCTTCTTGAATGGCAACTGGTGCTGCTTGCCATAGGCACATGCTTCGCAGAAAAACTTTTCTGAATCACTAAAGTCAATTCCGTTGACTAGCCCTTTAGCCACCATTTCACGAATTGTTTTAATGTTCAGATGTCCAAGTCTTTCATGCCACACTTTTAGTGATTCTCGAGATGTGACATTGGCCTCAATCACCTGTGTGCGAAATGCCATTTTGTAGAGGTTGCTGTTTGAATCACGTAGACCTATTGCGATTAGGCCGTACTTGTCAAAGATTTCTGCCTTGGTGCTGTCCTTCATTACCCTCATTCCTTTTTGAGTTATGACACCTTCTGAGAATAAATTTTTCTTTAGCTCAGGCACATACAGTACGTCATTGATTGTTGCGTCATACCATTTACCATTTAAGAACTTCTGTACTTTTACTTGTCCTTTTCCTTTTGCGGTCAATGTATGATTGTTTCCCAGAATGACGTTCGTGTTATCTACCTCCTCCAAGGCCGAGAAAAATTCTCTTCGATAACTCATATGTGTAGAAGCTCCACTGTCCATGATCCAACAGTCTGACGATGAAAAAATCTATACTCTCCTCAACATTGAATGCTGAAGCACTGCTAGGTGTCTTTTCTTTGGCTGCAGAAGGTTCTGCTTTCTGTGGACAATTCTTCGCAATATGTCCCCTCTTGTGACATTTGAAACATTTGACAGCCATCTTCTTCTCTGCTTTCTTCTTCGAGGTTCCTGCTAGAGAAGTGGCTGCTAACGCAGTCTCGGCTTCTTCAACTAAAGCTAGACTCGTTTCCTCATCTTGAAGGCGTGCTGTTAAGTTCATGATCGTTTGTTTGGATTCATCCAACGAAAGCCAAGCTTGACGTACATTTCTGAATTTTGAGGGCAATGTACTCAAGATTTTCGTCATAACAGCAGCACTGCTTATCGTTTCTCCTGCATCATTGAGCTGTTTCGCTAGATTTTCGACTTTGGCGATGTGCTGCACAACTGAGTCTTTAGGGTCCATCTTGTGCTGATGAAACCTTTCGTGCAAAACCATTTTGTTTGTCTCAGATCTGTGCATGTAAATAGCATCCAGTTTCTCAATGATTTCTCTTGCAGAAACGCAGTTCTCAATCAGGGTGATTTGCGAATACGTCATGGCCGCGGTCAACGTAAACATCGCAAGTGCATCCTTCTTTGTCCAGGCGCTTAAGCTTTCACCAGCTTCCCGTGGCTTGATTTCCGTCCCATCAACAACATTGAAAATTCCTTTCGCTTTCAAGGCACACTTGATCTGGAATTTCCACTGATGATAGTTCTGGCCATCGAACTTGTTTATGTTTGCTACATCGACATTTTTGTCCGCCATCTTTGCTCCTTCAGAAAACCGCTCGTTTTCTCCTACCCACCAGAAACTCCGACTTCTGGTTCAACTGACTATTTATCTTCGACTGACGATCTCCTCGAGTTAGCGTCTGCCTGGGCCCATAACCTTTTACGGGAGTACACTCGACTGGAGTAAATAGACAATTTGTGGTAGAAAAGCAAAAAACAACTCTTTAATGTTGATTTTGTAAAACACATAAACACTAGCTTAACATTACGTCTTACATTCACATTCGTTATTCTGACAACTGACTTTTTACAGTGCAACCAACCTATATAATGAGAAAGTTACCATATACAGTCTAGCCAACATTTAACATTAGGATGAATACATAAAAGTATATAAAACATTCTCAACAAAAGCATCTAATGTACTGTCCACGAGACAGTCCGTTTCTCCAATTTCCGGCAATATACTAATAACAATATGATCCTCCTTTTCTATCCGAAGTAAAACACCAAACCACAGACAGAGTTTTGTAACAAATTTGAACAATACTTACTTGAGCAGTACTTACACAAAGCAAATATTGTAGTACTAACAGAAAATATTTAAATAGTACCAAGTATGTGGCAAATATACGGGTTTGTCTTTCGAGGTCTATGGGGTTCAGCTATTTAATCAAAAAGGACGTATTAGCGCTTGAATAGCGATAATCTAGCGGCTAGGTTACCGCTTGCACGGTTGAACGCGCCCGTTACTAACAACCATAGAGAAATCGGTTTCTTTATGCTTAAGGATCAGTGATTGAGAGCGTTGATTTTAAGATCGTTGGATCGTTGGTTCTGTGATCCTCTAATTATGCTTAACCTTAAAATTTTAAATGACAAATTATTTAACTGCGTATAAATTCATTAAATAATACTCATTATTAATGAATAATGGTGTAATGTATTGCAAAGATCATAAATCCTAATCGTATCCATATCTTTTGTTCGTCGCACCTTCGATAATTGAATATGACTGAAAATCAGAAACCAGAAAACAACTCTGTTTCCAATACTGCTAGTCCCAAAATGTCTATAATTTCAGTAGTGTGCCGTATTTGTTATGACAGTGAAAAGGAAGAGGAACTGATAAATCCATGTCACTGCAAAGTTACTATCTGTATCAAAAACAACCAAATCATTTAATAATGAATTTCTAGGGTACTGTGGCTTTTGTTCACGAAGTTGTTTGGAGACTTGGCTAGGTGAATCTAACACCACTACGTGCGAATTATGTCATCAAGTCTTTAGAACGGAACGAACTCCTAAATATTCCTCGGCGAATCAATTTGGCGATGGTGTTGGACATCACCAAGACCCCAACATGGTGTTAGAAGTGACATTGTTGCTTGTACGATTATCACCCCTCTAGCTATCGTCATCACTTATGTCTGCCTCTTTTAGCCAGAATATTACAACCAAAAAAAATTTACTAGTACCTGCTGCTCGTTGGACATCAGTGTCACTTTTAGTTATGATTGGAATAATGCTTATTGGGTACTATCTGTGGGTTTACTCAGTCATTAGATTACATGCTAGAATGTGGTACAACTGGTGGCAAAGAACTTGTGATGTACGTTATATTCCACCTAAGTACAATTAGTATTGATATATCAGATCCCCCTCCTAACTCTGCTGGTCATGCGAACACAAATACTGATGAAAGTGGTAATGAAATTGAAATTGGTGCCTCTGCTGTAAATAATAGTCAACAGAGAATAGCAAAGATTAATACAGGTACTAGTGATCACACTATTATCGACCTCACAAGTCATTGCAGTAACGAAGGTGTAGTATAAATTCTTAATACAAACTTAGTACAAAGTCTTAATTTTAAAACATTATGGACTGTTTAACTTTGCAATATATAATTTGTGCTGCAGTAGTTCTTCTATTAGTCATTACCCATTTATGAAATTGCCATTTATTATGTGTATTCAAAATCTAATTTTAGTAAAAGTTTAGTAGAGAAAAGCAATAAATATTTAACCAATCATAATATAGCCACAGTGGGAGAATTAAAATCTTCGCGGTAGAAACAGTTAAGTATTCACACTTGAACACTTAACACCAAAACACTTTTTTTTTGCACTCAACGCGCGCATTTCGTCAACCACATTAGCATCATCAGTAGATAACTGAAACTTGTTTTAATCATGAAGATGGATGGAACAGAGATGATTAAAACTAAAATTTGTCATCATCTCCTGATTGGTGTCCTGAACATTGTTGGCGAGTGCAAAAAAAGTGGTTCAGTGTTAATTGGAAAAGTATTCAAGTGAGAACTTGACAATATTTCTATCTAAAATAGTTGTTACTTGTCTTTATATTCATCTGTGATTTTTCCAAATAAATAATAAAAACAGAATTAAAATTCAGATATGTTTTATTATTATTTATTCATATCTGATATGACTTCATGATGTGGCAACATGTAATTTATTGTATATTACTGTATACTATTATAAAAAATATAGATAAAATATATTGGTAACAATGTAACACATATCAAATAACATTTGTATAAATATAATGTCATAACAACAAAGTGGGGGTTTCAATCTGATAGCTTATCTGAAAGGTCTTGCAATAAGGCAGCAATCTCAACCATATTTGGTCTTTTTTCTTTTCCTCTAGACACTTAAGGGCTATTTTGTAAAGCTCGTCTGCAAAATTTATATCAAACTCCTGCCATGAACCTGGTTCTTTGTCTAGCAGTGGTGTGATATCACTGTCACAAGTGTCCTCAATGTGAGTTACCTATAAATAACATTGTAATAACAAAAATGTAAACAGCCTCGCACAATTCTTATGGGAAGTGCCTCTCGGTGAAATTAGCTCGGAGTTTTTGATATTTTCTGTCTATAACGAACCGATTAAAAGTCTCTATGGGCTCAAAGGTAAAAATGGATAGGTTTTCTGATATGGCCCTAAAATATATTTTCTCCGTCATCATTGTTGGAGTTAGAAAATGTTGTGTACCTACGACATTTTGACTACTGTTGTTGCCAAACACATTTAATAATTCACAATTTTGATAATATTGTTAATAATAACACCCTGTTAATAACATTACATCAATAAATGTTAAAAATAACAATAATTATTACAGTAACAATGTCATCATTCTCTTCTCTTTCTTAATTTTTCCCACACCTCCTAACACACTGGCCGACATATGCCAGTTTGACATATCTGGCATAGACTGATTGTTACGTGGGGTATAGTGTCAATATCATAAAAGTTTAATTTGAACTTTTATTGTTAGTACTTTTAATTCACGTCTTATTTCCAGTAATTCAATACACATATTTTTGTGTATTGAATTATATTTAAATATGTCTGCTGCATTCTGGCGGAAAATGAATGCTTATAATATAGTATTATTATTATATATTGTATAGTTGAACTTAAACATTTAGCAGACATAAAAAACTATCAAAGCAAACCCTTTAATTGCCACAGAGTAATTGAGGGGCAAGTGAAGTACCATGCATAATTCCAACTGACGGAATGGAAGTATCACATTTATTTTATTTATAAATTTAATGACTGTATAAAACTACTGTATTAACTACACTATAAAAAACACAAAACTAATATTTATTATATGTATTAAGTGTAAGACACGAAACAACCAGAATTGCTTATGCACAGCTGTTTATGTATCTCTTTGTATTTAGACAATAATTTAGTACAACCTACTTACATGCGGTAAGGAACATTTGAAGAAGCGCAAAAAAGCGACCTGCGGCGAGGAGTCTGTATTACACCACTTACCATAACATCCGGTCGTTTCGCCTAGTTTAGCACATTGTTTTAATAGAATTTGTGTTTTTGTAATTCGAACTTTTTGGCCCGTATCCAAGAGCAGTTCTGGCTAGCATAATACCTCTGTATTGTAACTCGCGAGTGCGATTGGGAGTTGGGAGTGCCGATATCGTGTTTGTAATTAATGTGATTTTCACGCGGCTATCGCAGTAATCAGGTAGCTTTGTAATTTGTTTTCTAAGTCTAGCTAAAACACTAAAAATATAGGCATTCTTGTCAAGCATTTTTAGTCCAGCTTTCACTGTAGGCCTATGTTTATAATGCATTTAGTGTCTTTTTAAAAGTAATATTCATTTTTTCATTGTGAAACCGTGTAGAATATAAAATTTTATTTATAACAGGCTTCTCCATGGGTAGAGTTTATGTAAAAGATAATACCAAAATATTTTGATAAAAACACATGATATTTTAAGCAGTTATACAGGTTAACTCAAGCCTCTCCAACACGAGCACTCTGTCCCGGCGCGCACCGATGCTGCACTTTGTAGCACCTGTGCCTGTCCACTGCCTTCTCACTCGTCCGCAGCACAGCCGCCTTTGCGCGACAGAGACAGACAGCATCATATTCTTGCATTTAATTCCCAGTGCTTGGCCGGAGCGACAATAGCACCAGAGTTGGAGAGGCCTGGGTTAACTGATTGAATTTATATTTTGTATAACTTAATAATAATAATAATAATACTCACCCTATAATTGCTCGAAGAGTAACCCCTTAGGTCCTCTCAGGGACCTGTGCGGGAAGGAGTGGCTATTATTATTATTTGCCATGGCGCACTAGGAGCGACTTAAGATTATTTCGATAACGCATTTGCTTTACAGTTCTGAGGAAACCCAGAAAACTCAGAACATTACCAAATCTAGGGCATGTGCGGTTGGATTGGCATCTATGCATCCACACCTATACACTAGTGTATTAGTGGTTGCATATCAAGCCCTGGCGGGAGAAAGCGAGACAATTAAAAATCGCTACCCCGGCTGGGACTCGAACAACGCGCACTGAGGTATCGCGACTGGAAAGATGGTGCTTTAACCTTCTGCTACCCGTGCCCCTTAATGTTTTGTTTCATGTATTTATTGTTTATTGAAACATGTTTATGTAATACATTTTCAAAAGTTATTCACATTACTTTTACTGTTATAGTTTTACAATTACTGTTGTACAGCAGTAATAGTACCTAATGTTTACAACTCTTGAAAATGTATTAAACATCTTTCAACAAGCAATAAATTAATGAAACACTATATTCATCATAAAAACGTTGAGTTACACAAATGTGAATTCAATGAGTTACCATGTACTTTCACTGCTTAAAACATCACTTTTTTTAAAAAAATGTTTTGGTATTACCTTTTACATAAATTCTACAATATATCAATAAGCCTGTTATAAATAAGATTTCATATATTCCACATGTTTTCACAAAGACAAAAAATGAATAATATTAATTTGAAAAGGACACTAAATGCATTGTAAACATACGGCCCAGAATGACAACTAGACTCAATAATGCTGATGAGAATACTCATATCTATGCCTTAATCTAGCTATTTTTAACTAAAACAAAACTTCTACAACCTATCGACATAATTTTATTTAATGTAAGGATACAGTACGGGCCCGACAATGTGTTGCTATGGCACTGCTATTGACATGTTTGACGCACGCAAATCTTCTGATTAATGATATATTAAGTTTGGAATATGCTCCTGTCCGTTCACCTATCCCTCAGTCTCTGTCTTTTGAAGCAACACTTTGTGGTTTTTTTTGCATTTTTTTGTCTATTACAAGTTTGAGGCCTACTGTACTACAAACTTGCTAGTCAATTCGCCAACAAAAACAACAAATTTCGGATCGCCAACAATGATAATGAAAAAAATACATTTTTGCCTTTGAATCCATGAAGACTTGATTGGTTGGTCATGAACAGTAAAATATAAAAAATCCAGCCAATTTCACCAAAGGGCTTTTTTCATGAGAATTGTGCGGGGTCTTAAACATACTTAAACTTACCAAATCACTTCCTTCTCTGCCTTCATCCATTGGTGGCAGTGAGGTTAAAAGTTCCAGTAAAACCACGCCAAAGCTAAATGTGTCTAATTTAACTGAAATATCTCCTCGGAAAGCTTCAGGAGCCATATAAGCAGACGTGCCAAAAACTGTAGTAGCTGTGTTTGTGTTTTGACTTGGTGAGAGTTTTATTAAACCAAAATCACATAACTACAACGAAAATAACATATAACTGACAACAATTCTTATTATTGTTATTCTACAACTATACCTTTGGATTGTTTTTCGAATCCAGTAGGATATTAGCAGATTTAATGTCTCTGTGAATCAATGGTGTAGTAAATGCTGTATGTAGATAAGCTACTGCTTTGGCGGTTCCCATCGCTATTCTTAACCTTTCTTTCCACTGAAGTTTATTTTCGCTAACCTAAAATGAAATAAATCAGCATTAACATTAAAATTTTAACAAAAACCGGATAAATTCTGGAAGAAAAGTTCTACAATATCATTTTCAATTATGCCTGTCCAAATATTTAATTTTTGGGGCGTTGGTCCCCACATCATCCAGTGGGGATTGTCATTGGACCACGAAGACCTGCAGTTATGTCTGTTAACAAAACCATTAAGACAAAACTTTGCCTCATCAGAAACCAGAATATTGCTGACAAAGTCGGATTGTATGTCAATGCAGTTTATTAATTTTTGGCGTTGTCTTATTGATGTCTATTTACATCATCCTCTGATAGTTCCTGAAGCAATCAATCTTTTATTTTCTTTGAGGATCCTTCTAACTGACATTTCTCTCTTATTGTGCATGAGGGAAACTTTTAGAACTGAAGATTGAGGTTCTTTTTGTAGGGCAAAACTAAACACTTTTTATCATTAATAGCTGTTTTCAGGTAACTCATTTTTTTATGGTACTTGTGTACTCAAAATTGTGAAAAATTGTAACAGCAGTTGATTCACAAATGAAATCTTGTTCAAGAAATGTTTCATTACAATAAATCGAAAGACCTGTTTCATATCCTATCACCATAAGTAGAATTATATGTTCTTTCATTAGCTTAACCAAAGTGGTTTTAAAAAATGTACTGTTCTTGAGAATAAAATTAAAACATTAACTTGTACTAAATCAGTGGGAGACATTGATAAAATGTCACAACATGTAAGTATCGTGACAACTAATATATATATACGATATACACAATTAAATAATTTTTATTTTTTAAATAAATATGTTATGGGATTTTTACATTCGGTTGTCAATATTTTCAAAATAGTTGAATTTATACATAATTTATGGTATGCTATACAAAATATTTTCTAGTAGAGTTGAGGATTCAAAAGAACCAATAATAGACAAGATTTTCCATTTAAAAAAAATTACATAGCATTAGCATATATCCATTATATCCAATTTTTCATTTAACTCCAAGAAATAAGGATGATTTACCCAATTTTAACGAAAAAAGTGCTTTATTAGTAAACGTGACTATTCTTTTAAAAAAATGTATTTCTACTTCACAAAGAAAAGATTTTGTATTCTTCCTGAAAAACCGTTTAGAGCAGAGGTTCCCACACTTTTTTACCCCGTAGACCACTAAACATTTTCCCCCTGCCTGCTTAATACTAAATTTCGCTAAACTTATTAACTTAAAATGTGTTTGATAGCTTACACAGAGCTGTTCACTTTGATATGACCTGCCTAAATGGTGTCATCTCATGTGGACCCCCATTTACATCTCGTGCACCCCATTTTTTGTCCCCATGTCTATTGCACAGTCTTTTTTTTGCCTTTTGACATTAGACTTATAGGTTTATATATGTTTCATAAAAGTTCGCATCACTTTGTGGACAGAACATATTATGTCATGCAATATGTTTTTTATATGCATATGCTTTCAAATGTCTGTTTTGCTTATAAATTCATACCAGATATCACCCTACTTACAAATTAATTATAAATTTGAGTTGATATTTGAGAATACGATAGGAGGTTGTGTGGAGCTCTTGAGGGAGAGTGTACTGGAGTGTACTGCCACTAACGAATATGTTACCAAATTGATGAGTGGGTAGGGGCCAACTCAAAATGTGGGTTCACATAAATATTGCATGAACTAATTTTAATTACACAGCATTTGTTTGTATGTCCGAACATTTGTAACTCAAATGTTCATAAGTATTTAGGGTGGCATCTATAATTATGTGGTTACTGTGGATTAATAAAATACATTTGACAAAAATAAATACCTGTAACCTATCTTTGAGTGCACCTCCTGGAATATATTCATACATTAAACAATAAGTGCAGCCATCACAGGAATAGCCCAGTAGAGATAGTAAATTTTCATGCTTATATTTACTTAGAACCTCCACTTCATTGCGAAATTGTTTTGTAACAATGTCATCAACATTTACTACCTCAACATCCTCAAGTACCAACTTTTTAACTGCAACAGGTCTATCGAGCAACCCAAGAGCTAGAAAAACCGATCCAAATGCACCAGATCCTAGAAACCTTCCACTACCTTCTGCACCTTCATAAGAATTTTTATTAAAATTATTTGTAGCCAACTGTAATTCGCTGTAACTAAAGTGTGGCAACAGAGTATTTAGAGACAGGTTGGGTAATGGCGAAGTACAAGGACGAGATTTAGTAGAGTTATCTGACGAATTCTGGGACTGATTTGTAGATGTTGGTAATAAGTTGGTTGAGATATTAACAGAAATAGATCTACTTGGATTTAATATGCTAGAGTTAGGTAATACGCCCAAGACTGATATGTTCTCTCCTGGCATCTGTTCCAAGTTATTAGTACTACTTTTCAAGGCATTAAAATCAGGCACAAAATTGGCACTGGTTTCAACGGAAGAACCTGAACTTTCCTGTTTAAAATTTAGGATAGACAGATTAGGTAAATCGTCCACATGTACAGAGTTATTTAAAACGCTTAGATTTGGAATGTTTGGTTCATGATATATTTCTGAATTGTTCTGTGTTTCTGCAGCTTGGGCAAATGTACAGCATTACTGTGATTAGTTTCGTTTACTCAGTAGTTGACTGAAAGCTGGATTTATTTCCAGAACTTTCACTGATATCGGAGCACAGGTCTTTACTACTTTCTACTGAACTAACTTCTACAGAACCATTCATCAAGTCGAAATTTGGTAAATTTGATTCTGTGGTACCCAGGAGTTGGGAAATTTCAGGTCGCATATCTACTTCACACAAACTTTGACTTCTGGTTGCAATTCTGTTCGAAGAAAATTTAATCATATCAGACACTTCATTATTAACATCTGTTTTTTTCCTTTGGTACAACTAAAGGTAAAGTAAAATCTGGAGGTTGTTGCCTATATTCTTCTACATCTGGACTTATAATTATCTCAGGTATTACGGTGGGCACATTGTTATGTCTTGCTACTTCATCGAATTTGATCTGATTATTAGCATTGCTGAGCTAGGATAATTGATTTCATCAAGCAGTTTTTCAATCTCTTCCAAATTTTTATCTTTTTGTTTAGGTGACTTTGGCAAGGTGACAGATATTAAAGCCTCTGGGCCAGTATCAGGCCTTTCAGGCCTGGCCTGATTCAACAAAGTTATAGCAACATAATCTGCAGCTCGAAACAATTTGGCTCTTGTCAGAAGATATAGTAAATGGCCTAATGCCGGTCGAATTCTGCCAGATGTACCCCACTCATCAAACAAGATTTCAGTGCAGGCACGTCTAAATTTTTCAGACGCATTCTCTATCAACCTAAAAATAAACATTGATTTATACGTTTTAATCTCAGGTGTGATATTGTTACTTAAAATGCTCCGAGTGATATTTATGTTGATTCTCCAAGGTAATATCACAAATATAGTTGTTGCGTTCCAATTTCTTTGGTATAATTGACATTAATCGTTTCCACAGTTCGTGCGTCTCCAATATCTGAACCAGCTCCCGAACATATCTAGGCGATAACTTTCTAATTTCTAATGATGGATCCATCTGGTATCTTTTATTTATTGTCATCACATTTGGCTTGAGTTTTCGATTCTTTGAACAATAATAAATAAATAATAATATTAATCATAACCTCAAAGTGAAATCGAAAGCTACTCGAAAAAAACCGTACGTCTTCGACTCTGCTTAACAAATTAGAATCAGAAACAGCAGACAACACACGATACAATGTGTATCGTGCAGACAACAGACAACAGACAACCTACAGCAGGACCGACCTAGGACGTTTTGCATTGAAAAAATTGTATTGAAAAAACTCATAAGACAACTACGTATTTTACATTAAAAAATAGGTAGAATTATATTATTGATCTACATCTACACCCCTGATCCACGGTATACAAATATATTTGTATACCGTGCCACTGATCAGGATACCATATACCATAGAATAACCTACTCTAGAACCGCAACTCCCTGTATTAAAGACAAAACGTATTGCGCCATCTGTTGTTGACATCGGTACTAATACATTAGTGTGTAGAATACATTAGTGGGACAATTTGAATTAAATAATAATCGTATTATTGAAATAATCACAACATACGAATGTTGATAATTCAAATTATTAGAATAATTTACTTGCACATACGGGAAACTTCCTTTCCATCAATTTTTCAACGTACGTCTTAAAAAAATCGCCATCGCTGCGTTATAATCTGATTTTTGAAACCACTCATAACCTGATAATTTTATAATTTAAAACGCCTGATTGTGCGCACCACTAAAATAAATCAATCAATCGTAAATGGAAAATAAAATTCTGTTATAACGACTGAGAGGCCTGGTCAAATGTATACGCCATCTCTCGTTGACATCGGTACTAATTTAAAAGTGTTTCGTTTTGGCCTATTTAAGGGGTTAGGTGGGTTTCAGAGGTTCAAAAAAAGGGTATTTTTTACTATTTTTTTTTAATATATACAATAATATATTTCATTTAAACAATTCAGCATGTCAAAGATACATATTTAAACAGTATTTTGTGAAATTTTTATTTAAAAATTCCGAAAACTCAGCCATTGGTACCTCATCTCGCTTGACGTCTCAAAAAAAATGCTATTGCCGTGGACAGCATAACTCATTATTGGTTCATCCAAAATCAAAAAAACAAAAATATTTCGTTAGTACATGGATAAATCTCGTTATTGGACGAAGGAAAAAACAATAAAATAAAAACTGAATTTTTGACAGACTTTCAACAAAAAAACATATTTTTTGGTCAAATTTTCGCCATGTATTGGCTCGAAAAATTAGTTGTAATAATAATAAAAAAAAATCCTTCGTTCAATGACTAGATAATGTTATTTCAAAGATGTGTGCAAAATTTGAACAAAATCGCTTCATAACTTTTCGAGAAATCGTGTCCACCGACTTAAAAATTGAGTTTTGAGATAAACGCGTTTAAAGTTTTAAATTGAAATAACATGCAAAAAAAAATTATTTTTTTTTAACTTACATAGAATCATCGATTCCGGCACCATAAAGCTGGCAAACGTAAACAAACATGGAGAAAGCGAGTAGTCAACTGTCACACGCCTAGGGGCGCATTCTTATCTGAAATCGACAATACCTGCGAAGCGCTGCACTGACGTGGCCTGATGGGCGGAACTTCCGAAGGGTCTATCACTTAGAATTTTACTCGGATCGATTTGAAATTTTAGGAGAATATTCTAAACATATTGTACTATTCTAATTAGACAAAAAAAAATAAATCGATTTTTTGAAATTTTCGAACCCACCTAACCCCTTAAGTTGGATTCCCTGTCTGTATACTAACAGCATAGCAGAAAACCATGCTACGCGTGAAAACCATGACTAACAATTGGTATACAGATCAGTGATCTACACACACCAATTTTTCACTCAATAAATTGTACAAGTTGACCTTCAATTTACACAATTTCAATAAATCTGACAACTTATTGAAAGATAAATTCTACAAATTATTGTGCAATAAATTGGTATATGTATGTATGTAAAACAGTCTATATAGGTACTACTACTGAGTATTAGTTATTGCAAGAATAAAACATTTCTAACACCCTAATGGTTTGATGTCTGGGTGTGGGTGATAATTTAAAAAATATGTATGTATTTTAAAAAGTTATTTAAATAGTTTAAAAAGTTATGTATTTGTGTAAAATATTATTTAAAACCAAAATGATTTAAATAAAAAAATCGTTACTCATTACCGAAAGGAAAAGTTAAAAAAAACGATAAAGGAAGATCAATTAAATCATGAAACTGCTTAAATCCTTGCGTATTGATATGTAGTTCCGGCCTTAAACAAAATTAAAAAAAACATACAGAAATGTTTAAATTACTAGAAGCTTGACTAATGGTGGGTTCATGCAGAAATTTTTAGTAATAAGAATAAGCATAGTAATAAGCATAAAGTTAAACCTTCGTTTTATAATGACCCAGTTCATGCAGCAAATCCTTATTTTAAAATTATTACTAAAAATTATGTTTACTGCATGAACTGGGTCATTATAAAACGAAGGTTTAACTTTATGCTTATTATATTCTTATTCTTATTACTAAAAATTTCTGCATGAACTACCATAAGCACCAGGTACATAGATAAAAGAAGAGATAGATGGAACTCTCTAATACAATTAAATGAAACCGTGAAGCACCATCTCTTGAATTGGTCTCAAACTAATTTTAACTAATATGGCGGATGGCGCTATATTCAAATTCAAATAAAATACAGTTTGCGGACTCTTAAGAGTTCCATTATGGACAAAACGTATGTATATAAGAATAGCATAATCATACTTGGTTACATACAGTTTTTTATCCTTATCTAGCGTATACTAAATATGATTATGCTATTCTTGTCATATATATATA